>CAJQZJ010032137.1:4484593-4519835 GCA_907164525.1 Lophiomys imhausi | reverse complement strand
TGTGTGTGTGTGTGTGTGTGTGTGTGTGTGTGTGTGTGTGTGTGTGAAGGAATAATTAACAATGTTCAAAGCGCTTGGCCTTGGGGAAGAGATAAAAACCCCTTATATGACTCTGTGATGCAGACATATGCTCTCTACAAAGGAATATAAAATGGGAAGGCCCCATGCGTTTCTTAGCTCAGGCCAGCTTTCCTATGCCATAAGATTTACTATAGAGATTGAACTGCAAGCCTTGCTGAAAAAGTGAAACATCAGTACAGCAGATGTTCAGCATACTTTGGGCTCCAGATGTCAACAAACAGTCCTGCTGCAGGCAGACCCCCTCAGTCACCCACCCTGGAGTCATATGTCTCCACAGTGATCAAGGCACAGTTTGCAGGATGCCCTGGCTTCCCTCATCATGCCAAAATTAAAGTGATAAATAAGTATTTATCAAACTTCCCCAATCTCCTAAATAACTTACTGAAAAGCTATCATCCTTGAGTTGATTTAAATCCTTTCTGAGAAACAAAATTTACTACACGCTCCTGACCTGGATCTCAGGAATTGGGTGGATTTGGATCATGACTGTTTCCCAAACTGCAAAATGAGAAAGACCAACGTGAAGGGATTTGAAGGGATCACACCAACAACAAGACTAACCATGTGAATCAACAGCCATTTTTAGAAACCAACAGTTTGATACAAATAAATGTCAGACTCTTCATTGTAGATGACTAGAAGCCAATACAACTATAAAAATAGGAAAAATGCAGAAACTATAACTTTGTCACACATCTTTATTACCTTTAAAAATAACTAATGAAAAACATTCACAAAAAACCCCAAAAGGGAGGAGAAGGAGAGAAGCCATAAAAGGAAAAGCCCAAAAGATCCTTTTAAGTATAAGACACATAAATTTTTCTTTCTCTCTCTTTTTTTTTTAAACAATTCTCCTCTGTGGAAAAAAAAAAGGTTTTATGTGATCAGTCTGAAAAATAGTAATGAAAACTGAGGGAAACAGTAAAAAATAGAGTCCAAGCAGAGACCAAAGCTGATACTTCACAGTTTTCCACTGTTCTTAGAAATATTAAATCTATGATAAAGCCAAGTTATCATTCTCAACATCCCACTGCAAGATCTTCTACAATTCCAACTCATCAAAAGCTCCTTCCAAGTATTCTAGAGCAATTAGCTGTGTTCTTTAAACTACACCACAGTTCAGATGAAACAGCTTCTCTTATGTTTAAAACCAAGGAATTCTCACTAGGTTTCTTTGTCCATGTTTGATCATAATTAATATATGTACTTATACTTTTGGATGAAAACTCCTAGGCCACCTTTAGGTGAAGGGGATCAATTCTAATTGCATTTAACTGTTTTTGAGAACACCTGTTTCAATAGAAAGCAAGCAGTCCCTGGAATTAAGAATCACTCTAAAATAGAAAAGCAATGTTTCTTTCTCCTGAAAGATTTAAAATGTTCTTGATATAAAGTATAAGGAATATATATATATATGAAAATAAATAAACAGAAAATTACCATCCCTGAAACTTGAAATCCAAGATATCTATCTATGTAAATATCTGTCCATCTGTCTGTCTATCCACCTATTTGTCTATCTACCTATGCACCTATCTGTGATCTAAAGACTTGTGATATCCAAGGGCCACATTTGGTTAATATTCAGGAAGCTAAGAAATGGACAGTTGGAATTGTGATTGAACCAAAGTTATATCCTCTCTTGATTTGTAATCAAAATGTTTTCTCACCAAAGACCACAGACCACATCATTATGTCACATACCTAAAGTCAAAAGACAAATAACAATGAAGAACGGAAGTCGAGATCTTGCCAATGGACTGCACTCTGTTGGTGAAATCACACTTCTACGTAAGCTCTCATTCTGTACAGATGTCCTGAAGATATTTTGTTTTGTTAGCTCTCCAAGCTTTTTCTTTTCTGATTGCTAATTTCAGCTCTGGAAATCAGCCAGATAAACACAAGTACAGAAGGCAGAGCTGAAGAAGCAAGTTCTGTAGTTTTGCTATACTAAGGAAGTGAGCCAGTTAGCATTTCTCTGATACGATGTTGATTTTAAGGTTCTTTTTCTAATTTCATTTATGTCAGCACAAAATGTTCTCTTAAACCATATTCCCCTCCTACTAGAAGGTAGATGAGTGAAAATACTAAAGTTTCGGGTAAAATGATTCTTGGTATCAGTTACAGCTTATTTCCATAGAAAGTTTTAAAACGTGCTCCCTTTGAAATGTTCATAGACAGGTGGCCCAAATGTGTTCATACTTTTATGTGGATTTGAACCAGTTTGACTATGCTTATATTTACGTGATTTTTCAATTACAACAAGTTAAATATTCTTCTAATGAGGGCAGCCATCCTAGCAGAATTTCTAAACAAATTTGTGTAAATTCTTTTAAATTTAAAGTTGTATTCTTTTCAAACAATATATTCTGGTTACAATTTCATTTCCCCCAATTCCTCCTAGACCCTCTCCATTCCCCACCTACCCAAATTCACTCCCTTTCTCTCTCTCATTAGACTATAAATAGACATCTAAAAGGTAACAATAAAATAAGATAAATAAAAACCAACAAACATAGGACAAAATAAACAGAAAAAAAGAGCTAAGGAAAAATACAAGAAACACATAGACACGGAGACATACACTTTTGCAAACACAGAAAGCCCGTAAAACAAAAATCAAAAATAATAGTATATATACAAAATATCTGTAATGTGGAAAAAAATAATTTTGAGACAGAAAAAAAAAACCCAACAACAACAACAAATCCCTCCAAAATTACCAATGAGTTCGTTTTGTGTTGGTCATCTACTACTGGACATGAAGCCTGTCGTTATGAACTTCATGCAAATATTATTTCAGAGGATTCCACATTTTGAGAAGTCTCTTGTATCGTAAAGTATTAAACTGGGACTGAGTATGTGTGCAGCTCAGGAGGTACAGTACTTGTCTGGCACGCACAAGACCCTGGGTTTGAGCCCTAGTAACACACAAACTAGGTGCAGTAGCACTTGTTGGTAACTCCAGCATTCAGGAGGTGGAAGCACAATGATGAGACATTCATAGTTTTCTTCAGGTTAGAGGAGAGTTTGAGACCAGTTCAATTAGATGAGACCTTGCCTCAAACATATTAAAAATAAAATCATTTTTAAAACTAGGCCATTCCCAAGCACAGTACTCATGCCACATGTCCTTTAAGCATCTCTTTGATGGGAAATACCATCAAAGCATCAAGACAAAGATATCTTATACATCGAAGACCTTGAATGAAGTAGTTCATTATTTTTTTCTATCATTCTTACAGTTTTAATTGTGCAGATTACTGCAGTAGACAGAGGCTATAAAAATAGAAAAGGAGACACTCAACCAATTCTACAAAATGTTTTAGTACTTATGGCAACAAGTCTAATAGAAATTCTAAAGGTAACTAGAATTAATCTGTTCATCATGTATTTATTCAAAATATAGGTGACATACTATATACTAGGAAAATATATTGATAATTATAGATTGGAGGGATTAACTAAGTCTTGTGGGAATATGGGACACCTTTCAGTTGTTCTCTAAAACAACTTACAGATTGTCACAACTGATTGTACCTAAAACTCAAATATTCCTGTGAAGTTATTTGTTAGCCTCTTCTCAGGTTACAAACCAGATATTGTCACCCACTGGACCATGCCCCAACTGAGAGTGCATTGACTCTGTTGCCATATGAGTTTTAAGAGTCATAATCTGTATAAAAGTCAAAGATATAAGAGCCTACAGCTTTTCCCCTGAAGAATGTAGTATTTCATTTGCTCATTTGGAGTTATATGTTGAGCCCTTTCTACACTGAGGCATATAAGGTCTACAGATGCAAAAACAAATAGAAAAATATAATGTGTTATAAAGTAATTCATTAGTAGCTCAATGCACATGAAAATGTAAAAAGTAGGATGAGCCAAGAGGATCACATTAAGGAACACAGTAGGAAGGCTTGCACACCCAGGTGTTAAAAACTATATTCATTAAAAAACATAATCTCTCTGAATGTTACCATAAGATAATAGTGGCACACACATTGTTTGAGTAACCAACCACCATATGAGTGGGTTTAAGGCCCATTCTCTAAGATGAAATACTGCTTGAGTAGCCAAGAACTTGACATTAAATAGGCCATGGATCTATAGGGAAAACCAAATGCTGTTGTTCTGCTAAAGGAACATAGAAATGAAGTGACTTCTAAAAACATTCTGCTAGACTCATAGATCAGTGCCTTACTCAGCCATCATCAGAGAAGCTTCCTTCTGAGACGATGGGTGCAACTACAGAGACCCACAACTGGACATAATGCAGACAGTGAGTGGCCCTGGAACAATCGATCCTAAACAAGATTTAAAAAAAAATCAAATCCCTCTCCTCAGGGCTCAGGGAACTATACTGAAGTGGAGACAGAAAGAGTTTGTAAGAGCTGGTGGGGACAGAAGACACCAAGGAAACAGAGTCTTCCAGACACAACATGACTGATGCACATAGGAACTCACTGAGACTGTGGCAACATGTAACTAGGGTCTGTACAGGTCTAAGAAGTATGGTCCCAAAACTGAGAGAGGAAGTAAACACAAGCCCCATCCCTGACCTAGGAGCTATCTTCAACTGATAACCATTCACAAAGGAAAAATTAGATTTCTCCAAAGCAGTCTCACTGGGTATACAAACCACAATTAAGGGTAGGCCCTATGAGCAGCAGGAAATGTCCAACACAAAATGATGCTGTTTTTGGAGATTCTTTTTCTGATAATTCTTTGTTTGGGCATTTTTTTTTTTTACATTACTTGCCTTTTGCATATTTACTATGGTTTCTGATTTTGTGTTTTTATGGGGTTTTTAGCAAGTCTCTATGTGTGCATTTCATATTCTTTTTCTTTCTCTTTTTTTCCTCTGTATTTGAGGAGAAACCATGAACAGAATATACTGAATGTATTATTTTGAATAAAATAATAAGAAGAAGAAGAAGAAAATGTAGCATTGATTCAAGAAATAGATTAATATAACAGTATTTTAAAATCCACAACTAAATCTATGCAGATAGAATCTTGTGACTTTTAATTGTTATGCTTTGAAAAGGATCTGGGAAACAAAGATCTTCCCAGGAAATAGTGCTGAAACAATTTGATATATAAAGGAGTTATGAGTCTGACAACTATCTCACATCATACATAAAAGTTAAGTCAAGATGGGATACACAATTAAATATCAAAAGCAAAACAATGAGGTCTTCTAGAAAAAAAAACTATAGAAGACTATCACTAAGAACTTAATTAGGTAACAGAGAACACTGTACAAAGGGAAAGCAAAAGAAAGCTGAGCATGTAGCATTTGTGCTATACACGATGCATGCACACCAATAGTTAAAATAAATATGGATAGACACACACATAAACACACATATACATATGAACAAATGTACACACTCCTGTACAGATGTAGTGACACACATTCACACATAGCACAGACTGACATATACATGCATACAAATACATACACAACATATATATATATACATACACATTAACAGCACATACACACAAATACAAATGCATATACACAGATATACAGTGCACATACATGTAAAAAATTATTAATTAAATTACTTAGTAGCATTTATATTATTGTTAATTTGTTCGGCAGCCTTTAATCTTTATTCCGCCATTATAAATGAGCACACAGATGCCACGTGGATTTTAACAAGCCTTGTCCTGAATTGAGCAATCCTAGCCCATCTAAGCTAGCTCTTAATTCTATTACCCAAATATGACCCCATATATACATACGTCCCCTTGGACTGCCATTCTCCACGATATGCCAATGTTCCTGGCCATGTGGAATGAAGTTCTTTTTTCTAACCCATGGAGTGTGTCTTCTTCTTCCTGCTCCTGGCTGGAATATCTTCTGTCTAAAGTGCAGGCTTCCTGTTCTAATCTCAGGAAGTCCCACCTTTCTCTGTCTTTGCCCAATCTTAGGCCTGAGCATTTTATTTAACCAATCAGAGTCAATGTAAGTAACAGACAGCAAACAGGACCAATTTATTAACATTTAGAATGCTTAATACTACCCCAACGTATACACATGAATACACATATGCAAATACATAAATATGCATATGCACATATATACACAGGATTTATGCACACACAAAAACATATATACACATATACACAGGACATGCACACATAAGTACACATAAGCAGAGCACATATACATATACATACTTATATACACGTATACACACAAATATACATACACTAGAGATACACACATACATATACAGAAGTATACAGACAGCACACACATAGCACAGTGAAACATACACATACATACATACATATGCACATGTGTGCTTGTGAGCGTGCGCACACACACACACACACACACACACTACCTAGCATCACTGAATATGTGAAGTGACTAGAACACCTAAAAACTATTTAGCAGATTAACATAAACATATATTAGGACATATATATTCGTTTTTACAGAGTATGTCAAAAAGAAGTAGGAATAAATAAATATATATCAAGAGACATGCATAAGAATGTACAGAGCTGTAATACTTGTAAGACTTTCAAACTAGAATTTTAGATGTGGAATAAATTAATTTACATCATAATGCTATACTGTAATGAAAAGGACTGGAATACATTCCATAGAGACTCCAGAAGAGCCATTTCTTTGTAGTGGGATGAAAGTAGAAACGAGAAAAATAGCTGCTACAGACCCACACTAAAACACTTTGAAAAACAAGCTTTGAAAGATTTCAAGATGGCCCATAAGTACTTTATCTATGACATACACTACAATTTCTCTGAAGGACAGAAGAGCTTAACACTCAGCAAAGAAGCACAGCAATCTACTGAGATCTACTATGATGTTTGAAAAATACAACCATCATTCAAGAGAAAAACCAACCTACAGACACAGATATGGAAATGACAGAGATAACAAAATTAGCCGACTGGGTCATTATAACAGCTACGATAAATGTGAGAAGAGATTTAATAGAGAAGTACAAATCACATGCAAAAAAATCCTACCAAAACCAAACCAAACCAACAAAAACCATGCTATATCTTCTATATCATCTCTCTCTCTCTAGACACACACACACACGCACATGCACACACAAATGTAAACACATACATGCACACACAAATGTACACAAACACACATATGAAGACCCCCTACAGGGAAAAAAATTTCTATTACTATAAAGCATGACAAAGAAAACTGTTAAATGTATCACCAATAAAAAGCAAGCAGACAATAACAACAAAGACAAACAACATGCACAGTGCAAAGGTAAAATTGGGGGGGCAGAGAGATGACTCAGGCAACTGTGCCAAGCCTGAAGACCTGAGTTTGATTTCCAGGACCCACATTGTAGAAAGAGAGAACTGACTGTCACAGATTGTCCTCTGATCCACACATGCATGCTGAGGACCATGAATGTGTATATATATATATATTGGTCATCATATATATATATATATATATATATATATATATTTGCACTCATACATAAGCACAGAAGTAAATGTAATTTTTCCAAAAAAGGAAATTCATTAAAAAGCCCACAACAATCCTGTGTATCCTTCTACAATATATCTACAAGTGCACAAAGTAATAACTTAATAAGAAATAGACAAATCCATAAATATAGCTGTCAGAAGTGACCACACTGGCATTTATAAAACCTTCTATTCAATAATGGTAGGATATATATCCTTTTCAGGTATATACTAAATAACTGCTCTTAGCTTCTTTGATGATGCTGGGTATGGTAGCACACACCTCTAACTCCAGCTATTCTGTGTGACTTAATGAGACTTAATGAGCCTTTCTCAGAAAGAGAGAGAGAGAGACAGAGACAGAAACAGAGACAGAGAGAGAGAGAGAGAAATATATATAAGTTAGAATTACAATTTCAAAACCAATAGGCATGTATCTGGGAATATACATCCAGAAAGTTATGAACACAGACCAAAATAATTCATCACAAAGAAAACATTATAACAAATCAGAAAATATTTTTAGTTGAATGAAAATGAAAACAGAAGATACTAAAATTTGACCCTGAGATATACAATATTTTAGACAAGACACAAATATTAAATATAAAAGAAAAAAGATACATGCAAAGAAAGACATTGAGATCAAGTAGAGGAAGAAGGCCCTAAGAAAAGAAAGAACAGAGAAATCAGAGAGGAGGATGGAACTTTAAGCAATGCTATAAACATATAGTTAGAGACATGCTTGAGATGCCTAACAGAAATGTAAGGTGTAATGTGGGTGACAACAGTGTACTAAATTTGGTGTGTGAAAGAGGTTTGGGTGAGAGAAATGATGCGGGTGGGAAAGAGATTGTTTAGACCTCTGGCTCATACAATCACTGGGTATTTAAGAGTAAGACATTATATGATACCTTAGTTTCTAAATGCGCCAACCATAACAGAAGATTTAATTCCAAAAGCCATCCGCTATGCTTTCAACTAAACCTAGACAGGTGAGTGTATCAGACTTCATACTGCCTGAAGTTATAATCACTTAACTCTTGTGGGGCATATTTCATTTCTTCATTGTGACCAAGAAGTGGCATTTCCTAGGTGATACTCATACCACTCACAATAAATACTCAGTCTATTGAACTCATCAAGCTGTATTTTAGTCATTTGAATGAATTAGAAAGTGAGTTGTTGTATCCAAAAGAAAATCTAAACCTATTCCCTGCCACTTATTTTCTCTTCCAAGGGTCACTTCCATGGAAGGTATCCCAAAGACTAAGAGGTGAAAGGGACCCAAGGACTTTTCTCTTGTCTCATTCTGGGAAACACTAAAGATAATGATGTGGCTACAATGCACATCTATACAAAATACTATGCATTCAAAAATTCTAATTGTATCCCTATTTTATACACGGTCATTTCTGTGTTATATCTATCTTGGTGATCAAGAAACAGGCTACTCTACTAACATGGAGAGCCAGACCAGTACGTGATGTGTGTGTCTGTGTATGTGTGTGTGGGGCACATTATCCTAGGAAGTAAACTCATTGCTTCCACTATGCCCTCTCGTAATCTGAGCATGGGATAGGCACCACCATTAATTTAAACCCAGCTTTGTACATGCTCCTACAGTGCCAACAGTGCATTCTTGCTCTATCCTGTCTGAATGTAGAAGCCAATAGTCTCAGAAACTTGAGTTTGTGCAACTACTTGGAAAAATAAAATCTCCCTATTCCTTAACTGAGTGTAAGTCAGCCTTTATCAGAAGTACTTGGTGCCTTATGTACTACTGCAGAAATGGAAGCCGGCATTCTAAACTCATAATTTCTTAGGAACATCTTAAATACCTAGAACTCATGTTTGCTTTTTAGAGCATCTAATTTTCATAGAGCAAGGGTCTCTCTACCTGCCCCCAGTAGTGTCTAGCTCGTATTGCCAATGCTGAGTTGATACCTTTGTCTTTAAAACAACTCAAAATAATCCACTTGTCCTAGAAATGGTCACAGAGTAAGAATTTATAATTGTCACATGTGGGAAATTAACAGGTCCTCCAAAGAGAACTAATATACTTGGGGAATGATGTCAGAACATTAAATGCAACAGTTTTGCTTCTAAATAAAATTTGGTTAATTTGATTACTCTTTGTTTTGTTTTGTGCCAAATTTCAATCAATTTTTATGGCAGGATTAAGCTAAGTAGAGTGTTGCATTTTTTTAAATAATGGAAGCACTTTCCCAAACCTTACTAAGGTGAACTAATGGGAAGTTAATGTTGTACATTACGGATCTACGGTTATCCTCAGACATGTTATCCACAATGCATGCACATTCAGGCCTGGGTTAGAATAAGTAGGTATGTGTAGTGTAGACTCTCATTAATTCATAACAGCTTAGATTGTGATTTTTATTTGGCATCCTGCTGTGGAACCCAGTCGAGAATGCTGAATTGCTCAGCTAAACATTTTCAAATCCGTGACTCTACATCTGGTTATTCAATCAGAATAAAATCCCTGCAAAGAAAAATCCTCTTCCCAAAATGCACCCCACTTTCTTGGCTGAAAATCATTCTGGAGAAATGTGAACAGTTCTCTTTGTTGTTTAAGGAGTTTATTTTCTTAGGAGGGAAAAACCCAACACTATAACTATCAGCAGTACTTAGAAGTAGCTGGAGAAAGAATTCCCTCATTCTGTATAGTAACAAGCTTGCTGGAAATACCTGCACACAGAAATGTTGCATTTATTATTACACTCTGGAACATTGTTTTGAAGTTTCAAGGCATCATGGAACAATTGCATATGATTTCTGGATATAACAAACAAACATAATATCATTTTGTTATAGAAAATGCAATACACTAGTAATTTAACTCATATAGTGTAACGTCTCCATAAGAAATTAATTTTAAAAATAAACTCTAAATAAGAAATTATATACTACTAGAAAAGAGTCAGACAATCTCACTCTGTGTGACATCTGGGGAACAGTGGAATAGTAAATATTTTGAATGAACAGTGGAACATCACATTCACAGTCCATGAGATTTTTGCTCCTAATCAAGAAAATATCTCAGAAGCATAGATTCCATCTCAAGTAGAGTTTAATAGAACTTTTACATAAATCTACAAGTAACATTAATACTGTTTAAACATGCTTTTTTGGTTTTTTTGTTTTGTTTTGTTTTGTTTTTGCCTTAGCTCACAGGTAGCCATGACTTGGAGAGAATAAGAAATTTTTCTCTAAAAAGTAGATAATCATAATTATCTATTTCTTCTTAAAATATGTCTGTTTCCAATCAGAGAATACTATCTTTGAGAAGGCTGTGCGTGTGTGATTATAAAAAAGTGACAGGGTTCACATTGGGTATAAGGAGCAGATGGGGCTATAATGTTGAATAAAATAAACACAATAGAGACAGTCTAAAAAAGTTGGGTAACTTAATACTTTAAAATTAAAAAAATAACCCTACAGTTTTCTTGACATTCATTAATATGTACAAGGATATTTAAGAGGAAATGGTGAAAGCTACATTGATTAATATGAAAGAAATTATGGCAAGAGATTAGACTATAGGCTATGAATTGTCACAAACTTGTTCTTTCTCTACATATGTAGCCATTCTTTCTTTAGTACCCAAATCAATTCTTTTACACTCTTAACTGATAACTATTTTTATCAACAGACTATAGGATCATGAATTTCGGCTTGAGGTTATAAGAAAGCTTGCTGCTTCCACTTGGCTTCTCGGAACATTTCATTTCTGTGGGAAGGCAATTTTAATGTAAGAAACCCAAAGTAATCATGTGGAGAGGCCGGCCTAAGAGAGAAATACCCTACCTTTAGTGCCATGCAGTGGGCATGCGAATTAGAGTCTTTGGGTAGCTCTCATATCATCCGGCTATACTGCTTGAGAAACCCCAAAAGAGAACTGCCATGTTGAACCATCTGTCAGCCTCCAAACAAAGAAATAATAATAAATTGGTTTTGTGTGTTGAGGAACACTGACGTCAACATTTGATATATTTTAAGAATAACAGCATTATTCTAATGCTGATACTTTTAAGACAAGTAAAATTTTAGAATGATACACAGTAGGGGCTTAAGTAAAGCTTAATCACTGCACCACTTAATAAAATCAATAAACTCTTAATAAACCCCCCATTTTCGCTCATCTAGTCAACGGCCACGTCCTTCTGCACACCCTCTGAATACGGCCTGATGCCAGCCTCTGCTCTTCACTAACCTGGCCACAGCTCTATACCAAACTTTAACATTGTACTTAGTTAGTTAAGCAGTATTTGTCCCTTCACATCATCAACCACCAGCACTTCAGACTCCTGTTCTAGCATCTGTACCTCAACCCTGCAACTGTTCTTCACACCACAACATTCTTTATAACCAAAAATTCAAGCTTCTCTCAGGCCTATATCAACATCGCCAATGATTCTCAATAACTGTTCTAATGAAGTTCAGATTCCTCATTCTAGCACTGACAGCATTCACTGCTTGACATCTTTGAACCTCTCAAGTCTCATCATCTACCGTGTGTCTCCTGCATGTCCTTCTAACCCTACCAAATGTTCTGCAAATAAAATGCCTAGGACATGCTCTGGAGTTAGGTACCTCAGCCCTGCTTGCCCCAGACACTTTTTATTTCATTCACAACACTCACTCCTCTGCTTCTTCACTTATTAACTCATATTCATTCTTAATCATTCAGTTTGAAGATACTCCTTCCAGATGGTCTTCCACGTCTGTCTAATTTTGAGAGTTCTCTTCTGGCTTCCATGAACTCATGCTTTTCTTCCTTAGAGCTCAGTGAGCTTGAATTATTTTTCTTCCTCCATCCATTTAAAGTAAAAGGATAGAACCATATCTGGCACATCCATATTAGGCCCCAGGAAGTATTCCTTAAAGGAGTAAATGAATTGCTGGAAGCCAATTATTTGCATTTATGCAATGAACAATCACGAATACAATTTCCTACTTATTCTCTCAGTAATGCCATACATTTCAAATTCGAGGTGAATAGGAACCTTGTCTGAGGCACTCACTCTGACCTGAACCTTGAGAAGGAGAACAGCAGGCCTACTAGGTGGAAGAGAGAGTAACTGTGTCAGCAGAAGCCTTTGCAAATGTGCAGAGATGGGAGAGAAACCTAAATGGTTCAGGATGCATAAGCAGATCATTGTGGCTATTTCTTTAGAGTGTGAAGACAGAATGTGAGTGTGACAGAGGGACACTTATGGAGGGATACTGTGAGAAAGACACTACACTTCATTCTGTGTTCAATGGGGACCCAAGAAGAGATTTTAAGTACAAGAGAAACATTGAGGTTTCTCTTGTCAGAAACCTCTTGTCAGGAACCTGTATGTCAGAAAGCTGATCAGGGTCTGTAGAGATGTCTCACTTAGTAAAGTACCTAAGGATCTGACTTTGAGACCCAGAACCCACATAAAAGCTGATTACTGCAGTGAGGGGCTCTAATCAAAGTACTGAAAAGCAGAGACAAATGAATCTCTGATGCTCACTGGCCATGCAGTCTATCCAAAGTGGGATACATTAGTAAGATGTCCCATCTTTTAAACAAAGCAATAACAATAAAAAAGTGGAAAGTGATAAAGATACAGATTCACCTCTAGCTTTCACACAGATGCACAATCATGCATGTGGATATGTGCACACATGTGAACATACATATCCAGCCACATACACATATAAACAGAGAGACAGAGAGACAGACAGACAGACAGACAGACAGACAGACACACACACACACACACACACACACACACACACACAGAGAGAGAGAGAGAGAGAGAGACAGAGAGACAGAGAGAGAAGGTGACCTATGCCATGGGAAAGTGAATTGTAATGAAGTGGATACTATTTATTTTATAACAACTTCACATCTTTCATATTATTTCTCTATTTGAAATTAGAAAATTTAACAGCGAGTTCATATATTCTCTAGGGTTTCCTGGCCAATGATAGAACATGTATCAAAACAGATTCTTATTGGAGAAGTCTCAGTTACATGTGTGTACATTACGTAGGAGACTGGGGAGCCACATTAACTGGGTTCTCTCTAGGCAAAGCAGCACACTTGTGGCTCTGCCCTCGTAAACATGGCAACAGCAATCAATGGTTTCTAGTCACACAGAAGTCAGAGCAAATGCCCGCTATGATTTTTCCCTTGTGTTAGGAATTGAAACTGGGTCTTTTTACACACGAGGCAAGTGTCCTATCACTGAGCTACATTTTTCAGCTTGATAATAGATTTTAATGTTAACAAGGATGGAATATAGCTAGTTTATCTCAAAATGGTGATGTATTTCAGAGAATATAGCCTAAGAGTTGTAAATTTTCAAAATTTTTCTATGAATGTGATGAAAACAATATATAATTTCCAGTAATGACTCTAAAAAAAAAAAAAAAAAAGAAAGCTTATGTGTGGAGAAGTGAGCAAAGGAGGGACAGGAGGTAGAAATGTAGTAACGCAGCTAAATCCACAGGCTTAAGTAACTGGCTCATAAACCTGAGAGTCACCTATCTAGGACACCTCTAAGGTTTTGCTCTAGCGTTTTCTGTGGATGATCATCCCAAATTAGAGCTTAATTAATTCTTGAGGATTTTTGAGAACTTCGTAATGTATTTGAGTGAAGTACATTGTAACAAGGAACATGAGTTTTAAATGGATGTCCTTTGTTACAAAATAGAATCATTTTGGATTATGCCATGGATTTAATGTGCAACCCCAAAGAGTCATTTAAGCCTTCTGTACCTCAGTCTTGCAAATTCTTTTGTATAAATAAGAAAAAAAGATATGTCTCATAGGTAATTTAATAAAGTGATTCAAAAGTAAATTTGTCTGCACGGTAATTTCTGTTTCCTAAAAGTGAGATGAAATACAATCTCAATTTCCTCTCTACTAAAAAAAATATTTTTAAAAAGAAGAAGGCTTAAATGATTTCAAATGTCCCTTTCAGCTCCAAAACCCAGTGGCTCCATAAGTCAGAACAGTTCTTTGGAGTCACATTCTACCAGGTCAGTGGCTGATCCTCAACAAGAACCAAGGGATTTATGATGGAGGTAGGCTGTCTTCCTTAATCACTTCCTGTGAGTGAGGTAGTACTTCCTTTTTATTTGTCTTAATCATCTCCTGGTCTTCGTCACATTATTTTCCAATGTGGTGCTTTCCTTTTCTCAACAAATATTTATCGAGTACCTACTATGTGCCAGGGATTACATTAGATAAAAATGAAAGAAAATTAAGAGACAATTCCCTTTTATTACTTTTAAAATCTATAAGCCATATATAAACCCAAACACATCATCTTATAAAGCAATATTTATCATGTACATGATCCTGCTCCAGGAAACATGCCAGGCTATTCCATTAAACTTGATGGACCTAAGAATAGTAAAACTATACAGTGTATAATGTATTTATAGTGTATAGCAAGGCATCAAGATCCCCTGAGAAATAAAGGCAAGAAAACTTGTCATGAGTGTGCCTGGAACACACAGGACATTTTCAAACTCTCTACTTTGTGACTATGGTTTCTTTAACTATAAAATAGAGATAATCCATCTACTTCTAAATTCCTTATATGTTAGTATGAGAATTAAATAAGTAAAAGCATATTAATTACTTTCAGCCTTAAAAATGCACTAAATAAATATTAGGTGTTGTCTCATAGTGCCACATAAAGTCACATTAAAGTCTAAAGCCTACTGGAATTATTCTAATGGAAATTCAAGTCCCAAGCTAAAAGAAGGTAAGCTGAATAATTAAAACAAGGCCACACCCTAACCAGATGTACTTAGAAACCCTGGAAGTGGAATTGCACTACTGAAAGATGGCTCTCAACCCAAGGCACAATTTATAACATGTTGGGTTTCTCTCTGTAAGACTGGAGTAAGTGCAAGGGGAAAGACAGTAAGCCTGGGTTGGCTAGTCTTGGGTTGCTATCTGTCTGTCTGCCTCTCATCTATCTATCTATCTATCTATCTATCTATCTATCTATCTATCTATCTATATATCTATATATATATATATATACCTTTCTATATCTATATCTATATATCTTGTTTATCCTCTGCATATTTATTGAGACAAGTTATCACTATGCAGGCCGTGTTAGTCTCAAAGCCATCCTCCTGTCTCAGTTTGCAAAGTCCCAGTACATCTGAGCCCATACTTAGTTTTAAAATGAATCTACAACTGGCTACAGTTTTCAGAGGCAATCTCCTACATAGCTGGGATCACGCCTCCCCTAAAGCTTGTCCTATAAGACAGCTACTTCCTGAACAGAGAGCTTTCAGTTTGCCATTCCAGGAAAAATATTTGTTTTTAAAAAATGTAAAATTTTAACTAGATTTTTTGGGGTGTGTGTGTAAATATGTGTATGTGTTTGTGAGTCTGTTTACATATGTGTACAGTTGCAAGCGTAAGTACAAGTGCATGTGTGTGGAGGTCAGAGGTCAGTATTGCTTCCCTTACTCAGTTCTCCTCCACATCATCAGCATCAGCATCTGCAGCATCATTTACGTCTTCGGTCCAGTGGACTCAAACAACGGGTTTACACGCGGCAAACAGACACTTTCCCATTGAACTACATCCCCAGCTCCGCCTTGTGTTTTGAGACTAGAGATTTCATCGGGCCTGGAGTGCAGTGGTTCGGCTCTGCCTCCGCAGTGCTGGGATTACAAGTGTATACCCACAGATCTAGATTTATTTTATGCTTCTTTATTTCCTTTTTTACTGTTTTTCAAATGTTTATTTTTATTTTTGTGTGTTATGAGTGTCTTGCCTGCATGTTTGTCTGCCTATGCACAATGTGCATGCAGTGTTCACAAAGGGCATCAGATCCTCTGGAACTGGAGTTAGCTGCCACATGGGTGCTGGGAACAGACCAGAGTTCTCTGCAAGAGCAGCATGTGCTCTTAACCACTGAAATCCAGGTCCTCAGGCTTTAGACAGCACAGTACTTTACTGACTGAGCCATCTCCCAGCAACGTTTTTTAAAATTTATTTATTTATTGCTTCAGGTTACATCTCCATCACAGTGTCCTCTTTCCACCCCTCCCATTCCCGCCCTCCCACCCTCTACCACCTATCCCTTCCATCCCACTCCTCTGGAGTGGAGTGTCCCTACATAACATTCCCCCACCCCAGTTCAGCAGTCATAAGAGGGCTAAGAGCCTCTTCATACACTGGGAGCCTACAAGGCAGCACCATTAGGGAGAAAAAGAAAAAGTCTATGTCCATGTTCCCTTTTGTGCGTTGGTTGTGGTATAGATATCATGTACTATATAGCTAAAATCCGACTATACGTGAATAGATGCCATGTGCATCCTTCTGGGTCTCCCAGCAACCTGATTAACCAGATTTTTTTAAGGACCCAAATAATGTCTTTATAATCCATAGTGAGTTAAGCTCAAATTGTTTTTGCTAGGGACATGTCCTTGGGAGCCCTAACTTAGCCAGGCCCCTTCCTCCTACTGCGATGAGGCGCTTGCTGACCACCAAGAGGGGAAGAACCTCCTACAGGATGATCTGCCTTGCCTCAGGCCCAGAACCGACATAAAGGAGGACTGTGGACTGAAATCTCTGAACCCATGAGCGAAATAAATGTTTTCTTTAAGTTAATTTGGACAACAAATACCAATTTACATTATCGAGAATCTTTTAGGGCTTGACTAAGAAACACAGCTGAATCTCAAGTAAGGCCTTTCACTGTGGGTTAGAATCCTGCAACATTACATTATTCTTTAAAGATGAATGAATCCCTTTGCAAAGGCTAATCTCTGTCACTGGAGGGCTGAATCACAAGCAAGGCCACAAGTTCTGTGAAATCATCCACATTCTAAGCAACACGAGCTGAGGGTTTAAATTACTTTAAGTAAAATACACCTAATGTGTATCTTTTATCTTGGAAGATTAAAACAATTATGAGAATGGTATCTCTTGGGAATTAACTTTTCACTTTTATTAAAGCTATAAATCACTAGCTACCCGGTGGTGACTGAAATTAATATCCTAGTACCTATGCCATTTCTGTTTAACTTTCCATTCCTCAGAACTTATGGAGTGAAAAGGTGGCAAAATTCTGCTTTTGGTTTATAAAATACTGTCATTAAAATTCCCACTCCTGCTCTCTAATTATATTTAGCATATATGCAGATATGAACAGTACAGAGGTTGAATTTCTTATGTCTGGGGTCAATCATTATCCCAAAATTTTATTCAAGATACATTAACATTTATTAAGCACTTACTGTGTTTTCTAAACACTGTCTTGAAGGAGGGAAGGGAAATAAACCAATAGTTAACACACTGCTAATACCCTCTGGTCCCTTGTCCTCTTCACAAGGGCTATAACCAGACAGTTGAAGGTCTCTATAACACTATTAACACACTGTATATGGAGGTGATTGTGGTATAGATACTGCCAGTCTCTCTCCAACTTGCCTAAATTTCATATTTTACCCGTGCTACTTCTAAAGCTCTAGACTGGTACAGATTGTCTAAAGCCCACATAATATCTAGAATGCTGCCCCACCTAAGCTCCACAATGTTCTCAAAGAATCTCCTGGAGAATAATTTTGAGTCACAATTGAATTGAGTCACTCTTTTCCTGTCAGTTTATCCGGCCATGTGGAGCAACATTTGGGCAGGCACTCAGCTGGTCCAAGGCTTGTGTTCAGGAGTCTGCCTGCTCCTCTACCACCAGCCTAATAATAGGACATCTGTCTTAAAAGCATTCCCTTAGCTATACTATGCTTACTCTGACTCTGAATGCTGTGATTATCTCCCTGAGTGCAGACAACTCAGTGTAATATTTTTAGAAGCAAAAAAAAAGCATCATATAGAGACCATCCAATGACTATAGTCATCACAAGTACTTTAAATGGAATAAAGCCCCATTATCTCACAGTTGTCATTGTTTTGAACACCCAGCCTATTCGTCTAACAAGTTTTACCTCACTGCAGTCTTCTTCAATATATCAGACTATATACCATATTTGAAACATGATTTATAAATCCACCCAGAGTCCCTGGAGGCCAGGTGTGTAGTTTTTAAGTACAATCATGATGGCGACTGCTTCTAACTAATCCTGCATGGTCACATATTTCTCTCAGTCATCTCTATCATTTTTAATTACCAGGGCCTGTAAAAAATAAAATAAAATAAAATAAAAAGCTTTATTTTCAAGGACAAACATGTGTATTCTAGGCTCCCATGTGCAGTTCTAAATGTTTAAAGAGTAAAATTCAGGTGTTTTAAATGTCAATGAATAAACTATTTGCTTCTGAATCACTGACTGTTAGTGCAGGTTAAGTTGAACTGTGTTTCCTTCAGCTGCTGATACGGGATTTATATCTGTTCACACTATCACGTTTGAAAACCTAGGGCCAACGATCACAGATCCTAATCGAGCCCCATCAAGGGAAATCAATCCAAGTCAAGCTGAAGAAGCTCACATCTGCGTTTCTCCCAAGCTGAATCACAAACAGTCCACACCCGTCATGATCCCTCTTCAAATAATTCCTTCATTTACCTGTGTGGCACTTCCTGAAGGCAAGGAAAGGGCTTGACTGGATGAGCTATTATCTCATTAGGGCTTGTGAGGAAACTGAACCTCCTGGAATGCTTTTCAGGGCCTTCTTCTCCCAACCCCCTGCGCATCCTCCCTCCCTCTCCAGTACCCTTACCACCATTGGTACTGTTTGACTTTTCTCAGTTTCCCTGTTGACCAAGACAGATAGATAAGCCCTTTAAAGGATCACTAACCCTCCACATTAGCTTTCAAAGCCGCTAACAACTTTTCCATGTTCTGCAACCAATGTGTGACGGAAATGTTTACCATGTAGATCAAGAACTAAATCACAAACCAGAACCTCTTTGAACAAATGAAACTCTCCCAAAGGCTCCCTGGGAACCTCTTTCTTAGGATTTTATCCATAGTCGTGTTCAGCACACTTGAGACTTGTGAAGCAAACTGTATCTTCACTGTTCTTTAGTCAGCAGGAAGATCAAGAACAGTCATAAAAGTATACACTGTGTTTTTGTTTACTTGTTTTTAAATGAATTTTGTTTTCTGCTTCCCCCTTTTTTTAGAATACCAAGAGAGAAATCACATGACCTATGAATGTGATATCCTAGAATACTTAAAATTTTCACTGAGAAGCATCACAGTAAATTGCCTGCACAGGGAAAGATCAAAGGCTTCCCTTCACCCTGCTGCATGCATGCATGTTACTGTGGCTGCAGATACATGGGCCCAGCCAGAGCTCTCTTGATGGTATGTATAACAAGGGGGATGCTATAACATTTCAGTTCAGGAGACAAAGAGAAATCAAGGCTGGCAGCAGGGCAGGGGGGTGGGGGGAGAAGGTGTTTGTTAAGTATTTGCTTCCCTTGGGAGGCATTGCTAAGTTTTCTTTGGCTGGTCTATTGAAAGCCTGTCCCTTATCAAAACCCCGCACTTGTACTGTAGCAACTGTTGTGTGTAAGTCAGAGGGACTCTGCAGCTGTACCCTTCCTCATTCTCTACTGCTCCAGGAGCTAGGGAAGAGCCCCCAGGAGAGCTATTCTTGCTGAGGGGGATACATTTCTGGCTAGGACAAATTCTTTGGGAAGGCACAGTGGTTCCCTTGTTTATTGTTAAGTGTGTGAGCACTCATTCATCTAAACCAAGAGAGTGCCTTGATGACACTCACAAGGAAAGAAATAGATGGTTGAAAACAGTACACAATGAGTCATGCCATCATAATTTTGGATTGTGAGAGAAATTAAACAGAAAAAAAGACTGAATGGAGAAATGGGGCGAAGACAGAAGTAGTGTGGACAGAATGGTGTGTCTGTCATTGGAAAAAGCAAAGAACACACCCAGGGCCAGAAAAGCAAGCCAGGCAGAGCACCCAGAATGTTTTAGCTGCAGAACAAGAAGGCGTATAATTCCCCAAAGCACAAAGTCGAGAGGAAAAAAGGGATTTTGTTTGTTAACATTTCTACTGTTCGAATGATTCCCCAAGAATAGCTGGGAACAAGGGAAGAGAAGTAAATAATAAGTAAGCATGGGTTAATAAAATGTGTTCACATCCTAAATCAACCTGTTCTTTCCAAAATGTCCTCCAGAGAGGATTGCAATTATTTTCTTATGAGGACTCAATATGACCAGTATAGCCCCCCATTCCCCGAGTCCTCGGGGAAACGCTACAGCGTGGCTTGAGGGTGTTGCCTCAGTACCAGTGTTATAGCTGATTTCTCCCAAACACACCCTGGTGACAGCATGGATTAAGCTGTAGACAGACACTTAGAATCGAATCCCTTCTTGCCTTCCTACTCCTTGAAGAATTCTTCCCACAGAAACAACCGACTTTAAGTTTAAGCAGATCCATGTATGGCAGCAACGCAGCGCTGCTGGGAACAGAGCAGCCTGTGCCCCAGGCATTATCCAGGATCCCACAGGAATCTCCTGATGCAGAGTTGCATTCTGGTAGAGTTTCCTGGCTGAGGATGACAGAGCTCCTCATAAGGGAAGGTCCACCTTGACCGTGTGCTGGTCCAAGCCGCGCGGGAGCCTCTGGGTCCCTGGGTAACACAAGCCCTGCACTCGGCCTGGGGTTCTGCTGTGAGCCCTTCAGATGTCCGTACCCATTCAGCTCAGCCTACACACAGAATCAAACAGGCTTGCTTCCTCCTGCTCAATCGGTTTTGTGTTTTCAATACATCGTAACAAACAATCAATTGCGTCAGTGCACAGGCGGACCCATTTGATCACGGAGATCACATCTGCTCATTTTACTCATTTAATCACAGACAGAATCAACTGCACAGAATTTTTGTTCATCTTATAAACTTCCAAACAAAATCTGACAAAAACCAGTCAATTGAAGGTGTGTATATTTCAGTACATATGATGAATAAAACATACATTCACAAAAAAATTGACTTTGGACATTAATTTTTCTCGGTGTGATATGGAATGAGATTCTCTGTGCTTGTCTGGCTAACTGTTCTCATTTGTATTTCTGAAAAGTTTTGAGTAAACGGAAACTTTGCAAACTGAACTGTTTTACATACATTAATATAATGCACTATTTGATTTATGAATGTTTGCAATCAATAAGAACCTCTCAAACATGGCTCTGTTCTAAGAGGTGGAATTTCACATAACAGCTTTGCTTAAAAGTGAGGGTTTTCTTACAAAGTTTGCGTTTCTGCTCTAACTTGTAACAGTTTTTAGTAAACCTAAATTTGTGGTCAGACTCATTCATAGAAAAACACAAGAAAGTCATGTTCGCCTATTTTTAAGAAGTGGGGAGATGGCAGTTTATTTTTTCCTAATCAAAAAACTTGGAACCAGAGGGACAAGATGTAAACAGTGATGTTCCATCCTGCATATTTTCTTCGGTGAGAGGTTTGACTACAGTGTGATGGAATATGTTCACGTGCATTACTTGTTAAGACGGCATTCTTGTTAAATGGCTCTGTCAGATAAACTTGATTTATGTTCCTCTTTCTCTTACCCATAGTCACCTTGTTGTCCACCTAAATCTTCCTGGCATGCCATCTCCAGGTTGCCTGTATCTTTATCAGTCTCCCAGAACCAAGTCTCGTTCCCTCTCTCACCTTGGCTACAACATGCCCCTTGTCTCATATGAAGAAGCCTTAAAATAATTACTTAAAAGACTAATGGCTTGCTTGAGCAGGAACTTGTTTGATACATGTCAAACATAGAATCCAGCTCATTTTTATTAAGTTCATAAAAAGAAAATAAAAAGAGTTTGGGGGGGCACATGAAAACTTAAAAAAAAATAATTTCCATTAAAAACACTTTGTGAGGAAAAGGTAAAGTGCACCGGCTATGTACAACATTGGTCCCTGAGAATATGAACTCCAAGACACAAGGACATCTAGTTTATAGCTGTTCCAAATTCAGGTTTAAAGCTAATTGAAAATTTTCAAATTCAAGTCTCTCCCATAGTACACGTTCTAATGAGACCTTCTTTCGTACTCACCATACACACAGTGTAGCTGAACTCGACTTTAAAAAAATCACCATACCTATTTGCAAAGGTATTTCCTCTCAGAGTCTACAGAAAGGGAATGCAGCATTCAGTTTTAAAATGTGTCCTCCTCCGCAGGGCCTATGGGGGTTGTTTCACAAATACACTTGCATTGCATATGGTCAAATTTGAAAGCTGTTATCAGCAGCAGCTCTCAATTAATGCATTGAATCGTAATTCCTCATATGCCTAAACTACTTTAGAGTTGAAAAAAGAACCAAATTTTGTTTGAAACAATTAACATCTTTTCATTGTTTACTTCTAAATTAAAAAGAATGAGGCCACAAGGTCTTACTGATATTTTCTCTGAGATTAAAAAAGTTACTAACTTGGAACATACACTGAGGTTAAAAAGGAAAAAAAAGCATGGTGGAGTTATAACCCAGCACTCCTAAGAGTGGGGGCTGATGCTGAAAATGACAATGTTTTAACACTTTAACTGAAGTCCCTTTACGGATGCTGAAATCAGACAGAAAGCAGTGATATTCCCTGCACTTTACAATTGCCATATAGAGTTAACAGCCTGGTTAGTTTTCTTTTAAGAAAATAAGTTGCAAAGTTACAAGCAAGTTGATTGCACAATATCTTACCAACAATATCTTACCAACAATATCTTACCATGCAACATATCAAAAACAATGAATTTAATCACTCTGTGGTCTGGGTTGAATTCAGCACTAAAATCTTTTTATTGAACACAACTACAAAGAATTTCAAACTTACAGATGACCATCTTTGAAGTCGGATAGAACCCTGACCATATCATGATTGTCTGATACTGGAAAAGGACAAAGTACAGAGTACAGTATTCCAACAAGGATTTGGGCTGATCTGAGAAACCCAAGAAAAGTGCTGTGAAGGAATTGCAGATATATAATGACTGGATAGGTCATTTGATCTTGCTTCTGAGACAGAGTTTAAGGACCTCTGTTTCAGATTAAGGAGCACTTCATCCCATTTCTTTTCCTTAAGCACACAGATACTTCTGTAGAATCAAAGAAACAAATGAATCTGAAGTAACAGACTGATGCAATGTGGCTGTTAGCACAGACATTCACAAAGTTCCTCAGAGAATAATCCAAGTTTTTTTGTTTTGTTTTTTTGTTTTTGTTTGTTTTTTTTTTTTTAGCCTAGAATTCTGACACAAAGTAATGTCAAACCAGTGGAGGACACACAAAAGTCCTCTCTAATGTGTGCACAACCAGGAAGATCAGTGAACTATCCCATAATATTCCATAGAGCAGAGGAAAAAAACCATGTCTCAAATTTTGAAATCTCTTCATAGCACTAGTTTAAATATAAATATACACTTTAAAAATGCATTTTATGGCTTTCCTTAAGTTCAAATTATGCAAAATTGTGCTGAGAAAATATCGGCTATATATTTGATATTAAAAACAGAAATATTGCAGTAACAACACCGGCTTTTAAAATATTAAGATAACTTCATCAAAGAAATTCAAATTAAGTTCATGTAGTTTTGATATAAATTTTCAATCATAGGTTCTAGCATTTAGATAAATGATTTTAGCTTAGTGTTTTCTGGAAAGAATGTCTTTACATATATTTAGTTAGTGCATGAGATTTTGATACTGTGTTCTCCCTGTGTAGTTTAGAATACATAAAATTAAATATAATCACACTTTTGTTCATAGAATAATTTCATGTTATTCTTCAATAATAAAATATCAACAACTAACTTTTAAGTTTTCCTACTTATTTCAGGAAACTCATGAAAATAAGGAAACCTTTGAGAAAAGTGTATAAAAAGTGTTTAAATGCTTTTTTTTCTAGAGTTTGCACCCTACCTAATTACCGTAACAAGTAAAAATTGGCATGAAGAGTGTGAAATGTTGAGTCGCTCCAATTTAAGTTAAAGTACAATTAGATGAAACAAGGCAAAGGTTCATGATATTATATGCACAACAAGAAGAGAGGAATAACTATATCAGCTTAAGAAATAACCCTATAATAACAAAACTAGGAAAATTTTGCTCTTAATACTTTAGAACTATTTTAGGATCACTTCTGGTTTATTTCTATTACCCAGATATTCAATTTTCACTTTTTTTAAATGTGACTCATTCTTTAATTATCAAAACTAAATTCACAAAAGTTGAACAAGAAAGGGAATTGTTTTTTGTAATTTAAATTCATTCTACAATTTCTAGAATTCAATGGGACAGTACCTGGTTTTATGCTTTTATCTGAAATAAAATATTATCAGCAATAAAATATTCTAATAGGAATAATTTTGGTTAAATGTATTTAAAATTCCAGGAACAAAGTAAGCAAACAAAAAGACACTATAAGCAAGTACAAGTTAACTAGAGAGTAAGAAAACTGCCCTCGACGAGAACAGAGCAGGAAGCAGAGCTGTGCTGGCACCTAGTGGAGGAAGACAGTACTACAGTTCTCTGCTTTTGCCTCAGAGGCTTGTAGAAACCGTTTTAATTATTCTAATCTAGGCTTTTTATCACACATATTTGAAAGGAAGGCAAAAAAAAAAGTATTTTACGTGATTCCTTCTAGCTATTCAACAAAATGTTGTGATTTTAATTTTCTGCAAGAACAGAAAGAAAACTTGGAAGGGTAGAAGCATTGGGGAGGAATACCACAGTAAACATAAGAACCATGCAACGTCTTTGTACTTGGTGTGTTTAGCCAGATAGTATCAGACTAGTCTCTTTTCAGTCAAGCAAAGAAAACGTGTATGAAATTGAGTAGCATGCTGTATGTTTGAACTCTTGTCTGTATTTGGTCATGAGTCACCATACAGTACTTAGGACTCAATACTACTTAGGACTAAACTTGAGGTTTTAAAATGTCCAAATATTATTGCAGAGGTATAGTCACTTTTCCTTCATGGCACGTTAAATAGGATAGAAAATTTAAATCTGAGTCCCACCCCGACTCCTCCCCCAACCTTTGGGGCTGGGGAGGGGATGGTTCTATGGGAAAGTTCTTTTTTTTTTTTTTTTTTCTTAGAAGGTGGAGAATAAGCTCATAAACTAACATGAACAAAGGCAAAATTGTTACATCTGTCATGGAGAGACACATCAGAGCATCCCATCAAATGAACTCATGCTACGGTCCCCTTTACCTGTGAACATCTATGGCTTCCTAAGGAAAGGGTTTTAATATATGCATGTGGATGTTAGTTCATAGTCCCCAAAAGTTTTCCAGGTTTTAATCTATACTTATATCCATGGTATTCTGGGAATGGGCAATAGCTAGTTTATAGAGATACAGAACTGTCAATTCATGCTGAGACTTGCATTGTGGTAATTTATGGGTCAAGTTTCCATAACTGAATAGTAACTTAGATTACAAAAATGTACGCATTCCACAATTGGTTCTAGATTTTCTTTAGTTCATCAAGTGCTTACATTGTTTTAGACAGATAGCGTAACTTTTACCTCATACACAAGAAAGTCTCAGGGGCACATTCTTTCTCAGAGATATACTTTGCCTTGCTGTCTGTATAGTTCAACCCATTGTATTAACCTGAGACCTCACACCACCATATTCATAAATCTACCATACACCCAGGAGGCAAAGTTTTAATAACAAATTTAGCTAATATCATTGGATTTATTTAAAATCATTTACAAAATAAATAAATAATATTAAAAGAAATAAATTAAAGAAATAAAAATTTTAAAATATTTATAGGTTTCTCTCAGAACATACAAAGTATACAAAGTATTCTAAACATGATGCTAGAGGACTGTTTCTGTGCCTTAGGTCTCCTTTCTACTTTAAAATGTAAAAACCTGTGAATTCCTGTAAACCCGGTTTGGTAAGTGCCACAGAGACAACCACCCATTTGCACAGAATCCCTTGCCTGTACCACTTGTGCAGTACCAGACTTGAGAGTCCTACAAAATCTAGTCAGAGAGTCTGCTTGAGAACTACAAGCAGGATGTGAACTTTACACTTCCTATCACTGCCTTCCAGTGAACACATGTCTGGCACTCAAAAAGCAGGCTAAGAAATCTAGTCCCATGTTTCTCTACAGCAAGGATGATGAACTGATTGAAAAATATTATGTAAGCCTTTTTATATCAAATATGAAATTATCACCACTACATCTATAAGAAACTAAATAAAGGTGAAAGAAAGGGGAAAGGTTGATCCTAACTCACTGGGAATAAAGGGTTTCCTTCAAAGGATGAACCAGTTACTTCTGAAACTCTAACTTCAAAGAAACAAGGACAATCCTATTCCAGTTGTGTAACAGAGCCATGGCCCCCTGTCCACCATTGTCATTGTTCAGGTAACCTTCCTTGCTGAAGAATGACCAGGGATTAGAGGTATGAGCCATTTGTCAGGGTGATATCCTAAAACCTCTCCCCATGTGGTCCCCGACCTAGAGACAGTGAGAACAAATCAGAGACAGAGAGGACATATGTGTGGAAGTAGCAAGACAAAATGACTGTCACAGCTGACTTGGAGGGACTATTACAGGAGCCTCGATGGCTCTGCCTTTAGCCTGGAATGAGTTGGATTGGCAAGTGCCAAGAGAGACTTTGTAAGGTAGGAACTAGGTCTTGAGAAATTGCTAAGACTTAAATAAACTGCACGAAAGAAGAAAGCAAACTGTCATGAGGAAGCTTTCCATGAGTTAAGGAGATATTCTTACATCCTCAGGCAGACAGACTGAGGAGACAGACATCTGTCCCAGTCAGCAAACACCATGACAGCCATTTAGAAAGTGTTCCGAAGCCCACGGATGTCACACATGGCATCTTTACCAAAGATAACTTCTTTGTTTTCATTTTCTTCCAAAGCATGCCATCTCTTGTCCTTTCATCCCATGCAGTGAGTAGTGGGTGCTTCAGAAGACAAACACAGACCCTAAGCTGGGTGCCTAAATTTGATTCTCTGTCTGTAGCTGATTTTCCCACTGGTTTACTGTTGTGCGAACCCATTATAATTTCCAAACTGGAATATAGTATGCTTTATCATAAAGTCCAGTCCATAGCACCCCAAGTTGCTAACAACATGTTAAACCTTCCTTGTTTCTCCATTTCTCTACATTGCTCTCTTACTTATGTAGAGAACACTTTATTAGTTTTAATGTAGACAAAACCAAAATATGGAATGCATCACAAATTTTCATGTGATCCTTGCATGCTAATCTCTAAAACATTCTAATTTCAGTGTATGTGCTACAGAGGCAAGGACTCTAGAATTGCTTTACCAAGCAAGGGTCTTGGGAGAACCCAAAACTCAAACACAAACAAAAATCTCTTTCCCCTGACTCAAACTATTATCTTTATTTTTTTTAACATTTACCAACAATATATAATTTTATAGGTAGATAGGAGCAATGGTTAATCCTGCAAAGTTTTACTTTTTGTATATTTAAATCTTGCAATGACATAAACACTTACCTCCTCAAGCTCTACAAATACAGCTGCCTGTCTGGTATAATCAGATCTAAGAAAAAAGATCTGCTAAATAGTGGGTTGATGAAGCTTTCCTCCTATAAATCATTATTTCAAACATGTCGTCATAATTCTCAGCTGGCCAATTAATTAAAATCCAAGTAACAAGTCAGTTTTGCTCAACAACTGTCCAACTAGCAACTCCATGAAAGGTGGCCGCGCCAGCAACATTAACAGCACTTTCTACTTCAGCATGCCATGGCATGACCATAAAATCCAACTTGACAGATAATGGAAGTGAATTATTAATTCAAGCCAACCTGTGCTCAGACCAGAGTCTCCTATGTTTCTGTGTGTTCATTTGGCATACATTTCCACTTTCTCCATCTGTCCTGTAATGGCTCAATGTTCGAAACTGTTCCTCTTAAGCAATAACTTTTGTCACCCATATGCTGAAGCCCTTCTGAGTCCACCCAGTGTGACGGCAAATGTTCTACAAGTCACGTAGTACTTTAGGCTTTGCAGTTTTAACTACAGACTTGTGGAACAGCCTGTAAGTGATAACGAAATGCACAAAAGAAGGAACGAGGGAATCCAACTGTGTCTACCTGCCTAGTTCAGCTGCATGCCAAGTAACAATAAACAAGCATCCTTGTCACAGCGTTTTGCTGGAAATGGGGCAGAACCTGTGTATTTTAACAACTTATTATACTAGTAACCACTATATCATTTATTTTACTTGAAAAAAGAAAACCAGAGAAACTTCATAATTTAAACTAAAAGGGTCTTTCAGCCTTAAAGACAAAAAAAGCACTTCTGCTTAACACACGACGGCCAATATGGGGTGTGTACAGGTGGATCTAGGGGGCTGTTTTCATAGATAGTTGTCTCTGGTCAATCTGAAGCCACTGAGTTCTTTCCAGAGCCATGATCATTTATTATCCAGCAAATAAAGGCTGGATTCTTGCCCCTCCAACACAGTGGTGGTCCTCTGGTGTGATTTACCATGTCTGCTCTGAAATGCATGGCACACACTGTAATAAAACGTTCTCCTTCATATACAGACGCACACCTCTGATGATATTTTCGGCCTGATTTACTTCTGTGTCACCAAACCCAGAGAACTTGGGCCGGCTGCACACACTTTCTCTCTCCAATGTGATGCCCAGACTGTATTAAACAATACACTGAGCACATATAGCAAAGAGCTCAGGTTTTATTAGCTTAGAAACATGATATTCATTTTTCCCCTAGAAGGGACTATCTTTTAAGCCTTAAAAATCACTGCACATAAAACATGTTGAAAGAATTTCTCTATTCTAAGCAACATTTGTGTGGAAATAAATAGTAATAATCTCTCAAGAAATGTTCAGTCCTGGTAATTAGACAGTTATTTTCTTCTTCTAAGGAGAGATCATCCTCATTCCCAAGTCTGAATATTTGAGAAGGATATAGAAAATATGTAGTATCAATAAGACAGGCTTTCATCTTGAGGGAAGCTTGAACACAGCAATTCAGAATCCTAGTTTCCATATACATAATTACATCTTCAAATCTACAGTACATGTACACCCCAAACACAAGGAAAAGCACCATTAATGTACAACACAGCTAAGGTACAGGGTGTGTATAAAAGTCAAAGGCCTCCTTTTCACAGACTGCACCCTATTCAGCTGGGGTAATATAATGATTTCAATAGAAAGAGCAAAGATTCATGTATGTTCCATATCTATCTATATATATACATATATATGTATGCATATATATGTAACACACTGTTATAAAATGTTCTCCTTCATACACACACACACACACACACACACACACACACACACACACACACACATCTCTGATGATATTTTTGGTTAGTTTGATATATTTGATTATGATGATATTTTCAGATATTTCAGATATATAAACATATATATATGTAGATGGGCATGACTTTAAGTGCTAAATTTAGATACAAATGCTTTTCCATAACTTATTACTGTCAGCAGGGATGAATTACAAATCTAGTGTGGACAGTTTGACATACTGACAAATATACCAAGAAAACTATTTGGCCGTGATAAGCAAACAAGTATGAAAGATAGTATAGAGATCTAGAAAAAAAAAAGCCTGTGAAGATGATGGAAAGTTAATTATCTAGAAAAATGTCCCAAGATAGCATGGAAAAGATGAACAAAACTCTCCAAGCTGTCACATCATGACAGGAAGCTGGGCTGTCCAGTTCCCCAGGTCTAAAGATATACTGCAACTATGCCAACCATTAACTATAAGTGGCAGTTGAGATTTTTCTCCAAGCCTAAAATGTGGTTTGGAGCATGGCTACTCTGAACTGTGATGCACTCTGAGAAATCACTTTCATAGAGCTAATACTACAGATACAATGCAGAACATCTCACATGTATTTTAGCTGATTACATGTTATCTTAAATTTTTTAATTGATTATGGCAAATGAAATTGTTATCAATTTTATCTGTTTCTACTTTTTAATGTTGCTACTCAAAAGATAAACTGAGAAATGTGAAAAGTTTGTGTTATGTTTCTACTGATAAAACTTGGCCTAAAGGATAGTCACAGAATACAATTCATGAGTGTGAATTTGCAGAACATGTTGGCCGCACATTTGATAGACAAGGGAAGTAAGGCTTGGGTAGACTGAGTAGTGGGCTCTGGGTTTGCCTCTAATCAGCGCGGATTCTCTCAGAGGAAAGGGTCCAATTATAAACCCAGGTTTTCTCCCTAGACCATGCCCTAAAGGAGAGGTGATACTGTTTCAAAAACCATACTCCAGGTACTTTTCTTTCAGGGAGTTCTGAAACAAAACAAAACAAAGCAAAACAAAATAAAACAAACCATCTCATCCTTTGACAGGAAAACCCTTTCAGTGGTATACAGTCACCTATGCAATCATTTCCTTCTTCCTTGGACCTTGCTGATGGACACTTACCACAGACATGCTGTCTACATACTGTGGCAATTGTATGTATCTCAATAAGTGTTTTAGAACATTGTGGTTGTTATTTAAAACATGAAAGAGATTATTAATTTATTCTTACATGTCCTTCAATGAATAAAAGGCTAAAGAAAACATGTTTAATATTCATCATGAAATCTTATTTAGCCAGAAAAATAACGAAATTCCATTGTTTGTGCCAACATAGAAAAGAATGAACTCCCACCTGCTATGTCAACATGGATAGAACTAAAGATCGCTTGTGTTAATGTACAAGCAAATTTAAAATGAGCTTTAAGTTTATCCTTGAACATAGTGGAGATGAGGAAATTTCTTCACATTAGCTCTGGTTTCTTAGGATTTCTCTGTTCTCCCTTTTTTTTTTTCATCTCCACTTCCTTATCAGTCTCTAACCTTATATACACCAAAAGATTCTCCCTATGTGATTTACACATCTACAAGATAAATCTTCTCTTTCATCTTGACTATAAATCTTTATCTTATATATAAATCTCTTTTAGACTGGATTTTAATTTTTATTGTTATAAGCATGATATCAAGTTTTGTTTATATAGTAATGTCTGTGAATAGTCTCCTATTTTCTGGTGGTAGTCTGGAGCTAAGTTGAGGCAGTAGATGGAAAGGAAAAAAGCCAGTTAATCCTCACCTTCTCTGATTTGGGTTTGAGTGTGGGTTTGGATACATGATCTAAAGAGGAAAATAAACAACTGTGGATTTCTATTTTTGAAAGGGAGAGGGGACCTGGACCTACTTTGCATTCAATATATAGAAAGAAACTGGATTAAATATAGTTAAACAGCTTTCTTTTTTGAAAAACATCTCCGAAATTTTGACATGCTATTATACAATCTGACTCTTCAAGTGTGCAGAGTTCTCCAAATCCATTTAAACCATATAAATCTCATTGTCAAAGACTATCTTGAGAGAGTGGTATCCTTAGAACATATTTGCAAAAACCTTAGACCAGAAAAATTCATTGGACCAATTATTTTATTTACCTAATTTCAAACAAACTAGCGGGGACTCACCAGGGACTGTACTGTGCTCTCCTCTGTCAATTCATCCTTATTAAATCTTCACCTTCTCAACATGACTATATTTGCAGACAGAATTTAAAGAATTAATTAAGGTTAAGCAAGGTCATAGCACGGGTCTCTAACCTGATGAAATTGACGTATTTATAAAATTAGGAAGAAATGCCTCATATCTTTTTCTTTCCAAAGGCCAGTAGACAACACAACAAAAAGTTAGAGATCTGTGTCCAAAGAAGGGAGACCACACTCCAGATCAACTCTGCCGGAACTTTGCCCTTCAGAATTCCAGCCTCCAAACCTAGGGAACGTAAGTGTCTATCATTAGAGCCACTCCGTCGCCGCATTTTGTTCTAGCAGTTCTGGCAAACTAATTCCTACTGCTTCCATGTTTCAGGTGACACCAGAAGGCACAGTCCTAGGTTGCAGGTAGTTTGCCTTTTAGATCATGGTTCCCTCAGACATGATAGCAACCTTCTAGGACTGCATTTATCAGTTTCTTGAATTTGAGATTGGAGCTCCTTGCTCTGTATCCTAACCTTGATCCCTCAGTTTTGTTACAGAGGACACTACAATCGTTTTGTTTTGTTGTTGTTTGTTTGTTTTGGGGGGTTGTTTGTTTTTTTTTTTGAGACAGGGTTTCTCTGTGTATCCCTGGCTGTCCTGGATTCACTTTGTAGACCAGATTGGCCTTGAACTCACAGAGATCCTCCTGTCTCTGCCTCCCGAGTGCTGGGATTAAAGGCGTGTGCCACCATGCCCGGTAATTACAGACAGCTGTGAACTGCCAAGTGGGTGCTGGGATTTGAACTCAGGTCCTTTGGAAGGACAGCCAGTGCTCTTAACCGCTGAGTCATCTCTCCAGCCCTACAAATCGTTTTGTAAATCTTTACCTGAATAATGGGCCAACTGGATTTCTTACTTCTTTTTCATTTTCTATACTCAGCTGGGAAGCTAGAATTCCAAATTGGAGTCCCCTTACGCTTGTCATGGAGCAAGGGACAGCTCCAACAAGGCAGTGAAGAACTCGCTTTCCATGCTTTCCTGTAACTTCCCTGAAGAAGCCCAAATGACCTTCATTTGCTCAGCACTGTTTGCAAAGGCCACACTGTGAGCTCCTTTGCTCATGCAATCATGAGGTTTGCATGATCAGTAGGAAAAAGGCCTACTGAAGCCAACACCATTGACCATAACTTATTGAGGAAGTCTTCTCAAACTATCTCAGACAAGTGGCCTTGGTGAGCAGGCCACATGCCATGCACGACTACTCAGGCCTTCAGACTCACCCCAGAGGAATAAGTTTTACTTGTCCCTGTTATTTGTCGGGAGCCGCAATTGCCATTACAAGATGGCGCCGGCTTCCTGCTTCCTGGTTCTTCACGGAGGTGCTGTGCCGGTGTGCGCATGCGCAAGGCGCGTTTCTTGGCACTGCGATCTCATGCTAATTAGGTGATTCCGTATGAGCCAATGAGGGTTCGACAAGTCTCCCTATGTGCTATATAAGCAGCCGCTTGCCGGAGCTCGGGGTCCCTCTCCACCATGCTATCTAAAAGAGCTGTTCAATAAATGCTGTCAGAAGAATCCTGATTGTGTGGCGCTTTCCTTATCGGCGAGGCGGGCGCGACAGTTATTACTAAGTCCTCCAACAACAATAAGGCCAACAAACCAAAATGTAATAGTTGCATACACCAAGAGCTTACCATAAACATTAAAATTCTATTTATGAAGCAGATTTGAACAATGTAAGCCCTTAACATTGAATGTGAATATTGAAAAATTATACAAGTTGCTAAATTTAGATTTGGCTGACCAGTTAAATCATTTCCACAACCTTTTCAATGGTGCTGTTTGAGAACACCACCAACATTCTTTGTCTCAAACCCAAATCCTTTTTTTTCTCTTATAAACTCTGAGAATCTTACAGAACACATTTTGATCATACTGACCCCTTCCCCAATCCATCCTAGATCTGCGTACCCCTTCCCTATCCACCCAACTTAATATACTCTTTTAAAAGAAAAAGGAGAGTCTAATTTGTGTCATTCATACACTCTTGAATGTGGGGCCATCCAATAGAGCATGGGTAGCCCACCAGGAGCCATATCTTTAAAGAGAACAAGTGTTCCTCTCCCGGCAGCTATCAGTTGCCAATAGGTCCTCTGCTAGGGCTGGGACTTTGTGCACACCTTCTTCATTTGTGCTTGTATTTTATCTGGCTTGAGTTTGCATAGGCTTCCTATATGGTCCAACACACAGACTCTATTACACAAGCTGTGTGGCTGAAGCTGATTAAAGAAACACACATACTTTCTCTTGCCCCAGACCTGTCCCTTCATCAAAATCATTTTATCTAAATATTTGTGCAAGGAGGCAATTATTTTTTGGCAAAGAATTATTTTAGAAAACATTAACAACAATTTAAATTATTTAAGTGTTTAATAATTAATAACACTTTTAAATAATTTTATTTCTAGGGAAATCTAAAGTAGACCTAGGTAACAATCTTTAAAAGGCCGCATGTATGCTGTGAGCCTGTTTCTTCACCCTCAAAATGTAGGAAATGATTATTTGATCTGTAAAATGTCCCTAAATACCACAACTGAATAAAATGCTTTTTCTTGTAGCTTCAACTGTAAACCTATCTTTAAAACTCCATTCCCTATTATATTTTGAAATTCTACATTTTAGGTAAATCATTATAAACTATGAAAATAGGCTAGTTCTACTTAAATTTTAATGAGCACAAAACCTCCCAGCTAAGTTGTTAATTTTTTTTTTAATGTAAATAGCACAAAAAGTAAAACTCATTGCCAACCGCCTGTGACAGTTTTCTGTTTGAAAGAAAGATAAAGCCAGGAATTAGGAAGAAGTGAGGCTAGGATTTATACAGATAAAATGTGTGTGTTTCCACAAACATAGTTAAATGTGTATATCATGTTGGAGTGGTGAGGAGGAGACATGACAAAGAAATTAATCATTAGGGAGAATACATTTCAAGAGATCTCTCAGGCAAAGTGGTGACTTAGTTAATGACAATGTTACTTTTTTTAAATGTAGAGAGTGGATACTCTATACAGAAAAATTATATCTGTAAGGTAAACCATTAATTAATTATCCAGAACTGACCATTCCAACACACATGCACACACACACACACACACACACACACACACACACACACACACACAC
>CAJQZJ010032137.1:4423240-4476566 GCA_907164525.1 Lophiomys imhausi | reverse complement strand
ACACACACACACACACACACACACACACACACACACACACACACACAACCCCTAACATCAGTACAGGCTTCTAATCATATCTTCAAGTCTACTTTAAAGATAGAATTTGTTTACTAACATTGTTCATTAGGAGGCCTCTTCTTTTCTGAAGAGAAATGGAGGAACAGTGGAATCTACAGAAGAGGGGAGGTGAAAGGGTGGGGACTGGGAGGAAGGGAGGTTTTGGTCAGGATTCAGGATGTATTATAGGAGAGAATAATAAATCAAAAAATTGTTCATTTTCATAAAGTTTTGTTTGTATTTCATTGTTACCTGTATATTTCTTTCCTGGGAAACGAAAGATGAAAATCTGATCTTCCCTTCGGAAATGGAAAAAATAAAGTGCCAACTAATTTGAATATATCCAGCACTCTCTTAGGTTTCCCAAAGGAGGAAGAAGAAGGAGAAAAGTCAGGGTTGATAAAGAAGGAGGCAGTGAGTCAGCTGCCTTCAGTATCCATGTCATGCAAAAACGGGTACCTTTGGGAAATGTGGGGCAGCAATATCAATTGAGAACAGGTGGCTTGGATTCATGCTAAAGGCCTTGACTCACTCATAGGACATTTTCAACTGGTAGTCAAAGAGAGTATGTGCCCCTGCCCCTAAAAATTCACATCAGTATACACTTCAAGATAAAGTGAAGTCTGGTGGAGTTAACTGATTTGACTTCTAGACCCTCAGCCCTGTGCAGGACTGTCTCCTCCCTACCGTCTCTGAGAATTCTCTCTAAACACTCCAATTCCCATTAACTGATACTGATGCAGAGGGTGATATTTCATCCGTATTTTTAGGTAAAATAAGGCCTCTAAGCCAGAGTGTGCAGTGTCTTTCTGCCCATGATTCTTAGGTCCTGGAATGTTAGTAGATGTAGGCTCTTCATAACGTTGAGAATCAAGGAAAGAAGGGCATTATACAGTTACAAGTCACTAGAGAAAAAAATACGACAGAAAATATCCAATATTTTCATCCAGTTTCCCTTCAGGATCTGTTTGAATTTCCTGCATCTAGATTCATAGATTAGACCATGATTCCTGTTGATTCTCAGTAACAATATGAAAGATGATACATGTTCCTGTGTTTAGTAATAATATAACCAGGGTTTGGGAGGCCTAGTGGCAAAGGAATTTGCCACACAAGTATAAGGACCACAGTTTGATTCTCCAGGTCCCATGTAAATCCAGGCATAGGGGTGCACAACTATAATGCTGGTACTCCTGTGACCATTATGCTGCAAAGACAGGACTATTGCTGGAAGGTGGAAGGTCAGCTAACCTAGTGTACATAGCAGCAAATATCACAACAAGGTGGAAAAAGAAGATCAAATCCAAGGTTGCTCTCTGACCTACACCCACACACACCACACATAAAAAGTAACATATCCAGTGAGCAAGAAGTAGTCTAAATGTCTGTCTTCCTCTGGATTATTAAAATAAGAAAATAACAGTACACTGGAGGAAATACCATTGAACATGGAGCCAGAAGAAATGGAGTCCTCTTGATAGTGGTTGATCAGGTACTGTGCAGCAGATCACTTAAGTTTTCTGCTTCTTAGGTTTCTCACCTGTTCAATAATGACAGTACACTCTTCCTGCTGGACTGTTGAAATGAGGTGGATATGAAATCTACAAAGACAATGTTGGACAGGTCCATGTACACACCTTTTCTGTTTTCTTGGTTTAGAAGGGAAATTTTTAATCCTATCCTTTAATACAAAACATGTCTCTTTGTTTAACTTTGGTCTACGTCCACAGCTTATTGTATCATTCTTATTTGTACTCATAGAAATACTATTCCTAATTGTAACTTTTCCATTTTATTACTTTGAGCACCTAACCACACCATTTTTTTTGGGGGGGGGGGATTGAGAAATTCAGAATTTCTAGGAAAATAGGGAGAATGACCAGTATTGAAAAATTCTGCTTTCCCAAAAGTTAAAACCATATTTCTATATTTGAGGCTAATGATGAGGGATGGATACTAAATATACTCATATTTTTCAAACTATAGTAAGATTTATACTTAATTCATTATGTATCTCAATTGCCTTTTAAGTATAAATTTCCTTTCTTTTTAATTTTTGAGACATGGTCTCATGTATGCCAGGTGAGGCTGGAACTTGCCATTGTATGAAATGCTGCCCTCGAACTGATGGACCTCCTACCTCAAGCTTTGCAAGAGCTGAGGCTGGGTGTGTGAGTCACCACACCCAGCTACCTCTGTTTCCTACTGCAGTCTCTGCTGCTGGTATCCCCTCACCCTCTCCTCCAGTACTTCCTTCTTGCCGTACGCTTGCTTCATCCCCAGTCCTATTCTTTCCTTCCATTTTGAGAGTGAGTCTTTCTAAAACTGGCCTCCTCATTATCCCTCATTTCATCTCTGGAATTTACAGTAAGACACCTAAAGTTGTGAACTGCAGCTATGCACATAGCCCTATTTAGCAGCACTACAGTTACAGGCAAAATAAGCACCAACGTCCATGAGAAACACCTATCTAAGCAGGCGTAAACCTGCTCTCCAGCCTCCTTAGGCACGGAACATGGCTAATTAGATACAACTCCTTTTTTAAATAAATTTATTTATTTGTTGCTTCAGGTTACATCTCCATCATATTGTCCTCTTTCCCCCCATTCCCAGCCCCGCCCTCCCATCCTCTACCCCCTAACCCTTCCATCCTGCTCCTCTGGAGTGGAGTGTCCCTACATAACAGTACCTCGCCCCAGTTCAGAAGTTAAATGAGGGCCAAGAGCCTCCTCATACACTGGGGACCTACAAGGCAGTACCACCAGTGAAAAGTGTCTCATTGTTAGGGAGGGAAAACTGAAAAACAGACCAACCAACAAACAAACAAACAACAGAAAAAAATAAAAAAATAAAAAGTCTATGTCCATGTTCCCTTTGGTGTGTTGGTTGTAGTATAGATATCCTGTACTATGTAGCTAAAATCCTACTATAAGTGAATAGATGCCATGTGCATCCTTCTGAGTCTGGGTTAGCTCACTCAAGATGAGCTTCTCTAGTTCCATCCATTTGGCTGCAAATTGCATAATTTCATTGTTTCTGATAGCTGAGTAATATTCCATTATGTATATGTACCACAGTTTTTTAATCCATTCTTCAGTTGAGGGACATCTGGGTTGTTTCCAGTTTCTAGCTATTACAAATAAGGCTGCTATGAACATAGATTAGGAAACTTCCTTGTGATTCAATGAGGAGTCATTTGGATGTATACCCAGAAGTGGTATGGCTGGGTCCTGAGGCAAAGCTATTCCAAGTTTTCTAAGATATTGCCATACTGACCTCCATAGTGGTTGCACAAGCCTGCACTCCCACCAGCAATGGAGGAAGGTTCCCCTTTCTCCACGCCCTCACCAGCATGTGCTGTCATTTGAGCTTTTGATCTTAGCCATTCTGACAGGTGTGAGATGGAATCTCAGAGTCCTCTTGAGTTGCATTTCTCTGATGATTAAGGATGTTGAGCATTTCTTCAAGTGTCTCTCAGCCATTAGGGATTCCTCCCTTGTGAATTCTCTATTTAGCTCCATCCTCCATTTTTTGATTGGATTATTTGGTTTCTTGGCATTTAATTTCTTGAGTTCTTTGTAGATTTTGGATATTAGCCCTCTTTCAGATGTGGGGTTGGTGAAGATTTTCTCCCAGTCTGTAGGCTGCCATTTTGTTTGACTGACAGTGTCTTTTGCCTTACAGAAGCTTTTCAGTTTCATGAGGTCCCATTTATTGATTGTTGGTCTCAGGTCCTGAGCTGTTGGTGTTCTGTTCAGCACGTTGTCACCTGTGCCATTGAGTTCGAGGGTTTTCCCCACTTTTCTTCTAGTAGATTTAGTGTGACCGGCCTTATGTTAAGGTCTTTCATCCACTTGGATTTAAGTTTTGTACAAGGTGATAAGTATGGGTCTAATTTCATTCTTTTACAAGTGGACATCCAGTTGGACCAGCACCATTTGTTGAAGATGCTGTCCTTCTTCCATTGTGTGGTTTTGGCTTCTTTGTCAAAAATTAGGTGGCCGTAGGTGTGTGGGTCCATTTCTGGGTCTTCAATTTGATTCCATTGATCTACTGGTCTGTTTCTATACCAGTACCATGCTGTTTTTACTACTATTGCTCTATGGTACAGATTGAACTCTGGGTAGGCTTCATCCCAGGAATGCAGGGATGGTTCAACATACAAAAGTCTATCAACATAATTCACCATATAAACAAGATGAAAGAAAAAAAACATGATAATCTTGCTGCATGCAGAAAAAGCATTTGACAAAGTACAACACCCCTTCGTGCTAAAAGTTCTGGAGAGAACGGGCATACAAGGACCGTACTTAGAAATAATAGAGGCAATATACAGCAAGCCAGTGGCCAACATCAAATTAAATGGAGAGAAACTTGAAGCATTTCCACTAAACTCAGGGACAAGACAAGGATGCCCACTGTCACCATATCTCTTCAATGTAGTACTTGAAGTTCTTTCTAGAACTAAAACAGATCAAGGGGATACATCTTGGAAATTAAGAAGTCAAATTATTCCTATTTGCAGACGATATGATAGTATACATAAGTGACCCCAAAAATTCCACCAGAGAACTCTTACAGCTGATAAACACCTTCAGCAAGGTGGCTGGATACAAAATTAACTCAAAAAAAATCAGAAGCCCTCCTATATACTACAAACAAATGGGCTGAGAAAGAAATAAGGTAAACAAACCCCTTCACAATAGCCACAAACAATATAAAATACCTGGAGGTAACTCTAACCAAGCAAGTAAAGGACCTGTACAACAAGAACTTCAAGTCCTTGAAGAAAGAAATGGAAGAAGCCTTTAGAAAATGGAAAGATCTCCCATGCTCATGGATAGGTAGGATCAACATAATAAAAATGGCTATCCTACCAAAAGCAAATATATAGATTCAATGCAATTCCTATCAAAATACCAACACAATTCTTTATAGACCTGGAAAGAGCTACTCTCAATTTCATATGGAACATCAAAAAACCCAGAATAGCTAAATCAATCCTGTACAATAAAAAAAAAAAAAAACATCTAGATACAACTCTTGTTTTTCACCAATCATCATGAAAAGAGGAGCTCATACAGAGTGGACACAGCAACCTAATTGGTCATGTGGAATTCTGATAAATTCTCACATGGAATGCTCACACTACTGTAAGAGAAATAGCCTTTGCAGATTTACTTTAACAAGACTTTCTTGAATGTTTTCTATAAAGGACACAGGCCTTACACCAGAAATAGAGTGGCACATCCCCTCCCCAGTCATTGACTCTGAACTCTGGATACACGAGAAGCTTGTGCACTAGGAAACAATGATGAAAGGACAAATAGAGCCTCATGTCAGCCTACAATGAGCCTGGCCACTTCTTAGAAATATAGCATAACCCTAGATTAAATTCTTCTCAGATGCTAAGTGGGACAACTGTAGTGGTTTTGAAGATTTTCACTATTCTCACTCGCTCACCTGTTACTCATCCTTGCTCTCTCCTGCCAAACCATGATCCTCACATACAAGGTGTTATCATTGTTCACACCCATGTTTCAGACTAGTAAGGTTCAAAGTATTCCTTGGCACAGTGTTTTAAAAGCACAAGTAAATAGCACCACTCTGTTACTGAAGAATCTAGAAATAACTAGAAAAGGCCATTTTGCATTTTAGGCAGAAAGTAAAACGGAAATTATCTCCTAGCTTGATTTGTGATAATAAACCATTATATAATTGACTGGACTTTTTTTACCTCCTGGGGATGATAGATTCTCTGGTGAAGTTGGACATATCAAATATGATGAAATATACCTTCAATAATTTATAATTGTAATATGAAGCTAATGATCCTTTAATGACTCTAGAATTGGAGCAGAAGTAAGAGACATATTATTCTGAATTAGCCAGAAAAAAATTTTCAGTAGTTGGGTAGAGCCATTAATATGAATAGAAGTAAGTTTAGATTTTTGGCAGGAAAGTGATTTTGAGACCTGAGTTGGCAGCATTTGAGGTCTTATTTTAAAATGACTTTTTTTTGAGTCATTAAATAAGTTGAAAGAAAATCAAAATTTTCCAGAAATATTTTCCCTTTCTTTTGGTTACAGAATAGTCCCCCTTTCCACATATGCTTGGTACATAACTCCCATAGTATATTAAGAGGTTAAAGAAACGATAAGTGAAAAAGCCATTAAGTTTATTCTATTTTTAAAATGCCCCCTTTCCTGTTTTATTCCCTAAAGCCGTGCAAACTCACGTGAACAGGGGTTATAAAATGGCCTTTGCCAGTTTAGGGTAACTCAAGGAACATGTCAGAAAAGAAGGTACTTACAGCTGGCATTTTAATGAGAAAATTTATATTTTAAAACAATAGATTATTCGTATAGGGACAATAATAGTTCTATCCTATTTTATCACAAGTTCCAAAACCATACATGGGTTTGGGATCACCCTCCATGACCAGAGAGGCCATTTCCTGGTTCCATAGGTTCTCTTGGTTCAAAGTGAGGTTTAATGCCTCCCTGCTGGAAAGTGGCTTCTGCAGCCTTTGACCTCATTACTCTATGCACCTCTAACGAATAGTAAGAAGAGCACAGCATTTTCCTATGTGAGCGGGATTGCTAACTGAAGTAGACACTTGCTGCAGGCATTTGGTGAAAATAGTTTTGCTGCTCTCAGTCTCTTCTCCATCTCTCCTTTGGAACCTTCTTTATAAGCTGTACTATTGCTGGGTTTCAATGGGCTGTTTGATGCCTTTCTTTTCCAAAACTTCTTTTGCACATACATATATTCTTGGTTTGAGTCCGTATGTGGTGGCTCACCTCAGCCAAGGAGAAGGAGAAGGAGGAGATGGGAAAAAGGAAGGGAAGGAAGGATGGTGGGAACTGGACGGAAGGAGGGAGGGGCTCTGATCAAGATGTAACTTGAAAAAAATAAATTAACAAATATAATAAAAAGAAGTTAAAAAAAAGTAAAGATGGAGAAAATAGTAGTATACCCCCCCAAAAAAGCCAATGGGTAAACATGTTTTAATGAATATAGTTTTATGGCCTTCTCATAAATTAACTATCATGGACTGAAACCAAATATCAATAAAATATTTCTAAGTATACATATCCTAACTTGTGAATTTAGGAGTTTTTTTTTATAATCAGCATACTGAATGCAAATCAATGAAGATAAAATTCTTGTCAACAATTCTACACAGTGGGCTAAGCATTTTTCTCTGTGTTAATTTGCTTAGTAAACCCTTTCATTCGGGACTGTATAAAGCAGATCCCTCATGTATGTTCATAAATGTTTAATTTTGTGTGGTGCATATGACTGGTTTCTGCTGAGAGCCATCGTGGAGCACCTCCTTCAAGTGCTAATCTCCTGGGTGAAAGAGTCAAGCCCTGGAATCATAAGAGGCTTTGTAGACACATTAGAGAACTATTTGCAGCCTTTGAACAAGTTGGCTATATCCATGGGAAACAGTTTCCTCTGTTAGAAGACACCAAAAATAACTCTGCGAATAACACACTAATGTGAGTCAAAAGCTAATGATCCTCCTGTGAGAGAGACAGTAAAAGGGCAAAATAACCTGACTGTGCACCTGTCAACACTCAAAGGATGCTTTCAGGAATCAGACAAAAGTGACAACAAATATTGGTAGAATTGGTACCCCTGCATAATCACATAATTCCAGTTAGTGTGATGTCTTGGAACTATAATTTAGTTGTACGCTTCAAAACTATAAGTTATCCAACATGTACATTGTCTGTTTGGCTTTATTAAATCAGAATTACAGATGTGTGCTTGTGATTGGGAATGCAACCATTTTCTCAGATCCATTTCATCAATCTCATTCTGACTTGTTTTATCACTTCAATTTTTTCTTTTCATGGATTTTTATCTAAGTACATTTTCCTAAGCTATCTGAACAATCGTTCTGCTTCAGCTACAACTTTATTTTTCAATTTTCTAATCTCTGTTCAGTTTTGAAAACTTGTGGTAATTTAAAGGTGATTGCAAAGGATGTGAGTCCACTGCCTGCTTGATATGCTAGCTTGGTTTTTCCCCAAATTTGTCTTAGTTTCTCCCTTGGCATCTCAGAAAGGATTAAACTGAGGACAAATTAAATTGCCCCATTTTATGCTGATCTACAAGATACAGCTATGTTTCAGTCAAAGGGTATTTTATTTTATACTATATATACCATGACCTTATAAAGTAACATAATCAATTTACAATTGCACATTTGTTATACACATATATACACATACATATAGCAACATGTATACATCATCTACATCATCAGCATATATGTATCTTTCACACTCCACTAAATTTGACCTTAGAAGGTTTTTTTTGTTTGTTTGTTTGTTTTACATTTCCTTTTAAGATCAATTGCTTTTTAATTTTTTCTTGTTTTTCTTTTTTCTTTTTTCTTTTCTTTTTTTTTTTTTGAGACAGGGTTTCTCTGTGTATGCCTCGCTGTCCTGGAATTCACTCTGTAGACCAGTCTGGCCTCAGTCTCACAGAGATCCACCTGCCTCTCCCTCCTGAGTACTGGGATTAAAGGTGTGTGCCATCACTGCCCAGAACAATGGCTTTTTCATAGCTTAAAATCTCTCTACATTTAAAATTTTACTTTTTGTATGTGTGCATATGCATATATATGGGCACACATGTGACACGGTGCACATGTGGTGATCAGAGGACAACATTATAGAGTTGGTGCTGTCCTTTTACTGTGTGGTTCTCGGGATTGAACTCAGGTTGTCAGGCTTGGCAACAAACACCTTTACCCATGGAACCATCTTTTTTTTTAAATGTTTATTTATTACTTCAATTTGCATCTCCTTCACAGTCCCCTCCCTCCACCCCTCCTGGACACACCCTCTCACCCTGCCATCCTCTCCTACTATCCTACCTATCCTTTTCCCACCTATCCTTCTCCTCCAGTTTGGAGTGCCCTAGATATCAGGTCCCTTCAGTTCAGCAGCCATATGAGAGGGCTAAGAGCTTCCTCTTGTCCTGGGAGACTACATGGCAGCTCCACTAGGGCAAAGTATCTCACTAACAAATAACAAAGTCTATGTTCCTGTTCCTTTCAGTCTATTGGTTTTAGGATAGTTATCCTGTACTATATGTCTAAAATCTAGTTATAAGTGAATAGATGCCATGTAGCTCTTTCTGGGTCTATGTTAGCTCACTCAGGATGAGCCTTTCTAGTTCCAACCATTTGGCAGCAAATTGCATGATTTCTTTGTTTCTGATGGCTGAGTAGTATTCCATTGTGTAAATGTACCACAGTTTTGGGTTGTTTTTTTTTTTTTTTTTTTATCCATTCTTTGGTTGAGGAACATCTGGGTTGTTTCCATTTTCTAACTATTACATACAAATAAAGCTGTTATGAACATAGTTGAGGAGATGTCCTTGTGGATTGATGAGGAATCATTTGGATGTATACCCAGGAGTGGTATGTGTGGGTCTTGAGGTAGAGCTATCCTAAGTTTTCTAAGATATCTCCAGACTGATTTCCATAGTGGTTGTAGAAGCCTGCGCTCCCACCAATAATGGAGAAGTGTTCCCCTTTCTCCACAACCTTGCCAGCATGTGCTGCCATTTGAGTTTTTGATCTTAGCCATTCTGACAGGTATGAGATGGAATCATCTTGAGTTGCATTTCTCTGATGATTAAGGATGTTGAGCATTTCTTCAAGTATCTCTTGGCCATTAGAGATTCTTCTTTTTGAATTTTCTGTTTAGCTCTGTTCCCCATTTTTTGATACATGGAGCCACCTTACTTGCTCCAAATTAGTTTATGCATTATTCTTACAAATTCTACTTTATTTTTATTTTCAAATTAACTTTATTATACAAATTCCTGTAAAAAAAATCACATACCAAAAGTAACCAGACACAAAGTGTAAGCATGTCAATGAACTTCTAATCAGTGAGAAGAGGCAATTCTCAAGCTCTTGAGTCTTGTGTTAAATTTTACACTTTCTCTATCAAATATGTTTTCATGCACTTTCCCACAATCAAAAAATGAAAAATATATGAGAGAGTTAGAATGAGAAAAGTAATTAGATTTATATCTCCCTTCATAATTTATGTCTATTACTTATATTCAGTCATTCCTTACCCCAATCATTAGCTTTTCTTGTTTTCTTTTATATGTTATACTGTACCCACGTATATATTTATATGTATATATATTGTTGGCTAGGTTTCTCATATGAGGGTGATGTGGTTTTTTTTTCTGACACTGTGTGATATTGTTCATATTATACATTCTAAGTCTGTCCATCCATCTTTCCTGAAAATTTTGTGATTTCATTTTTCTTTAGAGCTGAATAGTATTTATATATACATATACATACACATACTCATATATATAAATACATACATATATACATAAATACATACACACAAACATACATATATATATATAAACTTCATTATTCATTCATCTGTAACTGGAATATACATATAGCTTTATTCCAGTTCTTTGCTATAGTGACTAGGGCAACAAAAAGAGTAAAATGCAATTTTCAAAAAATTAAGTTCTTAAAACAAATTAAGTTCTTAATTTTAACAAAAGATACAGATCTCATGAAGTAGTGGGACTTACAGAAAATGTTATATTTCTTAATATCTAACTTCAAATTTTAAAGAGGCTCATTTGTTTTCAACACATAAGTACAGAGTGTATGCACACAACACAAACACATGCATGCACATACTCATCAGGCACACATGATATGTGCGCAGAAGGGGGCAATTTGAGAGAAAACTAGTGACAGGTGAGGTAGAAGGCAATAGGGGAGTGAATATGACCAAAGTTCCTAATATACTTGAGAACAGTATTATGAAGCATAGCATTTTATACAACAAATACATACTAATACTTTTTTAAAAGAAGGCACCGAACATTGAAATCAAACTGCAGCTTTCTTATATGTTCCTACTATAAATAAAAGTAGAATGTGCTTTTAAAAAGTAGTATTTCTTAGAGAGAAATATTTTCTTTCTGGGTTCATTAGCTCCTTTCTCACCCATATGATCTAAAGATTCCTAACCATTTGACAACAATTTGTGAACAGGCCTTGGGTGTAGAGTAAGAACCACACAAGAATTGAGAGGCTTACAGACATTTAAGAGTCATGAGCACCATTTGCACAGGTGTCACAACCATAATCATAACTAACAACAGAGGACATTTTCAAGGTGGCTTCTCTCCCCCTGTTTTTCTGACTCACTTGTTACCCCAGTAGAAATATTTCAAGAAAGCACTCCCTACCAAAAAGAAGGGAAAAAAGTGTGTGTGTCTCCGGCAGGTTTGCCCTTCAATACAGTGCCCTATTACTTCATGAACATCCCACCAGTTGGTGCAGAGAGAAAGGACCTCGGAGAAACATGGAGATAAATCAAACTGCCAAACTCCTGAGTTATTCAAAGGACTTGTTTGGGAGTTTTGTTTTAGTTTTAAATATACTCAACTCGGATACCTCAAACAAAAACTATCAGCATGTCCTGATTAAATGGCTCTTCTGACCAAGGAGTCAGGGTCAAGAACTCAACAGTTTGCCCATACTGTCGCTGACTGTCTTACAGGGAATGACCCCACTTCTCTCTCTCTGTGTATATGATTCTTACTCACTACTTACTAATTTCTGTTCCTTGGCCTTACAATTGACTAAACACTGGCATCTGTCCTGCACAAAACTTTCTTAAACTTGTAAATTTAAAATTAGCAAACAAGAGCAACAGGACTCTTCAAATGGGATAGATTTTGGAGGGACTAGAGCCTTATCTCGAGTATCATCACGTTCTTTCTTGACACCTCCCTCAACAGCCCCTGTGGGATTCTGCAATTTTTTTTTTTAAATCTCTGAATTATACAGCAAGAAGAAACTCCCCTCAAGGGCTTCCACAGTCAACGAAAACCCTCTAAATTAGACAAAAAAAAAAAATTCCTTGTAGCCGGGCAGTGGTGGCGCATGCCTTTAATCCCAGCACTTGGGAGGCAGAGGCAGGCGGATCTTTGTGAGTTCAAGGCCAGCCTGGTCTACAAAGCGAGTCCAGGACAGCCAGAGATATTCAGAGAAACCCTGTCTCGAAAAACCAAAAAAAAAAAAAAATTCCTTGTGACTTTTTATTTCTCTGAATAATTAACTCTTTAACTCAATGTAAATATATCTGCCTCTACCTCAAATCTTGTAAGACAACTTAATTTTTCTCCTGAGTCATCAGTTGATTGGTGAGTAAAGGCAAAGCGTTAAAGGCCATGCCACAGGCCTGGCTCTCCGGCTGGGAGAGACACGGGCACGTCTTCACATTTGTCATTCTCTTACATTCCCACAAGTGAACCCTTTCTTTTCTGGTCTTTATGTCATGTCTCTTTTAGATGATAAGTCTCAGTAAGGCTTCTTGTCTATGTAATTTTTGACTCTAAATGTAGCAAGAAACTGTTTAAATACAAGCTATGAATACTACTAGGTAACCATTGTTCAATAGGGTCAGTAAGAAAGAGTTGTATTTGAAATACAGCCTTGAAAACAGAGGTGTTTTGTTTGTTTTGCATCTGTAAATTGTGCATAGCGTCTCCCCACCCATTAGGGAGGGGCTGCCAGGCAGATGATGCCTTTGCCAAGCAAGTAAATCTGTCTCACTCTTAAAAGGTACCTCCTGCTATTATTGCATCACAATGCTTATGAAACAGATGTAATAACATGTTTCCACTTTCTCAATGGTGTACCAATTACATACCCATGATAACTAGCAATAACAGATAGGCACTGAGTGGTGGGTACCAAAGACATCAAAATGAGACAAAGAGGGTAGACATGCTGTATCTGAGTGTACATTTGTATGTGTGTGCAAATAACAATTCTCAGCAACAGATTGTTACCCCTTGAATGATCCCCAAGCAAGTGGGACAAAGGAAGGGGCATTGAGAGCTCTGAGAATGGGAAGCTGAGAAGCAATTAAGAGGCCAAGTAATCAAAGGACATGCATAGCACAGTCTGTGTGTCTGTGCCTAGAGGAAGAAGTGTGCCAAAAACCAGAACAGGAGGGCAGGCCAGTAAGGAATATCCTTAACACAAGGTAAAGTGAAATGTTCCTGAGGGGAGTAAAAAAAGAAAAGAAAAGAAAAAGAAAAAGTGGAACAAATTCTAACCCCACGTCTGCTATTAGTCCACATGCGATGGGATTTTCTTTTCCTTCATAGCCAGAGAGCAGAGCTGGGCCCCTGTCCTGAGGGTGGGAGGTCCTGTTGATTGACAGGTATTCACTGGTGAGTCACAGTCAGTCATTCTTGACAATTCCAGGTTATTATTACATGTACTGGAGCAGTGAATTCAATGGTTAGAAAAGGGATGGAGAGAGCCTGAGAAAGAAGGTTAGTCGCACAGAGAAAAGCCACCTCCATGAAACAGGAAGTATTTTCTCTTGTCAGAGCATCATCCATCACGCTGGGGGAAACGGCAGAGACGTAACCTACTACTTCTTAATAGGCTTCTACACAGAGAGTGGCTTTGAAGCAGCAGCTGCCCACAGTAAATTTCACTGACCCTTAGAACCTTTCTTCGAGTTTTCCAACTGTTTTGTCTCCTGAGCCGCAGCTCGGTGTTGGGTCCAAGTCACAGCACCTGACTAAACTAAGGAGCCTGCCCGATGAGAATGGAAAGTGTTCCATGATGTTGTCTTTTCTGAACTACCCCAACAGTGAGACATGATGCCATTCCATCTGGCCATAAAATGTATTCTTTCCCAGGGAGAAGAGGCTCAGCAAGGGATTTGTATTTTAAGGTCTAATGTTTTACTGTGCACATATCAAAGAACACACAGTGAAATACAGTCCAATCCCTACATAATGCAGCCAAGGAGCCGGGTCTTCTCAATAAACCAGAATTAACAAATCAAATAAGGTCATAGGCCTTTGGAGGTCACCTAAGCTTTAGTTTCTTTTTAACTGTAAAGTTTCAGAGACATGAAAACCAAAGGCTGGTGTTAGAAATGAGGAAAGTGGAACCTTAGAAAATACATTTGAAGGTTCGAGTTTCAACATTAGTACTCTTCACAACAATTCCAATTAAGTTAGAAAATATAAAGGCTTATGTGCCAAACCAACACAAACTATTCAAATAAGTAATGATTAATGATGCTGCATTTGATGCCAACGGTTGATTCTCCAGACCCTGTGCTAGCTAGGCTGTGGGTGAGTGTTTTTCTAAGGGCAGTGGCAGACTTGCTTACCTTCCTACCTTATCAGTACCTATTTCCCACGTAGGATACAGAGCTTTATAAAATGAGGGCTGAAGCCCCAGACTGCACTCTGCCTGACATGTGGATGTCTGAACTCACCCTGTGGTTTTTATTTCTTCCAACTGAGAGATGTATTAGGGAAAAATCTGAGAACTCTCCTTTATACTTTGATTCTTCTGCTTCAAGATGAGGAGTGAACTAGAATTCTGATAGTCCATGCTTTCCTAGATGAAATGTGTTAGGACCCTAGGGCAAGGTTTCAGTCTATTGTCCCTACTAGCTTTGATCCAAATAAATTCAAAGACCCAAATAAATTCTTATAAAACTGTCAAGATTAAGTATTAACTTGATGGACTAAATTTCTTGAATTCCACTTACTTTCCTTAGCCATGAAACTTCCAGGAGGAAAAAAAATATGATGTTTCAACAATTTTTTTATTATGAAAAGAAATTCTTACAATATAACTGTGTGTTGAGATTATAATCATCATTATACCATTTATCATCATGATCATCGATGGGGTGATGTCATGCTTTATTTATTGCTACAGAACACAGACTGGGCACTTTCCATATCTTCTCTCCTTGAGATATACTCCTTATCATGTCTAACACAGCATGTCTGGAATAGGTGCTTAAGAAACAGGTTAAACCAGGAGTGGTAGTGGTACACACCTTTAAACTCCATACTTTGGGAGCAAGAGACAGACAGCTCTTGGAGGCTTTCAGACCAACCAGGGCTACACAGTAAGACCCAGTCAAAACAAAAATCAACAAACAAAAATAAGAAAAGCAAACACTGGTTTATTGAAATTGCAAATCCTGAACAAATAGATGGCCACAAATCACAATTTTCTAGTGTATGCACAAAAGGGTCACCAAACTAAAGTTATGCGTGTGCATACCTTTAGACTAACTTCAAAGTAAAGGAAATCTCCAATTACATTTACATTTTAATTACTAGTATAATAAAACCAACTAATTATAAACTAATTACATACCAATAACAAGAAGAAATTAAGCCAATAATTATCAGTAATAACTAGAATAGCATTACTAATTAGTACTTTAGCCTTATAGGTTGAGTCAAAGGAAGAATAAAATAATAGGCTGGTTGAGAGCAAAGAGAAAAAGCAGGAGGACTGAGCACTGAGTTCTAAGATTCAAGACTATATTTATTTCATGACCTTTTAGGCTGAACCATTTGTAATGGCTAGGTTTGTTTTAGTTATCAACTATTTTCAGTTTCATGCAACTCAACACAATAGTTTCATTTAGATATCTTTCTGTTGACTTAGAAGAAAAGGTAATAAATCACTTTTAGAAATATTACTAACATTTAATTCTTTGAAGATATCTTAAAATAAATTCTGGAATTGAGCACAGCTCAGTAAATGGAGCATCTGCCTAGATTTTAGCGGCAGTGGATTCAATTCCCAGCACTACCCTCATGAAAGAAATTCTTAAAATACACAGTGTCTATGCATTTTAAAATATGCATTTACATATTCATTTGCATATTCGAGTCTCCATGCTTTAAATGTATTCAATTGACTCCTGCTCAAATGTTTTCAAAGACCTCCTTGTAGCAGAGGAGATAAACACATAAGCAAATAAAGTTCTTCAAAACTGTTTGTTTTGAGAAAAGATTTCTTTATACAGCACAGGCTGCTCTTCCTGCTTTAGTCTCTTAGTTCTAAGATTTCAGGTATGTGCCAAGAGAACACACTCAACTGAGATTTTTACAGCTCAAGTAAAATGCAGCTCATGAGCTGATACATTCTGACGAGCTTTCTGTGGGTCTTCTACATTACAATTGGCACAGCAGCAACAGGCTTCTGAGTGATTAATTTCTGCGTTCTTGCTCAAAGTGCCAGGTCTTATCTGAATATGGAAAACTGAGTTGCATACTATTACAAAGTAATGAAATACTGTTTATGATTATTATATATAAAAAATAACACAAAGCTGGGTGCAGTTAAGCAAGCAGTCCAGAAGATGAGGCTAGGCGATACTGAGTTTAAAACCAGCCTGGGTTACATGTGAGACCACGTCTCAAAAATGAATAAAAATATATACACACACAAATGGGGATATTGGGGATTAATTTTTAATTATGTATATATAACTAGAAAATACAAAGCAGCAAGTATGTATAAAATTTGTGCCAGTAAAATAGAGAATATAAAAGTAATTAAGATACTGGTCCTAACCATCATGGATATGAAATTCTAACCAGAAAGAGAAAAGTGAATATAGCAGATTATAAGGTAAGACATTTGTTAACAGACCAGGGAAGAGGACAAAAAGAATGAAGATTGACCAAACAGCACGTTCTCAGAACAAGGCAGCAAAGTCAAAAGTGGCTTTATGGAGAAGTGGTGTTTGAGGATGCTCAAAGAGAGAGGAAGAACCAGAGAGTTCAGAGCAAACAGCATGAGGTGGTAGGCAATGGAAAAACAAAAAAACGAAAAACCACAGAGGAGTACAGTAAAATGAGACAAGTCCAAAAATGTCAGGAAGATAAGACTTACAGAGATCAGCATGAGAGAAAAGGATGGGAGATCAAGTTCAATGTAAATATAGAAGGTTGTAATCATTAAAGAGCCAGTGCATTCTTGAGGCAATATTAAATTTGGGAGCATAAGTAAAAAACTATTAAAGCTATATTTTAGGAAAAAAATCCAGAAGCCATGTGTAAAATAGATTGAGAGTAGGATGGTAGGGCCCTGGATGGTATATGAGGTGGAAATGTGTTCACGGTGGGAGACAAATTATAGTTTCTGGAACAGAGTGTGGGAAAAAAGCGGGAGAAACTACCTTGAACGTGGAACTGTGTGTGTGTGTGTGTGTGTGTGTGTGTGTGTGTGTGTGTGTGTGTAACAAGGCTGACTCAGTTTGTTGTGTTTGAGACACATGTGTGTGAAAAGGTGTTAACCAAGGTTGAGGAAGATAAATGTAGTTAAAGTGAGAGGTAGGAGCCCATTTGGAAGCCAATCTTCTATATCTGAAAATTAATGGATTTTCAATTTATTGATTCAGAAAACAATAAATTTATATAAAGAAAAAAAATTTTACTGGGAAAATTCAACTTAAAGGACAATGAATAATAGAATAAATTTAAATTAACTGAATTTGATTACAAATAAAATTTAAAGATTTAAGGACAGAAAATGAATATAGAAATATGCTTCAAGCTCACAGGTAAAAGAACATACAAAAAGATGATTGGAAGCCTAATTGGGGCAAAAAGAAAAGTTAGACAAATTTTATTTTTAAAACAAAATTTTTACAAGGATACAGTCAAATATATTACACTAAGAAAGAAAATAGTTAAAAATGGATGTCTATCTGGGAGGGTATGACAAAATGACTCCGCAGATAAAGGCACTTATTAACAACCTGGCAACCTGGGCTCAGTCTCTAGACTGAAAGAAGAAAACTGACTCTTATATGTGGACCTCAGACTTCCACACATGTACTGTGGCATGTATGTCTTCATATATGTGCATGCATGCACACACATACTTTAAATGTATATTTAAAGAAAAGACTTTGACAGAACTCTATACATTTTAGCATCTAAATTCTCATAGAAGCATTAATGAAAACATTTTAGTAAGAGGATTTGCTTGTAATTTAAAGAAGTGACTAGAAGTGAAATAAAAGGATATTGGGATGGGCTCGTTAGAAGAATGAAAGATGTGTTTTTCCAGTGTTACATAAACTAATCACCAGCATTTAAGGTTTACTGATCTTGGTAATCCTAAATCCTAGAGTGACTGAGATGCTAACAGACATGCTCCAGCACTGTTTCCACACAGTTAGTTGGTAGCTGCCTTGTCTTGTCAGCAACATGAGTCACACTTTCTCTTAATATCCCCTCTACTCCTCCCTTTTTATTTGCTAATAAAAGCGACATGTACAAAGACCTTTGTTTCAACAAATCTTGCAGATCTGAGACCTCGCCTTAAAAGAATAGCACTCATTTTAGTCGTGTTTGGAGCATACACGGGTGATCCCTAGACATGAGAGGTGAGGCCTCGGGGATCAGGAGTTCAGCATGACCCACAGTTAAATAGTAAGTTATGAGTTTGAAACCAACAGGGGACATATGAGACCCTGTCTCAAAAACAACAACAACAAAAACCAGTGGTCTTGTGCATTTCATTTTTGTCTAGAAACTTCAAATGGTTGCCAAATAATCTAAAAGTCTGCACTTTCTGAGCTACCACATATTTACTACAAAAATTTTCTACAACAATGAACTGATCTGATGGGTAATTTTTAAAGAATACAAACAGTTATTAAAAACTACCTAAAGCTTGGTCATCTGATGCAATAGAAGCATACGCACAGACCAGTGTGCATGAATGCCTGTCTGTCATGCTGTATTGATTTCCACAGATAGAGACAGAGACAGAATTCTGAGGACAGAGGAAGCAAATTGGGAATATACAGAAAGGGTGGGACATTCTGATGCATGCTTAAATATATTCTGGTCTCTGTAGGAAAGTTTAACAACAAAATTATATATTTTTTTCTTTGTAAATAAGTACAGACAAAGATTACAAATACTAAGCCTTGATACATACATACTTGATGTTACAAGTATGAACCTAGGATTTTTTTGAGTCTGAAAATCTATGTTGAATAGAATAAAATAAACTCAAAGATAATATCTGGGTAGATTTATCAGCAGAGAGTTTGAATATATAAAACAAAACACTCCAAAAAAATGGGCATGTAATCAGAGCCTAAAGCAGGAGGATCATAAATTTGAGTTCAACATGGCCTAATTACTGAGACCTTTTCAAAAAAAAAAAAGAAAGAAAAGAAAATCAAAGCCACAACAAACCAAACCAAATGAAAACAACAAAAGTAATGTAATAAAAGCCAATAACTTTGGACCTAGAGTTAGAAGAAAGAGATTATACAAGTGCCTAACATTTTCAGCTTAGAAATGATGAAGTTGATCCTATGGACAAACAAAAAACCCAGAATAGCTAAATCAATCCTATTCAATAGAACATCTGGAGGTATCACCATCCCTGATTTCAAGCTATGCTACAGAGCAATAGTAATAAAGACACCATGGTACTGATATAGAAACAGAAAAGTTGATCAATGGAATCCAATTGAAGAGCCAGAAATAAACTCACACACCTAGTCACTTAATTTTTGACAAACAAGCCAAAACCATACAATGGAAAAAGGACATCTTCAACAAATGGTGCTGGTCTAAGTAGATATAAACATGTAAAAGAATGCAAATAGACCCATATTTATCATCTTGCACAAAACTTAAGTCCAAGTGGATCAAAGACCTTAACATAAAACTTGACACACTAAATCTAATAGAATATAAAGTGGGGGAAAACCTGGAACTTATTGGTGTAGGTAACAACTTCCTGAACAGAACACCAATAGCTCAGGCCCTAAGACCAACAATCAAAAAATGGGACCTGATGAAACTGAAAAGCTTCTATAAGGAAAAGGACACTGTCATTCAAACAAAACAGCAGCCTATAGTTTGGGAAAAGATCTTCACCATCCCACATCGGACAGAGGGCTAATATCCAAAATCAATAAAGAACTCAAGAAATTAAACTCCAGCAAACCAGGTAACCCAATCAAAAATTGGGGAACAGATCTAAGCAGAGAATTCACAAAAGAAGAATCTAAAATGGCCGAGAGATACTTGAAGAAATGCTCAACATCCTTAATCATCAGAGAAATGTAACTCAAGATGACTCTGAGATTCCATCTTACTCCTGTGAGAATGGCTAAGATCAAGAACTCAAAAGACAGCATATGCTGGTGAGGCTGTGGAGAAAGGGGAACACTCCCATATTGCTAGTGGGAGAGTAAACTTGTACAACCACTATGGAAATCAGTCTGGTGATATCTTAGAAAATTTGGAATGACTCTACCTCAAGACCCAGTCATGCCAGTCCTGGGCATATATCCAAAAGACTCCTCACCAATCCACAAAGACATCTCCTCAACTATGTTCATAGCAGCATTATTTGTAATAGATAGAAACTGGGAACAACCCAGATGCCCTTCAACTGAAGAATGGATAGAAAAAACTGTGGTACATTTACACAATGGAATACTACTCAGCTATCAGAAATAAGGAAATCATGCAATTTTCATCCAAATGGATGGAACTAGAAAAGCTCATCATGAGTGAGCTAACACATACTCAGAAAGATACACATGGCATATATTCACTTATAACTGGATTTTAGCCATTCTAGTATAGAATAACCATCCTACAATCAAAACCATCAAAAGAGCAGGAACAGGGACTTGGTTACCTGTCAGTGGGACACCCCATCCTGGTGGAACTTCCATGTATGCCTCCTGTGCAAGAGGAAGCTCTTAGACCTCATGTGACTAACAAACTGAGGGGGGCTGATACATGGAGACACCACACACTGGAGGCATGGAGGGGTGGGAGAGGTGGTAGAGGGTGGGAGGGAGGGAGTGGGAGAGGGGGTAGAGGGTGGAAGGGAGGAGCTGGGAGGAGGTGGAGGGAGGGGTGGAAATGGGGGTGTAACGAAGTAATAAATAAATGTTAAAAAAAAGAAAAAGAAATGATGAAATTGGGTCCCCTGACTCCTGGATGTAGAATAATGCAATGAATGATAATGGTGATGATGATGGTGACGGTGAGATGGTAAGGACAACGGCCACTTTTTAAAGCCCTTGCTAGGCACACAATCTCATTTAATCCTTTCAACCAGCCTATAAGGAAATGTGTTCATATCTTCATTTCATAAGTGAGGAAACTGAGGGTTCCTGGAATACCTGACAGGATATAAAAGATGAGGCAGAAGAAGGAAGCCAAAGGTGTGACTATTAATATCAAAGAAGAAGCATCTACAAAACAAATGCAGTGGAGAACATGGATGCACAGCAGAAAGTTAGTTACATAACAATAAAAACAATCTATTGAAATTCAATATGAACCAATGGAAAACATAAGAAAGACATCTTTTTTTTTTTTTCCAACAGCCCATCCTCTATGTAGGGCATTAAAGAATGATTTTGTGTGTGTATGTGTATTTACATTGCTTATACAAGATGACATTTGTATGGCATTGATGACATTGCTAAAGAGGTACACATGGGCATTCGCTAGGTTTCACAAGTCCAACAGCTAAAATGGGTTATTGAGATGGTCTTCTTTGGCTGAGGAAGCATTGGGAAGAGCTTGATAGGTCAGCCATTTCCCAGATAATCCATGGTCCATGGATATTCAGTGTTCAAGTAGATCCTCCGGTGACCCAGAAACACATACTTTCTCCTTCTTGGTAGCACTATTGGTAGACCCAGACCCACAAGTGAGACACTGTGAGGACAACAGTTGTTAATGCAGTGAGTTAGCAACAGTCACAGGAGTTCATGACATCGAGCAAAAGTAGAGTCACCGGAAGAAACAAACCAAGAATGAGAATCACAGAGCAAACATCTGTATGCAGTGCTACTGTTGGGGGAGGCAGACTGAACTCTCAGGCAGACCCTTGCCAGGCAGTCAATGTAAACCAACACCTCAGCCTTGGGAATTTTTGCTCCAGATCAAAAGGACAACAGCAATGCCATCTGCTGTTTGCTTAGAAAAATGGTAAGAGCAGATGTTTCCCTGTGCTGACCTGCCATCCCTTGACTAAGAGGCCACTTGAAAAATAATCATGAAATAGCCCAGGAGAAACATCTGCACAATGTACAGCAGACCACCAATCACGCAGTACAAGAGAGAAGTGATGTGGGCAGGTCCCAACAAGTGTGGGATTCCTTCACACGTGCAAATCATATGAGCACATACAAAGCCAAGATTAGTATAACACAAGTGGTGGGCAGAATATTCCCAGGGGACCTGAGTAATTTCGTCGGGCAAATCCTAACCTATTTCAAATATTTCAAAAGGCTCAGGGCTTCTCTTTCTTGTTGCCTATGATATCATTCGATTTTGTTTGGCCCACATTTTAGGCATCGCTGAAATGAAATGATGAGTGGTCCCTTGAGAACAAGCTGTAGCTTGTATAAAGGAGAAAAGTCAAATGCCAAATGTCTGTGCAATATGAGTCTAGGACATGGGGAGAGGAATTGATCTCACCTCCCAGCTATCGCAGTTCCAAGAGGCCCTCACCCCCAGGGTGAGACTGATGCAAGATCGGGCTCCTGGAAACGCTGAGTCACATGCCAGCCGCCAGGCAGGAAGGCAGAAACTAGGCCCAAGAAGAAACTCAATGCCATTTAGGATTTGCACCCCAGGAACACTTCCCTTTCTCTTGAGGCCACTCCTCCCAGCCACCCAGCGCAAGTTCATCATCTTACTTTGAAGATGATGCATGAAGATTTCATGCAGGGCGCTGAGTCATCCTTCCCTCCTTCTCTGTAGGCTGCAAGCACTCAGCCGCGCTTTCCCAACAGCCAATGGTCACCAGAGTGGCTCAAGTAATCTTTGTAGCTGGGCCATAGGTATTCTGCAATAAATGTTACTCAAGAAATACTCGTCTGTCAAAAGCATGCCCTCTCCATGTGCACATGAAGAACAAGATACCCACATGCCCTGTATTTCCTCTTCAGCACATTTACGAATTGTATTTTCAAGCTTTCAAGGCATTCACATTGTTTTCTAATTTCATTTAATTATTGGCACACATCACTTTTAGTTCATTTCTCTGACCTACTGTTTTATTGTACAGTCTGTCATTATTATATGTTGGGGTTTTGGTGTTGTGCTTTAGAACACAGAAGTTGGGACCTAAAAAAAGAGAAGAACAAAACAAAACAAACAAACAAAAAATGTTCTTCTTGCAGGACTCCTAGCAGTGGGAATAGGGCCTGTCTCTGACTTTTTTGCCTGCTTTTGGGACCCCTTTCCTCATACTAAGTTCTTACTGCAGCTTAATATGCCATGGCTGCTTGATACGCCATGGGAGGTCTGCCCTTTTCAGAAGAGAAACAGAGGGGATGAGGGTGGAGGAGGGAAAGGGTCTGGGAGGAGAGGAGAGAGGGGAAACTGTGGTTGGGATGTTAAAATAATAATAATAATAATAAAACAAAAATACTTCCACCTCTGTCTCCCAGTGGCAGATGACAAATGCTCCCATGGTTGAGCAAATCAAAAAAGATTGTGAGGAGAGATTTGCAGGAAAATGTCTGCTCTATTATAAAACCACCAGAAGCCACATAGGATGAAACCATGCAGAATGAAACCCAAATGTTAATTAATGAAGAGACCAGCTCTGTAATGGGGTCCTAGGTCTTTTTCTAAACTCCTGGGGGAAGCACAGGGGCTGGTGATGCCTCTATGTCTTACTGCGAGAGATACTTAGGAGTAAAATGTCACAACATAATGATTTTTAACTGTAAATGTAAATAGGCTCTTGAGACAAGTCGGTTTTCTTACAACAGTTATAAAATAGTATCAAACAGTATTATTTATACCATCTATCATTTGTGAGAGGATAGAAAGAGTTAACATATTAACTAACATATCACTGAATAATTTAAAAAAAGATTTTCTCCTTTAGCATTGTGCGCTATTAAATTTATAATTTCGTTATCATTCTCTGTATCTGTGAGGGTTCTTTCCTTCTACCATGGGTTCTAGGTTAGAACTCAGGTCATCAGGCTTGCGTGCAAGTGCTTTTGACCTACTGAACCATCCAGTTGCCTGTCCACAGTAATTTTCTTCAACATGCTTGAAATTTCGCTTTTGGGTATGGCCACAGTAGTTTTCCCACCTCCCTACCAGGTTCATTTTTTGTGTGTGCATGCCTTGTGGCTGAGTGCATGTGCCTGAGTGTGTGTGTATCCATATGTATGTCTGAGTATATGTACATACATGCATAAGCATGTTTGTGGAAGCCTTGGATGTTTTTCTTGGCACTTTTCACCCACTTATGAGACAGGTTCTCTCCTTGAACAGGAACTTACCTATCAGGCTAGGTGGGCTGGTTTCCAGCCCTGGGGAGCCAGTTGTCTATCTTCACCTCCCCCGTGCTTGGATTACAAGCATGCAGCACCACACCTGCTTTTTTTTTTTTTTTTTTTAAAGTGAGATTTAGGGAGATGGAACTAAGGTCTATATACACTTGCAAGGCAAGCACGTTGCCAAGTAAGCTAACCCTCCATTCATTCTTTATAACCCCTCCAACACACATGCAACCACACATTCCACAATGGTACACAATGTTGCTTTGGGTGTTTGAATTTTTTAAATATTGGATAACATTTGGAGACAATTATTGGAAATAACAAGGTCAAGCTGGACAGTACTTAATTAAAAATCAAGATAATACTATAAAGTATTACATGAATGATTACTCGATTTCTTCTATGGCATGAACTCTAAGAGAAGATCTATTCCAATAATTCCAAGACGGTGACTGGACAGTTAAAGTTGATACATAGCCTGAGTTTCTATATTGTGAAAGCACTTGTTATTCAAAGTAAAGTACAACGTCTAACATAATGTGAAACTCAAAAGTATAACACCCACATACCTCAAGTATGCTCTGTAAGTGCTTGATTTAGGAGACTGAGTTTTGTTCATTATATACCATTTCCTAGTTAGGCTTGGCTACTCTCCAACTAGATTGAAGTGTCCCTCCTTGGAAGACTCAGAAAATCCTGGTGCCTAAGCCATTCACTGACAGTCAATTGGGCATATAACTAGGATTACTGTTTGGTTAATTTGCTTTGGTCACTTCTCTCAACCAGCTAATTTTAGTCTTAAGCTAACAATACATTCTAACAGGTTAGACAGCATCATGCTGGTGTTTGCAAAACTCAAGTGTTTGCCAAGTTACCTTGTCCTTTCAAGGTGCTCAAAGTAGAATATAGGGTCTTCACCTCCAGTAACATGATTGCATTAGAAAAGAAGTCAACCAAAAATGACAGTACATTAATATAGACAACTATAAAGCAATCTAAATAACCAGCTGAGATAATATTTTTTAAACTTTTCATACATTATCTAAACAACTTTTAGTTAGCTAAATAAATGAAAGGTCACATAATAATTCAGATCCTCCAGACCTTATTTTTAGCTTTTGTGTGTAAATTAAATGCAGCACTCTCATCTATTTATTTTCTGCAGAGAGACAGAAGTACATGTCTTAGGACAAAGGATCTGCAGAGTTATAACAGCCAGCTCTCAGACCATAGAGACTCAACTTGAAATTAAAGCATACTTCTGAGTTTGCTGCCAGAGGCTAATTCTCAATTAAACAAACAAACAAAATCTTATAGAAAGACTAGAAAACCCTGGAGTGCTGAGACAGGGCATCCTCTAAGTGTACCCTCAGGAATCCCTGGGCTCAATGACATGTTTCATGGCTCATGGGATGAGACCATACAAGAAGAATGGGTTGTTTATGGTAATTCATTAAGGCATGGGCAGGGCATATACCGCGATGACTGGTGAACTGAATATTTGGTCCACTTACTCTTTCACAGCCTTACTGACATTATTTGAATTCATTCCCTGGAAATTCACTGATCTCTTGGTTTTGGAGTTATGTATGACATAGTTTCTAATGGCTGTCCCAGTGATTTTAAGATGACTGATTGTGTGGACGATCAAATATCCTGAAAGCAGTCATACAACACAATGTCTGTTATTATAAACATGATGTGATATTATTATTTGCAGGTGTATTAAAAATTCAGCAGCAAACTGAACTTTACAACCACCTGTAAAATCTTTAAGATTTATTTTTAAGAAAGTTATGCCATGAGGAAGTTGTTTTAAAAATAGCATAACAGAAAGTATGAATCACTGAAGAAATAAAGTCATCCAGTACATACTATTCATCATATCACTCTCACTCTGAACACTCCTTAAGGAATGAGTCTCCATATACAAAAAATAGCACAACATTACTCAATATTATTCAACCATCACAACATAGTAGCCTTATTTTTATTGGATTTATGCACATGAAACAAAGGGGGTTTAAAAACACAGGGTTATTTAATAACAGATTTCTTTGATCATGAAAGAGTCAGAGCTTAAGTGTATCACTTTTTGAAACTTAGCTTCTGCAGGTACATTTGAAGCTAATATGTTCCTTGTTAGAAGAGGACAAGTGGACATGTTTGTACTATTTTCTGTTTCCAAGCCTACATTTTAAGAATATATTCTTGGATTTTTCCCCTCAAAATTGCCAACACAAAATACATATAGAATAATGCTCCAAAAAATCTCATATTTTGTTTAACATTAAGTGTATCTAAGGTTAGATTCCAACACAGGTTTTTAAAGAAATTGTATTGTTCTTTATACTAGCCTTGAATATAAGACCCTGGAACATGATGTGGACATCTTTCCAACAGTGTGTGTTAATGAAAGAATTTTCAGTGGATATCCATGCTGACGAGTTCACTTTTTAGCATTACGGCTTTCTTTCCTTCCCAACTTGAAATTAGATATTGGAAGGCAAACAACAGTCAGGATACCACATTTATAATTAGCTTATCTCACAAATATTTGTTCATGCTGGTCATATGATAGATATTGGTGTAGATGCTATCTTCTCCTGCCAGGTTTATATCAGTCTGCCTTTCTAATCACCTTATCTATAGTAATACAGTACAGTGATTCCAGAATAGTGGCAAAAGCAGCTGCAACTTGGACATTGCCCTTGTTGGCCTATAGCTGTCTCTTCAAGGCTTTGTGACAGTGTGGTAAAAAGAGAGTTACAATGCTACTGTCCCTATGTGAAGTTGCCAAAGATGTGGTCTGAAAGAGCACTCCTAAGAGAATGTATGAGAGAGTATGCACAAAGATGAGAGGACTGCCACCTATTAAGATAGCACTTCTTCACTGCTTCTCAACAGAGCTGCCCAAGAATGTTAAACACATAGGCAGGGAAATGAACATTCTATCCAACATGGCTGGAAGTCTTTGAGTCTATAAAACCATGCTTTCCTGCTCTTATTTGAGACTAGTTAGTGGAAATTGTCTCAATGACTTATAAGGCAAGCTTAAGTGTGGTGAAAGCATAAAGACCTGACATTTCCTGGTACACAGAAATACCTGTCTTGGTTGGCTTCTCTATTGCTGTGATCAAACATTGGCCAAAACTAATTTGTTTACAGTCCATTATTGGGAGAAGCAGAAGAAAGAACTCAAGGCAGCAGTTTGAAGTAGAAAATGAAACAGAGACCATGTAAAAATACTGCTTACTGGGGGCCTTCAAAAACCTCAAGAGATCTGCAGAAATTGGCATTCAAAGATGTTTTCTTAAGATTTTTTTTGATATTGAGACATGTCAGCTCCTGACAGCATCCCCTATTCTACTCCAAGGAGAAGATGAGCATCAGAGAATCTCCAGTGGGACATGGTTGAATTAGTGGCAAGCCTATCTCTTGGCAAGAGAAGCCCCTTGCTTCAACTGTAGACAGAATGCTGTACAAAAAAGGACAAAACTTGGAAGCAGGTAAGTCGACAGCCTAGCTCTGCCAAGACAGGGTAGGCAAGTCCTTCATAATTCCTGCTTTACAATCAATGTCTGTCAGAGAAACAGGGCCAAACGGCTGAAGATTGATGCTGTAATGTATGGAGAGAAAATGGGAACTGTCCAGACAGCCACTGGTATGTCATTTCTTAACTTTGGAAGCTGCAAGCCCTGCACTTCCTATATAATCAGATATATTTATCCTTCTCAGGTCTCTAAGGTGGTTGAAGAATAGATAGCTAGAGTCTCATAGTTAAATTTTGAGTTATTCAGGAATCAAGAGGGTGTTCTGGATCCAAGAAAATGTTTTTAAAGTTGTGATGCAAGTTAGTATGAAAGCTGAGTTAGATATAGAACTTTAAACTCATGGAGATGGTTAGATAGTAGAATGTTAAAGTCAGGTGCCAAATACATATGGACTGGACATTGGGAATGTACGCTAAGCCATATAACCCTCATAATTGTGGCCTAATTACCTCTGTTGTTTTGTATTGTATCTATTATTATAAGAGAAAGAGCCATTTGTTGGACTGAAAGGGGGAGCTGTTGGGGGGAAAAGATATACCTTAAACTTAAAAAAAAGGGAGGGGAAGAGGATGGGTGGTTGAGGTGGAAGAGGATGGGAAGGTAGGACTGGAGGGGGGAGTACGGAGGGGATTGTGATTGAGATGTAACTTGAAGAAATAAAAAATAAATTAAAAAAACAAACAAAACAAAAACACACAAAAAAAATGCTGCTTACTGCCTCAGCTGCGTTTTGTATATAACTCAAGACCAACTTGCTCAGAGATGCACCACACATAGTTCCTGGTCCCTCCCACATCAATCATTAATCAAGAAAATGCCACACAGACATACCCACAGGTCAAGACTGATGGAGGCAATTTCTCATATGAGATTCCCTCTTCCTAGGTAAATTCAGCCTGTGTAAAGTTGACAAAAACAGCTTAAAAATCACTTTTACCAACTATCCAAATCGTAACTTCAGGTAAAGCCGCACAATCTTAAAAATGACATACCACTAAACAGAAACAGAAAAACTTCCTCCACTAGAAAAATAATCAAACCTAGATCCTCCAAAGTTGTCCATGGAAAAAGGACTCTGACCCGGAAGTACAGCAGCTTAACCTCAGGCCCCTGATGCCATTCTGGTAATATTTCAATAGTGTTCCCCCAAACAGTTCTAACTCTTGAATGACTTGCTAAGTAGAGACATGCTGCAAAAGAGATCACTACTCAGAACAAAGTCAGAGTAAGAAAGAGCATGTTAACCTTTTATTGCTACAAGATAAGCTGGGCAGACAAGAAAGTAACATAAGAATTATCTGCTTTTTAAGTTATTGCATTCTGTCCCCAGGGTTGGTTCAGAACCCATGCTACTGTTACTTTAGGTGATATTTACTGTCTTCTTTAATCAACACCCTTCATCTCAAATACTGCTGAAGTCACTGTTTCTTGAAATACGAAGAACGCTTTGGGAAGTAGAAAAGTATAGTTCTCTTAGTTGACTAGAGCTGCTACAATAAATACTAGAATATGGGAGGGTTAAGCAATAGAAATGTGTTTTCTGATAGTTCCAGAGCCTGGGAGTCTATAGTGAATGGGATGACAAAGTTGGTTCCTCCAAAGATTTGCTTCTTCTCTGCCTCTGGCTGGAGATAGCTGTCTTCTCACTGCTTTGTTGTCACATATCTGTCCCTCTGTGCACACATCCCTCTTTTGTATATCTAATCTGCTTTTGGTGGAAGAACATCAGTCAGACAGCAATGTCTGACCATTAGAGCCATCCTCATGACCCTGCCTCATGACCCTGCTTGTTGCAGGTCCTGTCTCCAAAACCAGTCATATTCTGTTGTGCTATGAGTTAGGACTTCAACAGCAAGACTTTGGGATGGGGGGTGCGGGAGAAGAGGACACCACTACTGCTAAATTATGTTTTCATCCATAAGTTGAGTCAGATGTGGTGGACCTTTAATCCCAGGACTTGGGAGACAAAGGCAGGTAGATCTTTGTGAGTTCCAGGCTAGCCTGGTCTAGACAGCCATAGTTACAAAATGAAAACTACTAAGCAAACAGAAAGAAAGAAAAGAAAAAGAAAAAGAATCAGCCATAAATATGCTTATTTTTTTCTCATTATTAAATGATAATTTGTCTGGTTACAAAATTCTAGCTTCACATTATAAAATTGATATTCCATTACTTCCTGGCTTGTATTTTTGCTGAAAAGTCTACTATTGTTCAACTTTGGTTCGTTCTTATATTTACTTACTTACTTATTTACTTACTTTTTTTTTTTTCTATTTGAGACAGGTAACAACCCTATCTGTCCTGGACTTCAGTCTGTAGACCAAGCCGGCTTCAAATTAACAGAGGTCTGCCTATCTCCGCCTCCTCAGTGCTGGGATTAAAGGAGTATACCATCATGCCCAGTGGCTCCTTCTTAAATAATTTGCCTTTGGCTGTTTTACCAAGGCCATGCTTTTTTTTTTTTGGTTTTTGTTTTTTCGAGACAGGGTTTCTCTGTATAGCCCTGGCTGTCCTGGATTCATGTTGTAGACCAGGCTGTCCTCGAACTCACAAAGATCCACCTGCCTCTGCCTCCCAAGTGCTGGGATTAAAGGTGTGCGCCACCACCGCCCGGCTACCAAGGCCATTCTTGTCTTTGGTATTTTTATTATGTATACATTGCTTAAATTCTGCATGATACATTGGAATAATATGCTTACATATGCAGATCACATATGTAATTTGTTTTATATCTGAGCTGGTTTTAAATCACTACTGTATGTATTCTTATTGTCAGAACCCCTTGATATTCTTCAGACTGCATTCTCCATGTCTTTTAGCATTCCATTCTACTTTCATTTCTGTTTGGCTTATTCAGTGAGTAGTTTCAACAGTTGGGGTTTTTTGTTGTTTTATTTTTTCTAGATTCACAAATTAGATTTAGTTTTGTGATCCAACTGGCCCCATGAATTTGAATGTCTTCTGCTCTTTGTGCCCTTATAAAATTTCATTCACTTACTCCTTTAGCTATTTCACAACTATGTTTAACTTTCTAAATCAAATAACTAAAGCTTCTGCATGTTTAAATTTTTTGCATTTCTGTTTCTATGAGCTCTAATGCTTTAGCTGACTTTTTAAAGCTATGAGACACCTTTTTTAAATGCTTATTTTGATATCAATTCAAACTTAGAGAAGCATAAAATAACCACATTTTTATTATAAGATCTTAAGCAATAAAATAATTCATTTATTCTCTTCAACTAAACTCCCCACAAATTTCTCAAACTATTTCAGATATATTAAGAATCTCATCTAGGGTCACATAATGCACTTAGTCCTGATGCTTAGTCTCTGTAAATCTCAAGTGTTTCACGGAACTGTCTTGGTCTCAGCATTTTTAAAGATTATAAGTAAGGTAGAATGTCTCAGCCCAAGTTGAGATGTTTCTATGATATTTCTCCACGACTCGAATAGGATTCTATTCTACTGCATCATGCCTTCCGGATCATGTATCAAGCAGTTGATGGCAAATTGGTGTCTTCTCATTGAACTAACTTGTATTATAAATTGATATCATTCTACATTTAATAGAATGGTACTGAAAGAAAGAAGCCTCTCTTTTCCTCATGCATCTATTCATTTATTTGTATCAGGGGAGACTCACAGGTTTCTGTCAATTCTCAGTGTGATATAATCTATTAATACGATAATTACTTTTAATCCTCACATTGGTCCAGATTTGGGCAGAGCCTCTTCAAACTCTTTTAACTCTCTTCACATGTCCTCATTATTTTCCTGAGTATGCACTCACTGTCTAATATAAGGCATTCCAAACATACACTGTCCTTAACTCCGAAATCATTAATGGAAAATAGTATCTAGAAAAAAAGATCCAGGAAATAGACCTTTAGTAATGAAGTCTTTCAATGGAAAGAGAAACAATATATATGCATCACACAGACTTATATATACATCTACAAATACATACGTTACATCCGTTTGTCATTTACCTACCTTAAGCTCACAACAGTACCTGAAATTCCCTACATCACAAATATATTGTCTTCTTCTTTCCATTTCTATTTAGAGAAGTCTTATTCCTTTACCCTGAACACACCCACACCTTTGCTCAGTTCTCCTTTATGTAATCAATGTCCTGACCTTAATGACCCCTAGTTGGCTGCTAGACTGAGCTTGATGAATTCCTCTTTAATTGAACTTGATCTTGGAGAATTCTGAAGCCTTATAATGAAGTTCCTTTCCAATAGTGGGGATTTGTATTTCCTTCTGCCAAGAGCTCAGTTCACCACCTGCACAATCCCTTATTAGGTCCATGCAGAGGAGCCTAGCTAATCCAGGTTCTTAGGTTAGCAAACTCCTGTTATAGCAAGCCTCAGTCTAAACCTTCTAATCTCAGTACTTACTGCTGAGGTCAGTTCTTTGGGGTTCTATGGTAAGATTAACTTTAGGGTGTGGTGTTCTTTGTTTTTGTCTGTCTTCTATGCTCTGGTATTGTTTCTTTCTCTCTTTGGTTTTGCCCTGAAAGACTTCCTCCTGCTCCTTGCAATCCCAGGAATTTCGTGTTACTTAGGCTTCTCATTTATTCAGATCCAGAGGTTTGGTGGGCAGCTCAGAGGCAGATAATTGCCTAAAGTGTGTGAGGCCCTGCCTCTGATCTCCAGCATTTCAAAAAAGTCATGATGTATCCATATTCAGTGGTACTAGGCATAGCACCATTTAGTGTAGATAAACCACCATATTTTGACATGTCTATATGCTTCTCTGCATTTTTTTCTTTCCTTACTTTACTAAACTCTTAATGCCCTTGAACCATAATATCTGCTACAGGCTGGTTAGTGTTTCAGAGTAGGAGATTTAAAAAAAAAAAGTGAACCTAGAGAAATTATTGGCTAGCACTTATGATTTTGTTTTTAACACAAAGTAAGTATGATATATAACAATGTTGTGATAAGATTAGGTCATTTTATATCATATAGATTAAAGGGATATTAAGATTCCTTTAATGGAGTACAATGATTTGACATATGGGGAAAGAAATTCCAAATACCAAGATGTGTTTTTACCAAAGTAAATGGAATTTTGGTAGGTTAACTTCCATTTATTTAGAGTTAAGTCCTTAACTTTACCACCCTAATTTATACTTGTACAATTTTCTTATCTAATCAACCAGTAAAATTTTTATAAGAATATTTTAAAGCTTATTACTTATTAAAATAATTTATGATCATTTGGGGGAAAATTAAATGTAGAAAAGAAAATAAATAAATGTTATAAAGCTGTGACCTATATATGACTACTGTTAACATGTTCTTTTTAATCTAGCACCCTTTGTTTTTGTTGCTGAGATCATACCATATAGTTTTGTTTCTTTTTAACACAATGTATCATTAATATTTCTTCACCTCATTAAAAACTCTTCATGTGCATTATTTTAATGGTACATAATATTTAATCATATGGATGTACTTACATGGAGTGAACTATTCACCTTTGCTAAATAGGTTGTTTCTACTTTTTCCTGTTATATTTCCTAGTCTGAAGCATATTTCTGTTTATCAGTGTTAGCCCACAGTTATGTTTCCTCAGGACAGAATCCCAGAGGCAGATTTACATGAGTAAAAGAAGTGAATGTAATTAAGCTTTCTGATATATGCCACCAAATTGCTTCTCAGCAAAAAAGAAGTTTATACTACATGTAGTAGGGTAGGAGAGTTTGTCTCTCCATGTCCTTCCTGCAGTTCTTTTATATGTATTTGAACAGTTTTTGAGCATGGTCATACACTTTGTAAATGTGTACAGATGAGAAACAGATCACACATATGGTTAGAGTCTCCTAAGATTTTGTCCCCTTGTGACCACTATCAGGCTGTATACATACACTCTGTAATATTCATAGAATATCAACAGGCACACTTCTCAAAGATATCCTTACTGTTAAGTGACCCATGGTAGTGTTCCTCTTCATTGTTTTCCTAAAGTCTAAAGTCAGTGGGCATTACAAATACCAGGGCATCAGACTAGTCCTCCGGGTAACCTACAGAGGAACACTTTGAAAAGACCTGTTTATATAGAATGACCTTTCTCCCAATCACTGTGGTAGCATGTCCTTGTGAAAGTTATTTCTAAATTCATACATGTCCATTTTTTCTCTAATAAGGAAGGTAAGACTTATTGGACTCATTTAAAATGTCAGATATTTATTCATTACCTAATTAATTCTTTTTTAAAATAAAGTTTAAATCTCTATATGTGAGACTATTTGAAGAATTAGACAAAACAATGAAGGGTGCTCCAACAGGTATTGGCACATTGAGTCTCCTATCAGTCCACTACCTGCTGAGTTGATTTAGTGACTGTTTGCAAGTTTGTAATCTGGAAGCATGAACATGTAGGGCCTTCAAAGTGCAAGTCAGCCAGTCGGTGATAAGGATATGTAGGATATGACCGTAGAGGGCTTCCAACGTGCCAGATGAGGGTAGGATATGCAGAGGTTTGCAGGACATGGAAGCCCAAATGGGAATGTTTCCTTTGATATATTTCACTACTGTTCAACTGGTTAGCTCGGACTGTTCTATATAGGAACACTGTGAAGTCTGTCAATGAGTGAGCTATCCACTGCAGAAGACTTCATTCTTGGCTCTATATCTACTTTCTAAAAATTTCGAATAGCTCCATGCAGACCTATTAGATTGGAATCTCTGTTGTATGGAGCTCAAGGACCTGGAAAATTTTAAAGCTTCCCAGCCAATACTGATTCACAGCCAAAGTTGAGGTTTAATGGATAATCTGAATCATAGATTTTGGGATGTAAGAGTTGGAACTGGTTATCTAAATCTGTAATTGAACACCTTAAAAACCTTAGAGATTTGAAAGTTAGGAAATTCAAATTTCAATGGAAAGAATTTCAATAGTTTGATAACAACAAGATGAACATTTATGTTGCACATTGCCAGAATGTCATCTAAAAGCTTAGTAGGCAAGATAAAGTTGTCTTAGAAAATAAAAGTTACAATTGTGGCCATTCAAGAAAGAGTTCTTGCTGCTTTATCTTTTTTTTTAATTTTTAACTTGAGATTTGTTTTTTAAGCCTATTTATTGCTTAAAGTTACATCTAGATCACAGCTCCCTCCCTCCACCCTTCTCGGTCCCACCCTCCCACCTTCTACCCCCTCTTCCATCTATCGTACTTCTCTGGTGTTGGGTGCCCCCCTCAGTTCATCAGTCATATGAGGGCTAAGAGCTTCCTCCTGTGCTGACAGCCAACATGGCAGTTCCACTAGGGCAAAGTGTCCCACTAACAGGTAACAAAATCCATGTTTCTGTTCCTTTTGGTCTGTTGGTTGTAGGATAGTTATCCTGTACTATATGGCTAAAATCTAGTTATAAGTAAATACACACTATGTGTATCTTTCTGGGTTAGCTCACTCAGGATGAGCTTTTCTATTTCCATTCATTTGGCTGTAAGTTACATGATTTCCTTGTTTCTGATAGCTGAGTAGTATTCCACTGTGCAAATGTATCACAGTTTTTTTAAATCCATTCTTCAGTTGAAGGATATCTGGGTTATTTCCAATCTCTAGCTATTATAATTAAAGCTTCTATGAACATAGTTGAGGAGATGTCCTTGTGGTTTGGTGAGGAGTCATTTGGATGTATACCCAGAAGTGGTATGGCTGGGTCTTGAGGTAGAGCTATTCCAAGTTTTCTAAGATATCACCAGACGGATTTCCATAATGGTTGTACAAGTTTGCACTCCCACCAGCAATGGAGGAGTGTTCCCTTCACAACCTCACCAGCATGTGGTATCATTTGTGTTTTTGATCTTAGCCATTCTGACAGCTGTGAGATGGAATCTCAGAGTCGTCTTGAATTGCATTTCTCTGATGCTTAATGATATTGAGCATTTCTTCAAGTGTCTCTCAGCCATTAGAGATTCCTCCTTTGTGAATTCTCAGTTTAGCTCTGTTCCCCAATTTTTGATTGGATTATTTGGTTTCTTGGTGTTTAATTTCTTGAGTTCTTTGTAAATTATGGATATTAGCCCTCTGTTGGATGTGGGGTTGGTAAAGATCTTTTCTCAGTCTGTAGGTTGTCGTTTTGTTCTAATGAGAGTGTCCTTTATCTTTAAAGTAACCATATTTCATGTCTTTTCAGGATGAGAAAACAGAATCTTAGTTCTTGAGAAATGAAGGGTGAAGAGGTCTTGGTGTTCCCCATACTCCAAAGCAAGAGAGTCCTGCTGGGGTTCAGTCTGTTTCTTCTGTGGTGCACTGTTTGCCTCACTGTTCAGGTTTACTAAACTGTTAACAAGTCAAGGTGCAGATGATCTGAGAGAAAGTTCTCTGAGAGCAGCCATGTACAAATGCTCCCCTTTAAGGAATAGCTTTATTATTACCATCAACTTTGGGAGGATTCTCTCACCTAAATATCTGAGCTCTAAGCACCACAGTAGAGGCGCACTAGATATTAAAATTGCTTAGGTAGGTGAAGTTGAAGAGCTTATGTGGGAAATGGACTTCATCAGACCATTCGGTTAGCACTGAGTCTTGATGAAGAACAGCTTCTTAATAAACCTTTAAAATCTGTTAATTTTGAATTCTCAATTATGGCACAGTATTAACTTTATAAAAAAAAAGCTTGGGGGGAGGAGGAACGAATGATATAAACAAACCTGGTTGACTTTTATTCATCTGGGGCCACGCTGGAAAATATAAGTCCTAAAATGTCACTTAAAGGCCCTAGGTTCACAGCTGACCTGTCCTGAACATTAATACTGATTCTGGAGACCCCTCGTATCTAATATACAGTTCTTCTCTGTTTTTCTTGGATTGAATTTATGACCAACTTTTCGTAATTGACTCTCTAATGGGATAAGTTATGAGCATGTAACTTTCCTTAAAAAGTGAGGGGGGGGGTTACATGAGGAAGGTGAGGAGTATGCAAAAGAGAATGACCGTGGGAAAAATATCACCATTGATATTTACCTTAAACCTCCTGAAGACACTGGTCCTTGGCAGCATGTCAAGTAGCTGTCACAGAGTAGAGCTGTCAGAGGAGTTTCTAGAGAAAAGATTTTATTTGATATTTGGTTTCTTTCTTTTCTTTCTTTCTTTCTTTCTTTCTTTCTTTCTTTCTTCTTTGTCTTCTTTTCTCTCTCTCTCTCCCTCTCTCTTTTTTCTAAAATAGATTCTTCTTTCAATACATCCAGTTTTCCCCTCTTCACTCCTCCCAGCTACCCACCACCTCTCCTCTCATCCAAATGTTATGCCAAATGCTGAACCCTACATGAAAAAGTTTACTAGAAAAAGACAAGGATGTCTTATCTTTCACTCTGGACACAAGATTGGCATCTGCCACTTGAGATTGCAGACTAGAAAAGAAGACTCATCACAGTCTAGGCACCAACAAGGACAATGACTGTAAAATTTTAGCTGCAAACTCCAAGAAGCCAAGCCTGTCAAGCTCCATAAGCCTTCTCCGCCCCCACCCCCAACCACTTCTCCCAGTCTTCCAAGTAAACCTTGATTAGCTCACCTTCCCAGAGAAGGAAAAACTAATTCAGGTGCAGACCCTACACGAAAGTCTGAAATCCTTTTCAGTTCAACCTACTGTGACTGGTTTTGAATGCAGAAAAAAAAAAAATCCCATATGAGGAAATTAAATGCTTTATAAATTATCCTTAAAAGAAACTTTCACTACCATGGCTACCACACAAACTACAAATTATTGGCCCTGTTTTGAGAATGTAAAGTCAGCCCTGTCCCAGGCTCTTTAATTTTATGGTCAGTGGACTTGGAGTTCTTGCACCCATGTGCTGGAAAACACATCAGTGCAAGCCATTCCACCAAACATTTTACAGTTGTCCTTTCAGATGGACTCTTGCAAAAGTTAAATATGTCTGAAGCCTGTTTTATGTTAAGGTCCTAATAATGTAAATAGTCAAATGGAGAATTTTCAGTCATTAGCACCGAGAGGGCATCACACACACAGCAGCTTCACCTGGGTAGAAGCCCAGAATGGCTGCTTTTTGTAAAGAGCTGTGGATGTAGGTGGGAGGTTGCAGAGCAGCATTCTGCAGACTAGGAGGACTGTTAATGGGGATCAGCTCATCTTGGTCTTGGCTCCTGAAGCTGCATTCTGGCTTTATATTCTGCTAAACTGTGGCAGAGAAAAAATGATGGTGGTACACAGCACTCAAAACTATGGACTTGCTTATCGTAAGAGAAGGGCATAAAAATGTGAACTCTTGGTATCTTTGACTTCAAAAGCCTTGGGCTCACCTTTGGAAACAGCAGCTGAGGATTTTTGAGCTGTACAAAAAGTCTTATAAGTTTGTTTTTGTGTTTTTGGTTTATTGTTTTTCATAAATTCCCCCACCAAAATCTTTGGACAGAGGTGGTGGTTGTTCGCTTTTTGTGAACAAGAAACAGGCTTGAAAAGTTTATGTTCATTTTCCAATTGTAGCAGAGCCTATGTTTTAAACCTGAGTTGCTTTCAAAGTCCATGCTATTAACCACTACATATTACATGCAAGTGAAGAATTTTTAACATCTTCATCTCCAAATGGGTGATGTAGTGGCTTATATCAGTTGCTTCTCTATCTCTGGATTAGCAAACAACATCAAGGATTTATTGCCTATGTGTTCAAGAGACAAGTGCAACCTTTTTCGGTGATGGGACATGAAGCGGCATCAGTAACTAAATCAAATCCAAGAATTTAATGTCCTATGAGTGGAACTATGTACTCATTAAAAGTTTAAATGTCCTATATGGACAGGTCAGAGAAGTCATACTAATATTTCAATGCCCAGGATATTAAGGACAGCACTGTTCCTAGGATACCCACTAGAAAAGGGAGCTTTTTAACATCTGGCTCAGGTCCTGAGTCAGCAAACACATACACACTCCAGGTATGCTAGGGAGAAACTATTAACCATGCAAACTAGCCCCAAATGGATTTTCTGATTATTGGTTAGCATGCAGGTGGCTTGGAAATGACCGCAACTCTAGAATGTTAATCTTTGCACTTTGGGAAAATTATGACTTTCTTTCCCCAGGAACTTGCATTGTGGTAGATTTAAGGCAGTAATTTGTTACAGGCATTGATAGGGCTATGTTATCAACGTTAGAATCATCAAGAAATTCTATCAGAAGACACAATGTTTAAGTATAGGTCTAATTACAGCAATCATTTCTTTTTTGTTTCCTTTGCACAGATCCACTTAATCCCATCTCTTAGTGCGGGCACAAGCTGACAGTTGCATGACAAGGAATGTTTCCCTTTGTAAAGAACCCACTTCCTTTCTGTGTAGTTTTAGCCTAATTGAAATGTTTCCTATTAAGCTCAATCAAGGCAGCAATTATCTAATTACTCACTCATGCTTTTCCAGTCAAAATTTTGCCTAAGCTGGTATAGTGGAATGAGAAAGAACATATTTATTATTGCTTTTACATTTTCCTGTTTGGCTTTAGACAATAATCATAAACATGTACTTCCAGTTCACCAGAACATAGCTAATTAATACTGCTATTTTCTATAAAATTGTATTACTGCAAGCTATAGCCCAATGCCAAATGTGGCCCTGTCTACAAAATGCACTTTAAGACTTGTGGTTACGCTACATGAATGGTGTCACTGGAGAAGGGTAATAAGGAAAGAGGCTAGTGAAAACAAATCACAAACATATATTTAATCATCTCAAAGCCACACGTTTTATGGCTTTAAAAATAAAAAGTGAATCACTTAGATTTAATTGAGAAAATAATTTTATAGCATCACTTTAAAGAAACATGTATCCTGCATGTCTGGGTTTTCTCTTGGTAGAAACCCCTTAGGTCTCAAGATGATCACAACCAGTCAACAACACAGGTGGTCCACACTTTTAAGGTACAAATTAGAGGCATATATCATTAAAACCAGAATTAATTTTAGAGTTACTGACCCTATGAGGTCACTCCTGATTAATTCCATTTTGATTGAGGTTGTACCAAAGCAAAACAGACAAATTGGATATGTGGGATTACTATATTCATTTCCAGACAATACATTTTATTATTGTGTTCATCATAAATGATAACTAATATGGAGCAAATACAGCCCTCTGTGTGTAAAAAGCCTCAGAAAACTTTACTTCATGATAAAGGGGGGGGGGGAACATTCATCAATCCCCTAAATGTGGATAACAATCCTTTACCTACATTTACTATATCAGAAGAGCATTGTAAGAATGAAGTCTACTTCTTCAAGTTACATCTCAATCACAATCCCCTCCCTACTCCCCCCTCCTGTACCCCCCTTCCCCCCTCTTACCCCTCAACTCCCCCATCCTCTACCCTTTTTTTTTTTAGTTTAAGGGTATATCTTTTCCCCCCAACAGCTCCCCCTTTCAGTCCAACAAATGGTTCTTTCTCTTATAACAATAAATACAATACAAAACAACAGAAATAAATAGGCTACAATTATGAGAGTTATATGGTTTAGCATACATTCCCAATGTCCAGTCCATATGTATTTGGCACCCGACTTTAACATTCTACTATCTAACCATCTCCATGAGTTTAAAGTTCTATATCTAACTCAACTTTCCTACTAACTTGCCTCACAATTTTGAAAACATCTTCTTAGATCCAGAACACCGTCTTGATTCCTGAACAACTCAAAATTTAACTATGAGACTCTCGCTATCTATTCTTCAACCACCTCAGAGACCTGAGAGGGATAAATATATCTGATTATATAGGAAGTGCAGGGCCCACAGCTTCCAAAGTTAAGAAATGACATACCAGTGGCTGTCTGGACAGTTCCCATTTTCTCTCCATACATTACAGCATCAATCTTCAGCCGTTTGGCCCTGTTTCTCTGACAGACATTGATTGTAGAGCAGGAATTATGAAGGACTTGCCTACCCTGTCTTGGCAGAGCTAGGCTGTCGACTTACCTGCTTCCAAGTTTTGTCTTTTTTGGACAGCATTCTGTCTAGAGTTCTTGCCAAGAGATAGGCTTGCCACTAATTCAACCATCTCACACTGGAGATTCTTCGATGCTCATCTTCTACTTGGAGTAGAATAGGGAGCACTGTCAGGAGCTGAAATGTCCCGATATCAAAAAATCTTAGGTTAAGAAAACATCTTTGAATGCCATATTCTGCAGATCTCTTGAGGTTTTTGAAGACACCCTATCCATCTCTTATATTTAAATAAGCAAATGTTGTTTGTCTCTTAGCAACTTGATTTCTGAGTAGCTTAGAAAATAACTGTGATAGACTGTCATAGTAACTAACAAAATGACACGCTTGCATGACTATTAGTTTGCATTTCTTAATTATCCTAAACAGTTTATGATGGTTGGTAGCAAAAGGACAAAGTTCACATTTCATTTTTAAGCATTACTAGGTACAATACCTTTAAGAAGCGTTACCCTTAATTTTGTATCAATATATAAAAATCAATAAATTATTTAAAAAAGAATAGCAAATACAGAACACAGCATACTGTACAGGAAAGAAGTAAACATTCTTGGGACACAATAATGTAGGGCTATGCCAATTAAAGTGGTAAGGACAAGAGAGCATATTTTAACGCTTGGATAAGCTTCATTTTTGTTATGCTTTAATATGGTTAATCTTCATTGTAAAGTTTGGTAGCATCTGGAATAATATGAAACTATATATAAAAAAGAATGAAGTCTACAAGAGGAGCATTCCACTTACTGGAAGGAGATGAGGATCTATGTTCATGAAAGAAAGAACATGTATGTTTCACTCCACATAGCTATGAGTGAGCCATTAACAATATTGGTAATTCCAGGGACAGTGAAGATGATGCTTTCTCTCTTTACTGACTTGTAACAATGATGACTCATTAATAAATTAGTGAAAAGTTAATAAAAAAAAACATAAGTGATTACCTGTTGTGATTGGGAGCTATGTCATCACCCCAGAGAACTGTGTTATTTGCTTTACAGTGTGGAAAGAGGACTCAAAGGGAAAATGGTTGCAGATGAAGAACAGACTCTATTCTGTTTATTCCCATCAGAAGAGAAGGCAGAGCAAAAGGCAGAGAAAGAGGGAGAAACTTATTTCTTCGTAAGAGTAAAAAGAATATTTAATCAGCCACTTTCTTTTCACCAGTTCTTATTCAAGACTTCAATAAAATGGCCATTGAATGAATTTGTTTCATAGTCACTGTGGAAAGTAAAGGAATGAGACTCACCATTTTATGCTGGTAAATGCTTCTGTTCTTTCTGGGCAGCTTTATCACAAAATCTATTACACAGTAGGTGGGAGTCTGAGTCACTGGGTGAACCAGCTATGTATGACAATAAGCACAGAGAACAATTGCTCATCAGTGAACATCTTCCCTTCGTTTACCCCAAATCCTGGAATATAGTGAAAGTCTGCCCATTGATCCAATGCTCCTTAGAACTTCAACCCATGGACCTCCTGTTTAGTCCCCAGCAGTAAACAAAAGCAAGCCAGCATGACCCTTGTGTTCAACATTATTTAGCTCTTGAAAATTTCAAGATGAATTACCATTGCCTTTATAGCCTCCTCTTTTCACTAGTTCTCATGTTTCTATCCTTCCTCTGTAGCAATAATTTAATAGAACTAATTATGTCTTTAAAAATAGTTAAATAAGCAAATGAATGAAGCTCTCTTTCCGTTTTCCCAGTACCGGGTCAAGCGGCTCCTCAAGTTTGTCTGAAATGATACCCTTTCACGTCTGGCTTGAGTCTTCTTTTGGGATTATTTTTATGATGTTCTGTTATACTCACCAACTGTTAAAGCAGCGCTGTTTTATCCAATTTAATGTAATAACTGGAAAATCTTTGGATCATAGAAATTTAACACTAGAGAAAAATATCCCACAATTTCTCTTTTACAATTGTGGATTCTCCATGCATATTTATCTTAAGTCTTCTAATATGAATTATTTTTCCACCTGTACAATTTTAATAACAGCTTGATTTGTTAGCTATTTTGTTTCTAGTATCTATAATGTCACTCCCGTTTTTGAATTTTTGTAATACTTTGTCTTCTGCAGAGGAAACATAACTAAATAACTTTTATTCTACAAAACAGAAATAGATTACTAATGTCTTTAAATGTCCGAGTAAGGGTCATGGTGGGCTGTCTGTGATAAACAAAATCATTAACTTTTCATCATTCTATTCAAATTTTACATATCAAAGCAAATCAACACAAAGGGCATCTACAGTGGAAATCTCTCATTAGTTAAAAGCTATTAACTTACAATAGCCCAAGTTTACAATATGAGTCACACGACTTAAGGCATATAAAATATTATAAATCTACATATCAGAATTACCTAGAGGCTTTTTAAAGAACACCAATTGGGGGTGTGTGGAGAGATGCTGCAGTATTAGTAGCATGCACAACTCTTGCAGAGGACCAGCACTTGTTTCACAGAACCCACACTGCGTAACTCCAGAAAAAGACCACTAATTGGTACCAGCCCGATGTACTGATATAAGTGACATGTGGAATACTCAGCTACGGACTTCTTAACAAACTTCTCTGTTGACTCTAGTGTAAAGCCTAACTCAAAAGGCAACATTCAAATGAAAAGAGATAAATAAAAATAGATAAGTGCAACATATATACAAGTAGTGAATTTACGGTTATTCTTTATTGAGTCCTGTAGTTTGAAGTGAAACAATGTTTTGCTCATATGACTCATTCATTTACCCACTTCATTAATACTCATAGAATTTATTGTAGATGTTACAAAGTGTCAATTTTCCCCATTATCTAATTGATCTTAAATCAAACAGAACACTCTCTTATAGAAATAATGCTGATAATGAAAATGAGAGAGAAATTTGGGGAAGCTAGTTTACAAAAAGAAAATAATGTAGTGAGAAGGAAAACAGGCCCAAAAGATGTTCCATTCTACTCTTGCAGTTGGTGAAAGGAAGTTACATGGGGAGATTAACTTGGGCTATAAAGTAGGCCAACTCTAGTCTTTGTAAAATCAGAGTAAATCTCCCAGCTATGATTGAGGGGATTCCTGACTGCAGAATAAAGGTTCGAAAGATACATGCTGTGTTTAGAAAAGGAAGCTAGGAATACAACATCCCAGAGCCCTCTTTCCTACAGTTGCCAGAAAGGAAGGTACCCTGTCAACACCCTCAGATGGCCAATCAGAGGCATGTCTGACTTCTGATGGACTAGTAAAATAGAAATTTGTGCTGCTTTAAGCTGATGTTGACAATTCACAGCAGCAGCAAATCAAGTGTAAAGAAGTAGTACAAATACTGACATTCATTAGAAATTTTTAGATTCAACAAGGAACAGAGGAATATAGAACATTTAGCAGTCTCATGAGCTTGCTCTTCAAAGAGCTCCAGCCACAGTGTATGACTAGGCTGGGCTAACTGAGGCTGCTCTGACATGCATCTTAATCTTTGTGTGGAGAAGGTTCCTCTCAGGTGCTAGTGCTACCAAGGTGACCAGATCCTTGGCTGACACCAAGCTCTTCTGACTGCTGAATTTGGCTTGAGAACTCTCCAGTGCCCTGTGAACATGGATGCTGCCATGGAAAAGGATACCTCCACTTAACCTTCCTCCTTCTTGCTTCTACTCCAAGAACTGTAACATAATGTGAGTAGAAAATGAAAATACAGTGCCTCTTCTTTGAAAAATCTAATGAATTTCAAGACCGCATTAGCAAAGTATCTTAGAATGGGCTGCTATAAACAAACAAACAAACAAAAAAATCATAGACCAGAAGACTTGAACATCATTTGCACACTGCAAGAAGTTGGAAATCCAAGTTCAAAGTGCAGTAGATATCCCCACATGGAGGAAACCAAGACAATCTCTTTATTGTCCTATCTTGCATGAGCATTAACTCTATACATCCTATACCCTCATGTCCTAAATTACTGTTCAAGACCAGACTTCCTAATACTATACACAGATTAATGATACACTATGAATTTGAGAGGTACAAAGAGTCCATGATGCACACACTTAAACCTGTAGCTTTTCGGACCACAGGACCCTGTACAATTGCACACAGACCTCAGCTATGAGGTTGGCCTTGGTTCCTCCAGTAAAAACACTTGCATATCTGATGTCAATTTGTTGTCTACTTGGAAGACCCCGATAATCGCTCATAATATAACTACCTCCTTGGAGCAATGATGCTGGCTGTAATTAAGTAACAACAAATCACTGAGCTTTACTCTGCCCCTCCAGGCTCCTCTCACACAGTTATATAATAATAATTATTATTATTGACTGAAGCTGCATATCTGTACAACTTTGAAGTCCTTTGTTCTCACTTTGCAACATACAAGACATACTAGGTTTGAGATGCAGTATAAGTTTTTGAACCAAGCTCACTGAGAATAAAAATACATAGTGAGAATTAGAGTTGTGATGATCACATTATACCCGAATAAATAACAAGGAGAAATTCACAAATACACATTTTACTTTGCATTTGAAGAAAAAGAGTTGAAAGCAACTCAAAGAATACTTGCAAAAAATGAGTGAAAATTTGTTTTTACTTCTGCTTACAAATGGAAGTGTAACTACTTAGGGTATTACAGTGTTTTCCAAACTTGGCAATTTTGAAAATTAATGCAAAGTTTTGTAGCCATTAGCAACCTATCTAGGACTCAACAAACTAGACTTTATGTGCTCTGAGGATCATTTCACAAATAGAACAATTTGAATTCATTCAGAACATATTCCTTAGTTTTAACATAATTATCATATATTTTTCTTCTCTGCATATTCTCTCTGAAAATGAGTACCTTTTCATCCTTATCCAGAGGAAACTATTTGATTATTAGTTTTATCATTTGGATCTGGCAAGGCATTATGGGTGAAATGCAAAAAAAAACTTGAAATTAAAAATGCAGTTGCTAACAAGTATGTAAATACAGTCCAGTCCTTCATAGTTGGGAACAAGGTCTAGACTGGAACCTGAGTTTGACTAGTCATCCCATTTCCTGTTTGAGACTGCCTAGAGTGGTTCATTTTAATTTGTTATAACACAATATTGCTGGGAGCTATAAAAAAGTAAATGGAGCAAGCCAGGGGTTACAAGCCAGCAAGCAGCATTCTTTTGTGGTCTCTGCTTCAGTTACTGCCTCCAGGTTCTTGCCCTGAGTTTCTATCTTGGCTTTCCTCCTGAGGGACTGTAAATGGGGAAGCCAAATAAACCTTTTCCAGCAGAGTTGCTTTTGTTGTGGCATTTTAACACCTCAAGAGGAGCCTAAGAAAGACAACAATCAAATCCCCACCCCCCATTCCTAAAAGAGAATGGCATCTATCTGGAGGGTTGTTTTAAAACTATGGACAATATAGGTAAGGTATTGAGAACAACAATCATTAAGTAGAAGGTAGCAAACAAAGTGTAGTTTATTTTAGGATTTGCTTTAAAAACAGTATAATTTGTATCCTAGGTTACCAAAACTATTTTAGTTTCCTTCTGTCATGGTTTTCTCATTTATAGAAAGAATATAATATTCAAGTTATATTATCAACTCTGCTATAAAGAGAAATTAAAATGCACAAAGTGTATTTATTTATTTATTACTTCTGGTTACATCTCCTCTTTCCACCCTCCCAGTCCCGCCTTCCCACCCTCTACTCCCTAACCCTTCCATCCCACTCCTCTGGAGTGGAGTGTTCCTACATATCAGTCCCCTGCCCCAGTTCAGCAGTCATATGAGGGTCAAGAGCCTCCTCATACACTGGGGGCATACAAGGCAGCACCACTAGGGCAAAGTGTCTCATTGACAGGAAACAAAGTCTATGTTCCTGTTCCCTTTGGTGCATTGATTGTAGTATAGTTATCCTGTACTACATGGCTAAAATCCAATTATAAGTGAATAGATGCCATGTGCATCCTTCTGGGTCTGGGTTAGCTCACTCAGGATGAGCTTCTCTAGTTCCATTCATTTGGCTGCAAATTGCATGATTTTGTTGTTTCTGATGGCTGAGTAGTATTTCATTGTGTAGATGTATCACAGCTTTTGTTTTGTTTTGGTTTTTTTTTTGTTTTTTTATTCATTCCTAGGATGAGGGACATCTGGGTTGTTTCCAGTTTCTAGCTACTATAAATAAGGCTGCTATGAACATAGATGAGGAAACGTCCTTGTGATTTGGTGAGGAATCATTTGGATGTATACCCAGAAGTGGTATGGCCGGGTCTTGAGGTAGAGCTATTCCAAGTTTTCTAAGATAATGCCAGATTGATTTCCACAGAAGTTCTACAAGTTTGCACTCCCACCAGCCATGGAAGAGTGTTCCCCTTTTTCCACAATCTCACTAGTATGTGCTGTCATTTGAGCTTTTGATCTTAGCCATTCTGACAGGTGTGAGATGGAATCTCAGAGTCGTCTTGAGTTGCATTTCTCTGATGATTAAGGATGCTGAGCATTTCTACAGTGTCTCTCACTCAGCCTTTAGGGATTCCTCCTCACAAAGTGCATTTAAATAAAGTAATTGAATGAAGGTAAGAATCAAGTTTTTCTTTTTCTTTTTTTTTTCTGAAATCACTTAGGTTTACTTTTTACAACAAAGCACTTTTGATTTTTTCTTTTTTTGGAATCAGTATTTTCTAAATGAAAAGTCTGAGCCATGGACAATTGATGATTTATCTTTTCTAAAGGCGTAGTAAAGAAAACTAATAATTTCTAATTACATAATAAAAAAGATAATTACATAGAAGTTGTCAAAATTAACCCTTTATCCTTGGATTCCATAGTTATTTACATGCTGCTATTAGAATAAATCAATCTAAGTAACAATGAAATTTTCTTCAGTAGCATAGAATTTATAAGTATTTAATATTGTAAACACTCTCAAATACCTTTTTAAACTATATTTTCAGGGAGTCCTACAAGCAAAAAATATGATACAAAGAGTAAATAAGGGTTTGGAATTGCTAACTCTCCCTATCAGGTGCCCTGTCACTCTTAACAGGAATGTATAACTATTAAAGTAACTTCCAGGGATGAGCATGCAGCTTAGTGGGAGACACTTGCCTAACATATGCAAGTCTGTGCGCTCAATCACCCTCAAATCAGTACTGAGCAACTATTTTATGCCCAACCAAAGACTTAAAGCTATAGCTCTCTATTGTCCGCAGGGTTCATGACCTTTATGAGAGAGACAGAAACATAGGATAATTTCTCATAGTTATTACTCACTCCTTTTTTACCCCTGTCATCAATGGCATCCCGGCCTGAGTTATACTTTCCTCAGGCCTATAACTTTATAGTTCCATGATCTGCCATCTAAAAAATCATCTCTCTCCACCAGCCTTTAGGAATCACTTGTGTCTCCCGTGACATGAAGTAGGTCATTGGGCTGTTGGGAATTAATAGGACCGTGACTTTGAAACATGAGATTTTCCTTTCTGAAGAAAACTTTCTTAACTTACATTTCTTCTTGTCTTCATTTCTTCAAACAGGAATGAATGGAGAAAAATGAAACAAATGAAAAAAAATAGTCAAAGTGAGGAGCAATTAATTCAAAAGGGAAGAGGGAAGCCTTAAAGTTTCACTTACTGCTACTGATTCACATCTGACTTCAGTAAGGGAAAAGGAGGGAATAAGCAGGAAGAGGCAGCCCAGATCATAGTGGAGAAGGATGCAGTGCCCTGAACCGCAGGACAATTTGTTCTCAGAACTAGAACCAAAGCGAAGTCAGTGAAGGATTATGTTGTGGGAACCCTGATGATAAACACATTCAGGATGAAAGAAGGAGCCCCTCCCCAGTACTGTGGGTACATAAATTGAAAACAGGGTGGTGTAATTCAGAAAAATAGAACAATCTTGGATTCAGCTCCTACTAATTGCCAGGCATTGGGGGCAGCCTGCACCTTGCACAGCTACGGGCTCTGAGGGCAGCCTGTGCCCTTGTAGTGTTCCTCTCCTGGGAGTGTACCAGAGAGCAAAGAGGGAGAAGATAAGAGGCCAAGTGGAAGACAACATCTTGTAGGAGGAGAATCTTCATGCTTAGGTGTGGATTACAAGTGCACACTATGCAGTTGGTGAAATGGAGTGTGGCAGTTACTTACTTGTATTTACAATGTAGTTATTTACTACATTGGTTAAGAATACATGTGACTTCAGAATATGTATGTGATGAAAAGTAAAAACTGATGAAAAAACAAAGAGTGGGGTTTTAAATCGCACTAGTGATACTCTTATAATATGCTTTTATCCAATTTCACTTCTCTGTATAATAGAGATACCAAAGGAAGCCTAAATTGGTGATAGGAGTGCTGTTATTATTGTTGTTAACTGATGAGAAATCTAGAGAACTGAGAGGAGCTGCTTCACCCTGGATTTTGCAAACAAAGCCGGCTTCCATGTTGGAATGCTCTTCTATGGATTTTTTACCAAAATGTCTGTCCAACTGTTTTCCAAAGTATGATCCCTGGAATGTTAATTCTGATCAACAACAGCAAATTAATTTCTATCTGATGGTAACGTTAGTCATGAGCATGCTGGATAAACCGTTAAACATGTTTCTCACTCCGATTATAGGTATGTAAAAATGATTGTAAGTATAGTGAACTTCCAATGGGAATAGAAGATACACTTTTCCTTAAAATTAATTGACCCAAGAACTCTTGCATTCTACAAGTATGCTTCCTTATGGACAAGTTAGACAGAATGGCTACAGACAGAATCTGACCTCATGAGTGACCTTGAGACTGTTTGCAGCTGATAAAAACAACCTGCTACCTGAAATATCCAAAGACCTCTGGAGCTCAACAATAAGAAAAAATGAACAACTAATTTAAAAATGGACCAAAGTTCTTAACAGATGCCTCGCCAGAGACAATACCCAGATGGCAAATAAGCATATTAAAAGATGCTCTACATTCTACGGCATAAGGGAAAAGCAGACTAAAACAACAAGATTTATTACACACAGAATGGCTCAAAATCCATAGTATTGATAATAACAAAAAGTAACAAGAAAGGGAAGCAAGCAGAATTCTCATTCATTGTCGGTAGGAATGTAAAATAGTGTACCTCTATTGGAAGACAATTTGGTAATTTGTTGCAAACTAAAGCTGTAGTACATTCAGACAATGGAATGCTATTCATTGTTATTCTTGGTAAGGGAGAGGAGGAGAGAGGAGAGGAGGGAAGGGAAAGGGGAACCTTAAATCCATATTACTGAAGTAGAGGAAGCTAGTCTAAAAGGGTTACAGAAACGCAAGATTCTGTAAACAGCACTCTGGAGGAGTCAATCTACAGAGCAGGAAGAAATCAGATTGCCAAGGGTTAAGATTTGGTAAAGGGTTGTGTACATAGAGATCACAGAGGATTTTTAAGTATCCTATATTGTAGTCTGATAGCAGTTATATATAATTTTCCTTTTTTTTCCCCAAAGCCATATAATGTACAAGATCATCAATGAGCTCTAATGTAATAAGCTCTAATCACTTATGGTGATTATGACATATCAGTGCAGGTTAATCAGTTATAACCAATGTGCATCTTTGGTACATTTTAGTATTTGGAGGAAGGGATCAATGTGGGAATTGAGGAAATAAATTCTGTTCTTGCCTTTCAATTTTACTGTGAATCTAAAATTATTTTTATAAAGTAGTTTTAAAAAGTGAGCTCACGGGCGTGGTGGCGCATGCCTTTAATCCCAGCACTCAGGAGGCAGAGGCAGGTGGATCTCTGTGAGTTCAAGGCCAGCCTGGGCTACAAAGTGAGTCCAGGACAGCCAGGGATACACAGAGAAACCCTGTCTCAAAAAACCAAAAAAAAAAAAAGTGTGCCCAGTTTTTAAATGAGAGCTGCAAGTAAGCACGCAAGTAGGCAAGAAAAAATAAATAACAGTTTAAGTCTCACATTAAGATCTTTGATTCAGTTTCAGTTGATTTTTGTGAAGAGTGAGAAATAGATTTTTCTACATATGGCTATCTAGTTTTTCCAGTAGCAAATGTTGACAAATGACACCCCTTTAATGCTGCACCATGTTATGTTTTAGCCACCTTTGTTGAAAATTAGGTGACTAATTTTATTAGGTGCGGGTTTATTTCTGGGTCCTCTATTGTAGTCCACTTATGTACAGATTTGATTTTTCTTTGCATGCCCATAATACTTCTTTGACTATAGAGAAATAGTAGCTGCAGATGAGAATATGGAAAGCTCATATGCCAGGAGGAGTCAGCTGGTTCGTGCTCTGGTACTGCTTTAGATTTTTGAGGAGGAGTACAGATTTCCACAGTGGCCATACCACTTACACTTCCACCAGCGTCAATAGGGCTTCTCCTTCCTTGCATTTTTAGTAACATTTGTTGTCATCTGTTTTCTTAAGGTAGCCATTCTGGACTAGATGAAATGGAATCTCCAAACAGTTTTAATTTACATTTCCTAGATGGCTAGGGAAACTGAACACTTTTTCAAATATCGATTGACCATTTGTTTGTGGTACATGTGTGCTTGTGTTTGTGAGAACTGCCTATTCAGTTCATTGGTCCATTTATTGGTTAGATGATTTCAGCTTTTGTGAGGAGGGGATCAGCAAGAGGGGGTGGGGTTGGAGGAAAGGACAGTGAAGGAGGGAGGACAAAAAGAGTATATTGGCATATATACAAGGAACTGTCATAATCAAGTCCATTAGTTTTGTATACTAACTTTTAAAAATTAACTTAAAGATGGAAAAGTAATGCAAATAGCACGGATAATGGAAAATTTTGTTTCAGAAAAAGCAGATTTCTTGAAAATTTACAAGGAAAATTAACCAAAGACAACAAACTCATTATATGTTATTTATAATGGGTATTTATTTTCTATTATATGCCTTCTTCCATTCAAACATAAACTTTCTAAGAGTAGAGATTTTTGTACTTATTATCCTACACTCTGATTAACTTCAAAAGTCTAGAACAGTGCCTGGCACACAAAAGATCAATAATCTGTGAGTGGATAAATAAACCACTTAGCAGATGAGGCAACTGTTGCCCAGAGAAGTTAAGTAACCTTCTTAATGGGTAATACCATATGTCGTGACTTAGAACCAGTTGGCCATCCTGGCTCCGATGAACTATGCTCTGTCTTCTGTCATTTGGCTAAAGTACCACGTCTTCATCACTATCTGTGACAGCTCTCTAGAATGTATTTCCTTCCCCATTCTTATTTTTCTTCCTTCTCTCTTCATTTCCTTCATTCATTTTATTTTTTCATTAAACTATTTTGCATTCATGTGCATGTGTACCGACCACCATGACTGACCCTGGAGATTCCAATCTAAATAAGACATGGGTTCTACTCGCCAAGAGCTGACTTGGCTAGAGGGACAGCGGACATATTGACATATAAGTTCCAAATATGCATTAATTTTCTTTTAGGAAATGGAAGACATCTCACTGCGGGTTGCCTCTTCCCAGTAAAGTGTACGTAATGTCTGCTCAGGTCTTGGGACATAGCTCAGTGTATAAACCACTTGCTGTTCAAGCTTGAGGACCTGTCTTTAGAGCCCTAGAATCCACATAGAAGTCAGGCAAGCATGGTATCAGCCTGCAACCTCAACACTCAGGATAGAGAAACAGAGGATCCCTGGGGAAATCTGGATAGTGTGACTAGCTGAATCAGTGAACTGTGGGTTCAGGGAGAGACCCTGTCACAATAAAAGAAGTGGAGAGAAATTGAGAAAGACACCAAATATCAACTTCAGGACTATACATTCATATGCATGCCCACATGTGTTTTTTCACACATGCAAACATGCATACACAGTTACATGTATACAACACAAATGTGCCAAAAAGAAAAAGAAAAATTTTATCTCAATTACTGCCTGAAAGCAATCTTCTTATCTCAATTGACACAAAACACATATATGTCATATTTTGAAAATTTATTTTCCTGCAAGTCATTTCTGACTCTTTGGAAAGCAGACCTGGTATAAATAGTAAATGATACAAAAGATTACACATTTCATTGTCTCTTAAACAAATACTTATCTATATTTACCATGTTCAAATCATAGCACAAAGCATGATAAGGAATTAAAAATGAAAGAATGTATTCATGGCCAGACAGATGTAACCGCATCGAAGACACCAAGCAAGACAAACAGTAAGGACAGCACAGAGGACAATGTGTTCTGTGCAACAAACTCACTTCAGGTTGGAGCAATGGGGATTACCATGCAGAGAGCTCAGCTTCAGGGCCTTTGTTTTCAACTGCTTCTTCCTTCCATGCTTTATGGGACTGGTGTGTAGGGGCAGCTGGTACATACTCATCTAGCTGCCCAGTAAGATGTGCACCATGTGGGTAGGAAGGATGGCTAATCAGTTAAATACAAACAGTACTTTTGCAGATGATCCAAATTTAGTGCCCACCACTCACATGAGGTGGCTCACAACCACCTGTAACTTCAGTTCCAGGGGACCTGATACCTTCAACTGGCCTTATCTAGCACTTCACTCACATGCTCAAACCCATATCTAGACACACACACACACACACACACACACACACACACACACACACACACA
>CAJQZJ010032137.1:4385989-4405047 GCA_907164525.1 Lophiomys imhausi | reverse complement strand
ACACACACATTCACACACACAATCTCACACTCACACTAACACACACACATACACAAATACTTACACATTCACATATGCACACATAGGTGCTTTGACATGTGGAACTCCAATAAATTACTTTTTTAACAATCTCTCTAGATTTTCTGATGTAGCACATTAAAGGCTGGATTTCTTGGTCTCTTTGTCTGTTTAAGTCGACTTGTAATCGCTGAATGACTGCTTACATGTACATTCATAGGATAGGGAGACAGCTCGGTAATAGAGAACTTTCCTAGCATGTCCTCAGCAAAAAAGTAAATATCTATAGAAAGTAACATTAACTGAATTTCAAACATTGGCAAAATGTTACATTATGGACCATTTCTTCAATAGTCATATCTTAAGAGTATTTTAATGTTTTATGTACATTTAACTCAGTTCCCAATTAGAGATAGAAAATATTCTATCATAAGATTAATATTTTGAGAACAGTTGCATAGGTGGTTTAATACTAAGGGGAAAGTCTCACGTGTTCTTCTTATAATTACTATTGCTGGACATGAAGCAGGACATATTTATCTTTCCAGTGGGATCCAGTTTGTAGCTCTAAACAGTATTTATTTCTCATTAGTTCTTGACAGTTAACTGAACTACTGCTTTACAGCAATTGAAGTAACAACAATTGCATGTTCCTATCTCCAAAATGTTACATATCTTTCCTTGTTATCAATATTTTGTAAATTGAAGAAGATATCATGTTTGGGCTTGTTATTTAGAGCTGTGAAACATAGAAGTACACAATCTACTTAAGGATTAAGAAGAAACTCAGTAACAATATTTAAAAAGAAGACTTATTTGTTTTCCTTTCAAACAGTTAAGACTAATAACTAAGATCCTTAAAAATGATAGGGCACACAAAACCAGTCTATGCCCTTAGATATCTGCAGTCCAAGGAGGAAAGAGAAAAATGCTTCTACCAATGTTTTCCTCCTAAAAGCCTGTGTGCAGTTCCTACTGAATAAGTCTTTGTGAACAGGTAAATATCATTAGTGCAAACATAAGGAAAACTGGGCAGCTTCAAACACGACCCTTAATTACAAGGTCAGTCTCTAGTCCACCCTCTGTGACAGTTTCCCCTGGTGTGTTTAGGGTGGAAGGCATTCCCTATAGTGAAAGGCCGGCTTACTGCCCTGCAATCCTCTCCCTTGCTCTACAATGCTTCTTGTGAGACCCTTTTTCTCTCTTGCTCACCTTTCAAATAATCATTTAGTTGCTGTGACTTCATGAGTTCCACACTAGGGCCAAATATTTTCTGAATTAGCACTTTTTATACTTCATCCCGCATAAGTACACTTCCTTTTTTTTTTCTGGGCGAATCAACTAAGATTTTATAGTCCATTATTTCTCCCTTTCCCTTTCTTGACACAATCCTCATATAAATCTAATATTCTAAGAAATCAACATAAATAATTGATTTGTTCTTGTTTTTGTTTAGCTTTGGGCAATGTCATCCTGTCCTTATGCTCAGCTTCAGAAAGGACAGTCTCAATAGAAAGGGAGAAAACTGATACCTGCAGTGAGTGTTATGAGAAAGACCTCTTGTCATCAGTGGGTGCTCACTACTAGGTGTTCCCATAACCAGTAGCATCACTACTTGTTTTAACACTTGGTAGCTTCTCTAGTTCCACCCATTTGACAGCAAATTGAATGATGTCCTTGTTTCTGATAGCTGAATAGTATTCCATTGTGTAAATGTACCACAGTTGTTTGTTTGTTTTTTTTTTAAACATTCTTGGCTGGACATCTGGGTTGTTTCCAGTTTCTAGCTATTACAAATAAAGCTACTATGAACATGGTTGAGGAGATATCCTTGAGGTTTGGTGAGGAATCATTTGGATATATACCCAGGAGTGGTATGGCTGGGTCTTGAGTTAGAGCTCTTCCAAGTTTTCTAAGATATCACCAGACTGATTTCCAAAGTGGTTGTACAAGTTTGCACTCCCACCACCAATGGAGGAGGGTTCCTCTTTCTCCACAACCTTGCCAGTATGTGCTGTTATTTGAGTTTTTGATCTTAGTCATTCTGACAGGTGTAGGATGGAATCTCAGAGTTGTCTCGAGTTGCATTTTCTCTGATGACTAAGGATGTTGAGCATCTCTTCAAGTGTCTCTTGTCTCATCCTGAGTGAGCTAATCCAGACCCAGAAAGATACACATGGCATGTATTCACTTATAACTGAATTTTAGCCATATAGTACATGATAACTATTCTACAATCAACAGACTGAAAGGAACAGGAACATGGACTTTGTTATCTGTTAGTGGGACACTTTATCCTAGTGAAACTGCCACATAGGGCCCCAGTGCACAAGGAACCTCTTAGCCCTCATGTGACTGATGAACTGAGGGGGGCTGATATGTAGGGGCACCCCATACCAGAGGAGTAGGATAGGTGGGAGATGGGGTAGAGAGTGGGAGGGTGGGACTGAGAAGGGTGGAGATAGGGGGCTGGGATGGAGCTGTAGCTTGAAGTAATAAATAAACGTATGAAAAACAAAAAACAAAAAAATACTTTGTACCTTGAAGTTGAGCAGGAGATAGAAATTTTCAAAGGTGGAAATACTTTCAGTATCTTCCCTGACTTTCTCAGTACCCTAACAAGGAGTCACTTCCCACCAACTCCCAGCTATTCAAGGAAGCAAGCCTTCCTGCATATGGTTATCAAGGGATGCCATTGCATCTGTATAGAGACATAAGAGGAGATGGAAATCAGATAGATGGTATTCACAGATAACTCTGAAGAATGGTTTCATTTGAAATCAGAGAGGTATGTATTCCAGTCACACAGCAGTCTTACATAAAATTATTGCAAAGCATGTTTTCCAAATATTTTTGTTTTCTTTTTATTCCTTTTTAAAAATGATCCTTTGGTGCCTTAAAGGAAGCAAATAACTTCTTAGTTCAACTTATTTAAATATTTAATTTAATATTTTAATTTGACCTATTAATTTATATATAATAAATATATTTATAGTATAGTTACATATTAAATACTACATTTATATATTATTATATATTTTATTTAAATATATTTATGTATAATTTAAATATTATATAATTATACTTACATTATTTATATATTAAGTAATATGTATTTATATAGTAAATGTAAAATATAATTATATATAAATATATTTCTTTCAATATTTATATAAAAATCACATTATTTAAATATCATTTTCATGACTGGCTTTCTAATTTAGTATATCAAGTGGGTACCTAACACTAAATTCCAATTCTAATATCGAGCCTAGAGCTCTTCAGACAGTTATTACACTCTAATTTACAGGTCATTTCATACCACCAGCAATACCATAGTTTGGATCTGGAATGTCACCCAAAGTCTATATGTTAAAGGCATAGTCTTCAGCCATGGCAGTATCAGGAGGTGGTGGAATTTTTAGAATGTAGAACTTAAGAAGTTAAACTATGAACCCACATTCTTTAAAATGACATCATGACCCCTTTTCCTTCTTCTCTATTTTTTGCTTCCAGGATCTCACAAAATAAACATCATTACTCTGCCACACTCTCCTACTTCCAACCATGGTTCTGCTTTGTCAGAAATGGAATGGTAAGACTAACTGTCTGGAATCATGAGACAACATAAATCTTTCCTCTTTTTAAGCTGTTATCTCATGTATTTTGTCACAGTATTAAAATACTAATGCAGGTACTTTTTACTTGATATCAAAACAATATTTGAGATGTGAAAAAAATATTTCAACTTCTTTTATGTTTATTTATTACTCATCTCCAACACAGTCCCCTCCCTCCACCCCTCCCAGTCCCACCCTCCCACTCTTTCCCCCTTCTCCCAGAACTCCTAATTCTTTTTTTAATAATTAAGCCACAATTATGAAAATTACAAGGCATAACATACATTCCCACTGTACAGTCCACACATACCTGGCAACTGACATCAGTACTCTAATATCCATCTATGTCCATGAGTTTAAAATTCTATATCTATCTCAATTTCCATCCTAACTTGCATTATCCACTTAAAAACATCTTCTTAGACCTAGAACATCCTTTTAATTCCAAAATAACTTGAAATTTAACTGTGAGACTATAACTATCAAGTCTTCAACAACATCAGAGACCTGAGAAGGATAAATATATCTGATTAGACAGGAAGTGCAGAGCCAGCAGCTTCCAAAACTAAGAAATGACAGACAACTGGCTGCCTAGACAGTCCCCAATTTCTCTCAATACATTAGAGCATCTATCTTCAGCCTCTTGGCCCTGTTTCTCTGACAGACTTAATTGTAAAGCAGGAATTATGAAGGACTTGCCCACCCTGTCTTGGCAGAGCTAGGCTGTCAACTTATCTGCTTCCAAGTTTTGTCCTTTTTGGACAGCATTCTGTCTGCAGTTGAAGTAAGAGATTTTTCTTGCCCAGTGACAAGCTTACCACTAATGCAACCATCTCCAAATGGAAATTCTTCAATGTTCATCCTCTACTTGGAGGGGGTGCTGTCAGGAGCTGACGTGTCTCAATATCAAAAGTCTTAAGCTTGCCGGTTCTGGTGGCGCAGGCCGGTAGGATTTGCTGAAGGAGGCAGAGGCAGGTGGATCTGTGAGTTCGAGGACAGCCTGGGATACACACCTTAAAAAAAAAAAAAATCTTAAGCTAAGACAACTTCTTTGAATGCCATAGTCTATAGATCTCTTGAGGTTTTTGATGACCACCTATCTATCTCAAGATATTGAATGAACAGTAGCAACCATATAATTAGGACCTTTACTACATTATATGCATCCATGAGTTTAACCTATCAAAATATTTTATAATAAAATATCTTTCCTCCTCTTGAATTGTAATATTCTTTTGTTAGGAAAAAATTAGCATAATAACAGTCTGAAGGACATGGGGACTTACTCAAGGGTCACATAGTTGCCTGCGTATGGCTCTTCCTTCTTTGTGACCAACAGTGGTCAAAAAAAAATCACATTTTAAAAGATAACCTACCTCTTATTTTATCTGTAAGGAATAAAGATGTGCGCCCTTTTTAAAAAAAATCCCAGTCCATATGATTAAACATTTGAGATCCTCAGCAGTTCCTCAGCAATATGAAATCTGGTCATGAGGGTTTGTTCCTTTCTTCTCTACAGTCTTACTCCTGTTATTGCAAGGTGTCCCCATTGTCATTTCCATGCAGCTATTGATGTTGTATATTTGAAGAAATTAGAGCATTATGGAAAATATAACATTTAAATTTCATATACTATTTTTATGTGACAATATATTCTGAGTTCTTGAAATAAGTGCTTAGGCTGTAATTAAACCACTCCATAATTTTAGAATTTTCCAGAAAGAGAGAAAAGATAGGGGAAATCAATGTTGATAAAATTTTAGCTGTGATTATGATTTTGTTATTACTATGAAACTATAATTGTGATAGATATATGGATTTGTTTGTCTTTTTCTGAATATTTCATTATTCACATTATTAAAGCAATGTGCTCATAAAAAACAATATCTGTATTGTGGTTTTGGGATACTGAAATAGGTCCCACTGTGCATGCAGAAGCCATTCTAATCAATAGAAAACAGAAAAAATAAGCAGCTAAAGTCTTTCATCTTCTTAAAATTTTATTATTTAAAATCTATGAAGTATTGTTCAGTAGTTTTAGGTACACAGTTAATTAGCATTAAGTATATTCACGTTGTTGTATGATATATTTCTAGAATTTTCTCATCTTATAAAACTAAAACTCTACCATGAGGTATCAACTATCCATTTCTTCCTTCAGCCCCAGGCAATCACCATTCTACTTTTTTTCCCACAAATTTTACTCTTTTAGAAACCTCATGTTAGTATACTTATACAGTATATCTGTCTTTTTGTGACTGGCTTATTTCACTAAGCAGGATATCATCTAAATTCAACTGCTGTGGAGCTTGTGACAGAATTTTTCCATTTATAAAGATTGACACATTCTAAGTATATATATATATATATATATATATATATATATAAAACTTTTAAAACTCTACTCATCTCTTGAATACTTGAATTCTTTTCACCTAAAGTCTTCATCATTGTAGAATATATTCTGAGCAAATGAAAATAGGCAAGGAAAAAGAATGAACATTCAATCATGGGCAGAAAGTCTGTCTATGACCTATTCTCAAATTATAAATATAAATTTATAACACCTTATAAATTTGTAATAAAATATAACAAATTATACACAACTAAATTAAAATCGGTCAGTGAAGCTACAGTAAATTTGTTATTTACTGAACTCTCACCTGTCTTATTTTATAATAAATTTTGATGGAACTATCCAGAGTATATTGATAGATATAAAAAAACCTTAATCCCTTTAGTCCAGAAATATAGATGTAAGAATGTAGCTTGAGTCAGAAAGTACCTTGGATGGGAGAGACCTGAAAGAATGCTATTTTTTTCAGATTTTATAAAATTATTTATAAAATTACTTTTAATACCAAATGTGGAGAAGAAACTTGATGTTACAAGTATTCCATGTTTTCCCTTGGTGATTGACAGATTTGATAAACAACTTAATTTCTAAGATGCTGAGCATTTGTAGTCCATTGAACAATTTAGAAAAATTCCACAAATTGCATGCTGGTATCCTGCAGGAATAATTCAGTATCTATGAGAAGAATGAGTCTACTGACCAGTGCAATGCTCTTCAGTGGTATCCTGCAGGAATAATTCAGTATCTATGAGAAGAATAAGTCTACTGACCAGTGCAATGCTCTTCAGTGGTATCCTGCAGGAATAATTCAGTATTTATGAGAAGAATAAGTCTACTGACCAGTGCAATGCTCTTCAGATGACTCTGATCCATCTGCCTGATTCTACAAAATAAAGTCTGTCCAAAATCATTTCAATTTCTAGGGTATGAAGAAGCCATTGCCACCTTGTCTGGAGCTACTTTTGTATTTTGTATTTTCTTTTGTGTCTTGTTCACTTTCTCAGTTCCCTCTCCCACTCTAAGGGGCCACAGATCCCCTGGGATCTTTACATTTCTGGCTTCCATTATGTGAAGTGATTAATGGTGGTGGGTCTGCTACATGTTGAGGTCAGCATGTTGAGCATCCTGTGTGTCATCAACAAATACACCCATGTGCATCTACCCGCTCACTTTTTTCCTCCACGGTCGTAATTTATTCATCCCAGAGTACACTCAACCATCTGCTATTTATTTTGTTTGCTTTAAGCATTATTTCCCTTAATTTGTTAAGCCAGGGCACAGGTGAAAAGTGGTAACAAGCAAAAGGGGTTTGCTGTCGTTGGACACAGGAGGAATGAGCTGAGCTCCCCATGAGGAAGAACATTCAGCTTCACAAATAGGCCTAACTGTATTGTTGAATACTTAACACCCTACCTAATAGGAGCATTTGGGCCAGACCCAATCATAACTAGCTAAGGCTAGACCCCTGGGGTGAGGAGTGCAAAGCTGGGGGATTTTAAGCATCCTTGGGATTAGCCCTGCAATAAACTGATGCTCTGACTCTTTGCAAGCGTCTGTATAAGACTGGGCTATAAATTTTCTATTTGGCTAAGTGGCTCATAAAGAAACACCCACCTGATTTCAGACATGCATTTTTGGCAGTAGGAATGCTGGCTAAATTAGCTATGGTCCTATTTTGAGTAGCTTGCTTTCTCTGCCTAAAACATAATGATTTTGTCTGCACAGCAGGTTTCCAACTGCCCTCCACGATTGCTCCTTACAGTGTCTTTTCAACTTGGAATTTGCTTCATTACAATATCCAAAACACTGAAATGGGTTTGTTTCCCCTTTTATTTATGATTCTGGCATTGTGATTGGTGTGAGTGTGTGTGAGTGTGTGTGTGTGTGTCTGTGTGTGTGTGTGTGTGTGTGTGTGTGTGTGACAATAATAAGTATACTTGTGTTTATCTGTGCTCCAGTAAAGAGTGATCCCAATATTACAGCAATAAAAGTATGAAACCATTATTGCTGCAAGAAGAGTTGAAGTGTCTCTTATTTGGGGGAGGTCTAGTGTTGATCTGAGGAACTTGGGTCAAACTGGTATTTGACCTTTGGCAGGAGGCTGCCCTGGGTCTCATAATCTCAACAAACTGGGCCCAAGACAATAGTGTGCTTTATAGCCCAGGGCCAGATCAGTGTGTTTCTCCAAGGAAGACCTCAAGCTGAAAAGCCAACATGCTTGACAACCACCGTCAAGGTACCAAGGGCCTAAACACTAGACATTGGAAAACAAATGGGGGAAAGTACACACAGCTACATCTGGAATTCTAATGGGCCGCCAATGGTTCCCAGCTCAAGGAAGAATTACCCATGTTATTTTATCATCCCTTGCGCTAACTTTGCTGTTTATGTACAGCAATAAATGATTTTTTAAAAACATATTTGGGTCATTATGTCATATACCACCAGCAAGTAAGGTTGTTTTATTGTGCTTGGAGTCAAAATACACTGCTGTACCCAGATGTACGGGAAGTTTAAAATCTCTTGTCCTTCTGTATTCATTCCTCTTGGACAAATGAGTTAAGTTTTTAAAAGGGAAATTGAGAATTTTTATGACTTCTATTCCCACCTCACCAGTAAAATTTGCACTAGTATTTTTCTACCCAGCAAAGGTGCTTGGCCAATGATAACACTAAATACAGAAATGCAGAAAGTCAAACAACTTCCAAGCAACAGGAAATGCCAGAGGTGTTTTTTTTCTTTTTATATGCTAGCAAGTTGGATTCTCCTGTCCAGACTGTAGTATAATCAAAATTTAACTGCATAGATCAAGACTACAAAGTGAGATCCAGAGGCCCAAGCCAGTTCTTGTGATAATGTGTAGAGTTCTCCTTTACTGTTTGGTGCAGTAGATCTTCATTTTCACCTGTTCTGTCAACATTTTCATCATACATACCCATAATCTATCAACAAGATGGAATATTTTGAGCTTGAAAACATTCTAAAATGCTGAAGTCTATATGATGCATTCTTTTGATTATACCCTAGGATCAAGGCAAGTAATTCCTTTACTTACTCCCCCATTCCTGCACTTGGGGGAGATCTAGTGTAGCTCACCTAATGCTAAATTATCTTCCATTCCATTATTAGTAAAGGGAGACTTTTCACAATAGCAAAGAATAGAGTCAAGAGTTTATATATCCAGGAAGAAAAGAGGCTGAGAAAGCAGATGTTCCGATGTGGGTCCTCACTGACCTACCTTCCAGAGAATCAGTCCTTGTGTGCTCAGTCTCTGAACCAGGGGATGCTGGCTTTCCTGTTTACTTAGCTTGTCCTGACACTGGTTTAGCAGGTGGCCTGTAAAGGAGATTTAGGAAATGTTTTCTTTCTCAAGAAATTAGCATCAAATCATTTTACACTGTGCCCTGGGACATACATTGTGACAAGTTGGAAGGTTAGAGACAGTGTCAAGCAAAGCAGAGAAGATGGTTGTGGCTGGAAGTTAGAGGTGGCTGTGGTAGAGCGAAGGAACAGTTTCAGGACTCTCGTTGAAACAGAATTCATTTTAAATTTTCACATATTTCCCCTAAGAGATGAGAGAATCATCTTGCCTTTATTTCTTTGTTTCATATCCATATATCGGCTTATTTCATTTATTCATATTTAGAGACAATGGATGCCTCACTTTGCATCCCAGGTTGATTTTAAACTCAAGGAAATCCTCCTGTTTCTGTCTGCTGAGTATAGGGTTACAGGCGTGAGTTACCATACTTGCTTCATTCTGTTCTTTAGTCTGGCACATGCTCCTCTTCAAGTTCTCTCTTTTGGTAGAATCTCTGATGTCTGATGATTCTTGCTGTAGCAATCTAGAATTTTTCAGAGGATCCCTTGTAGCTTCCAATTCTGAGTTTCATGGAAACATCACCTTGCTCTAATTTTTGCTACAAATGACTGGTTGAAGAAGATGTTTTTAAAATTGTGATGCAAGTTAGTATGAAAGCTGAGTTGGATATAGAACTTTAAACTCATGGAGATGGTTAGATAGTAGAATGTTAAAGTCAGGTGCCAAATACATATGGACTGGACATTGGGAATGTATGCTAAGCCATATAACTCTCATAATTGTGGTCTATTTATTTCTGTTGTTTTGTATTGTATTTATTGTTATAAGAGAAAGAACCATTTGTTGGACTGAAAGGGGGAGCTTTGGGGGAAAAAGATATACCTTAAACTTAAAAAAAAGGGAAGAGGATGGGGGTGTTGGGGGGAAGAGGGTGGGAGAGTGGGACTGGAGGAGAGAGTAGGGAGGGGATTGTGATTTAGATGTAACTTGAAGAAACAAAAAATAAATTAAAAAAAAAGTAGTTAACTTGGTTGTGAATTTCAGCAGGATCTTCTCCACAGGCAAATTACGAAGTCACGCCATGGAAGGAGTCATTATCTGACAACGCACCTGTCAAAGGTCCTTTTCTCACTCCTCTGACCCCCTCTATACATTTATTCTTTTATTTGGTTTTGTTGTGAGACTTTTTCATTAGCAATGATTTTTGCTGCTTTTTCTTTGTCTTACTGACGTTCAAATCTTTCCTTCCCAGGAAGCTTTCTACTTACATTTCCCCAGTATCTGATTCTTGGTGCATGTCACATTCGGGAACATTTAAAAATCTCTGCTTGTACCTCCATATTTCCCCAACCAAAAAGTTTTCACAGATCATCAGTGTTCAAGCATGTACGTCTTCCTTCAAATCCTGCCAAAATAATCTTCCACACTGACCCTATATGAGTTCATTTCAGCAGGATCCTCTCCACAGGCAAATTGGGAAGTCCCCACCATGGAAGGAATCATTATCTGACAACGCACCTGTCAAAGGTCCTTTTGCACATGGATGGGAAAGATGGCTCAGAAAAATATTTCTCCATTCTGCAGATATTTTTCCATGAATGATGGCGTTTTGCTGTTTTGTCCTTTCATTTGAACAATCTTTTGTTCTTATTTAAATTTGAAATTCCTGTGGGTCTGAAGTGGCCTGACTCTCAGTTCAGTCTTCACTGTGTTACGTAGAGAATGATCAATATGACTGCCTGGTACAAGAGTATAAAAAAGCTCTCTGCCTTGCAGTGTTCTACTAGTTACATTTGTAAACTGAATGTACATAAAGGTATAATGTTCTCGGCCAGGCACATTAGTCACATCCTTCAGTTCAGCGCTTCCGAAGTGATTTAGTGTATACTCAGCTCCCATTTGACTGTACAAAAAATGAAGAAAAACAGAGCGGGCAAGAGAATATCTGAAAATTTTTCTTTTCATATCTTCTCCTCTACTGTGTTTATGAGAATCCTCTTATTTTACAAACTCAGGTATGTACTTTAATAATTTCTAACTTCCCTAAAATATTAAACTATTTACACTATTGTTGAAATTAATTACCTCTAATACATTCACTCTTTTAAGAGTTTTCAATTTTAGCTGCTTAGGAAGTAGCTTAGTCTCTGGTTTGCCAGGCTACCAAGACAGCTTGAATTCAGTCTCCAGAACCTACATGGAAAGTCAGCTGTGGTGGCATCTCTTGAATCGTGGTGCTGGGGAGATGGGGACAGGCAGCTCTCTGGGGCTCACTTGTTACTCTGGTTAGTCCTAGGTCCCTGTGAGAGATCCTGCCTCAAAAACTAAGATGCAGGGCAGCTTGGGGAATGACGATTGAGCTTGACCAATAGCCTCTCCACATGCCCGTATACATATGTATATCTACACATAGAGATGTCTTTCATTTTAATCCTTACTTTCTGCTATGACATCAGCATCTCTATTTTATGGTAAGAGAGTTTAAGGATTAGTCATGAAATACGAATGTTGTGTGTTAGGGGCAAACAGGGCATTCTCCATGACTCCAAAAACATGCAGAGTTTAATTCTAGTATTACCGATCATAAAGTGAAATCATTTGAGTTGTTTTGTGAGGTGATTTTCTAAGTAAGAAATTAGCAGAGTCTTTTCAGTCATTCAAAAACCCTGTGCCTTGACTCACAGACAGGAAGAATCCTGTGTACATGAAATAACTGCCATGCGCATGTTCCTTTGTCTTCACCCATGAACAAGGGATTTGCCATTACACAGCCCCCTTTCTTGGTTTCTTCCAGAATGTTATTCTTAATGGCATGAGCCACAGTTTTAGTTACTTCCCGTGCCCCAAACACTGACTTTGACATTGCCTCAGGAACAGGGAATAGTTATCATATAGGATTCAAGTGAGGATCAAAGATAATAAAGTGGGTGGTTGGGATCACTAATACAAACCATAAAGTAGGATGCCAGTATCCAGACAAGGGAAAGAAAAAAAAACATATGTGTTAACAAATATATTATTTTCTCTTTTCTTGAGATGGTATCTTAAAACAATTTTAAAGGCATCCACTGGCAGAACCACTTCTTTGTCTTTTAAGTGTTATCTTTAACTGAAATAAAATTGACATGTAACAAATCGATAAATTTAACTACACATTATATATTATTTATATTCACTAATCTACAGATGTGCTCAATATTCTAATGAATAAATTCACCTCTCTCACAAGTGTCCTAGTCTTCCATTGCTATACTTCCCTCTGATCTGATTTATGTCATGGTAAATTAATTTTTATTTTCTTGAATTTTACACAAGAAGAATCTACAGTGTATACTTTGTATTTTAACTTATTTTTCTCATGAGCTCCACCCTTGTTGTATATTCCACTACTGGGTTTGCTTTTATTACTAATTAGTCTTCTGTTGGAAGGCTGTGTCTATCTGGGGGGCATTTACTGAGCCTCTTCCATGTGGTAATTGCTATACTAGATGCTGGAAGACACAGTCACTAAAAGTTGGCCCCCAGGGAATGTATCTTGTACTAATAGAAAAGCTTTTGAAATAAATAGCTCGATGGTTTTGATTATTGTGGTTTGTATGTGGCATACACACCTTACAGGCTCAAATGTTCAAGCATTTTTTTCACCAGCTGGTGACTCTGTTTTGGAAGGTTGTGGAATCTTCAACAGGAAGTCGGTCACTGAGGGAGGGTCTTAAGGTTTTACTCCCTGGCCACCCTTTCTGTCTATTTTCTGCTTCCCAGTTGCAGACAAGTGTGACTAGTATCCCTGCTGCCAACCATTCCCCATCATATTCTCACTGCAGAATCTTCTCAGCTTGTAAGTCAAACAGAACTCTCTGACTTCAGAAGCTTCTTGTCAAGTATTTAGTCACAATAACAAGAAAACTTACTAATTCAATGGTAATGTTTACTCCATAAAGTAAGGGGCTGCAGAGAATTAAAACCTTATCAAAACCGTATTAGATTCAAGGCTTCGGAAAGCTTCTTAGAGGAACTTATGCTTGAGGTGGGTGTGATGCACAAACAGAAATTATAGGGTAAGGTCAGAGAACTATTATTGGTTCAGCATGAATGCCATGGTATGTGGTAGATAAATCCAATGTGAAGGGCCTTCCACTCTAGGTAAGAGGCTTAAATTTCATCTTTTTTTTCCTTTAGATTTATTTATGTATATGAGTGTTTGCCAACGTGTATGCATGTATGTGCTGGGAGGATCAAATTTACTGTCTGTTATTCCGTGAGAAGTAAAGGTTACTCCTGGATGGTCTATGGGGGAGAGATTACAGGGGACAAAAGCTACCAGGAAACCTTTCCCTAAGAGAAATCACTTCAAACTTAGCTTCTTAATTTGATTTGGTTAAGAAAAAAACAATGCTATAGAAGGAAGAAGGTAGCTATAATCTCCAAAACAAACAAAAAAATCAATATACGGAACAATTAATCAAAAAAGAATATTTCTATATTTGATGTTCGATAACTAGGTAAATGGGAAGCAGATTTAAGAATGAAAGTAGAGTTAGGGAAGATGGCATGTTCATTTGAATATCTGAATTCAAATTTAAGGTGTTAAGAGAAATACAGAAACTAGATGTCTAAACATAAGGATTTATACTATATAGGCATTTGAAGATAAAGACAGACTTTTTTTCATATTCATACATTTGCAAGAGAAAGACAATTGATAAGAGAAAATGACTTCAAATGAAGCTGTTAGAGTTGCTGTCTTTGCAAGAGAATTAGCTCAATTGGTGTATAATTATTTGTACTCTTTAATTTACAGATTCTTGAAGTAAGGTTTAAGGAGGGGCACCTTTAATTTGCAGTCAGTACTACTAACATGGAGGGGTCTCAAAACCCATTCATTCTTTGCAAATTGAGGATACAGTGACTCTGGGTCTGTGAAATTGATATTCATGGACTATTAAGCTATCATAATAATTGGTGTGAGAGTGGTTATGATTTAGATTAACAATATGTAGATTTTACTTAATGAAATTAATAGGTAGGGGCATCCATATTCTGGAAGAAATACATGACAGGGGGCCATGATTCCCACTTCAAACCTACTAAGGCTAATTTGGCAGAATTCATGAAAGTCCAGTAGTGAGCTTAAATACACAGTAAGCTAACAGTCAGCCAGAGCAAGAAGCACTCACTTCCCTATTGTACATGTCATTGAAAATTTTGCAGGAGACAAACAATACATTTTTTTTTTTTTTTTTGCTTAAGCGTTTAGCAGTCCCCTTTCTCTTAACAAGTTAGAAAACCCTCCCTGAGCTATATTAAATTGAAGGATTCTACATATTGTTCTACCTTCAAACTTGACTAACATGAGGCAAATGACTGTGAAGTCAGGAAAATTTAGTGAATCCATCCTTTTTTTCCTTCATCAAATCAAGTCAAGAAGCTAAGATTGAAGCAATCTCTAGAGAAAGACTTCCCTTTAACTTTTGTCCTCTGCAATCTCCCCAAAATGCATCTAGGGTAACCTTTGCTTGCCATAGAAAAACAGACTGCAAATTTGATCCTCCCAGCTTGTTGATATGTTTTTAAAGCTGGCAAGCAAACAGAGTGCAGAACTTGGAATTTTTTGTTTCCTCTGCCACATAGCTAGCTGGAAGCTGAGTTGAAGACATAGGAAACTGTCTATTGTGATTTCCAAAAACAGCAAAATTATTAAGTTATGTGGAGAAGAAAAGTTTTTATATTTGATATCATATTGTTTCCAAAACACTCTCCATTTCTTCTAAGTGAACTCTACAAATGAAATAAAAACAATAAACTTAATTTACCAAACGATGTCTAACAATCTGCAAATAAATTTCTTAGACTCTTATTTTCTAAAGTTTCTTTTTTTTTTTTAAATAGAAAACAATAATATAATTTGGGGTCCAGGGGCATTTTCTGACACTTCATCAAAATATTGATTGCACATCTCTTAAGAAATTTTAATACACAAAATTCTTTTAAAGAAGATGTTGATTATAAGAGGAAAACATTTTATCATACAAAATTAGTAAGAGTATTAATATTTTCAATAAACTTTATTTCTCGTGTGTATTGTGTGAGTATACGCAGTATATGCATACATGTGTGTGAGTGTGTATGCCCATACATATGTGTGGAGATCGGAGGAAGACACGGGGTGTCTGTTCTGTCACTCTTCATGTTATTCCCTGAGATAGGGTCTCTCACTAAATATCAAGCTCTTCTTTTCAGCTGGGCTCCCTAGTCAGGGAATTTCAAGGATCCTCCTGTGTCTGTGGCCTCAGCACAGGGATTACAAGCACATATGACCATGTGGTTGTTGGAGATTTGAACTCATGCACTCATGCTTGTACAGCAATCACTCTTTCACACAGAGGCATATTACCAGAGCATCCATGAACTTAAAACACTTACAGAAGTGTGTTTTACACAGTCACTAAATAAGTCAAGATTTGTAATAATATATAATTTGTATAACACTATGCTATGCTACTCATGAATCATTTTCTTTTCTGTACATCTTCTCCTAACATTCTAGAGCCTACCATCTGCAACACCTAGTCAGATCTTCTTCACAATACACTAAACTCCTCATAAGTCATTACCTCCATTTGTTTAACCATGAAAATTTGAAATTGATGACTTCAGAACTGACAGCATCACTCCATCAAGCAAACACTGCTCTTCTAATTCAATATTTCAGGAAAACCCAGGAACTAGCTTCCAGTGGTTTGGGCTCTGGGGCAATCCCAATTTCTTCACACATTTAATCACATGTGCAACTTAAATTTTACTGTTTCCACCTTCTCAACATGAATGCACATTTATCTGTTATTTTCACCTTGTTTTTTTACAATTTTATTTATTTATTACTTCAGGTTACATCTCCCTCATAGTGTCCTCTTTCCACCCCACCCAGTCTCGCCCTCCCACCCTCTACCCCCTAACCCTTCCATCCCACTCCTCTGGAGTGGAGTGTCCCTACATACCAGTCCCCTGTCCCAGTTCAGCAGTCATATGAGGGCCAAGAGCCTCCTCATACACTGGGGCCCTACAAGGCAGCACCACTAGGGCAAAGTGTCTCATGGACAGGAAAAACATGCATCCATTTCTTATTGCCTCCACCATCCTCTTAGTGCATTTGGTATGCCAATGCCCTGTAAACTCTCCACTTGCAGTCTTCTTTAATATACGCTTTATTTCAGAGATGTCCACTCTTCTATGCTACAAGTATCCTAAGGGTAGAAGGTGGTGTTTTATATTCTATCATATCCACAGCACCAAAATTAAAGTCTAGCACATAGCAGACATGTAAACAAATAAAGCAATATATCAAAGTACACAAAGAAACATCAAGCAATGATTGAAGACAATTTCCTCATTTTGTTATGTGATACTATCCTTTGATTCTTAATGTGTTGACCTTTCTCTTTTAAAGTAGCCTTATAACTTTAGTTTTGGAGTATATAAAAAAGAAAACTGTTATGCATGGTAGAACATGTGGATAGTTTTAGCACAAAAGAAGATGAAGTTGGGGGCTGAAACTTCTATAGGGCACCCTGAGCTACACAGTAACTTGCAGACAAACTTGGGTTACACAGAAACAGTCTATTTAGAGAGAGAAGAAGAAATGGAAGAGAGGTGGGGAAGGGAGAGAGAGAGAAAGAGAGGAAGAAGAACAAGAAAACACAAATACATATTTACTTATTAAAGTACAAATATATTGTACTGAAAACCAATAGCAGAATATTATTTTGGACTAAAAGTATAGTTATCTACAAACAGAAATTTCATTTCTGCCAGGATATTTCTACAACTAACAATAATCTTGAACATACTATTAAAAATTTTCTTCATTATTTATAGGATATCTGGCTTTAGATAGAGTGATTAATTTTTAATTAATTGTTGGTTTTAATTATTTTCAGTTTACACTTGAATTTTGATGTATAGTATCATGCTTTCCAAGGGAAAGGAAATGTCATGAGTCACTGAAAACTGAGAAAGACTTCAGACTCGAGGGGAAAAGAAAAGGCAAAATTTGAGGATGCATAATGAAAAATGTTCCTTATGCAGCTCTGTCTTAAAAAGTGATGTCTGAGGTTTTTGGTTTTTACATTAGGGAAAACCCCCAAACCCTAAATGCTAAAGTATTTAATTATCGTTCATTTCCTACTGGGCAAAATGAGAAAAAGTTCTCATGATTGGCATTTCTCTACCTTACTCCAACTGAAAAGCCTGGTTGGTCTTTTACTATAGAGGTGACCAACACATCTAAGAATTTCTTTCAGTTTTCAAGTAGTGAGACACACAAAGAGAGGCCATGGTATCACATGCTCCCTTTACCCCACAACACACAGCATCCAAACTGTCCAGTATCTTTGAGTATTTGGTAATAAAGCTTCCTTTCTAGAAGTCCTCAAAGACCGTTTTCAAATAAGAAGTCATATGGATTCTAACATTTACCAGTATTTTTCAGAATCTGCAACTATTTTGAGAAGAACAGGTAAACTGCCAACTGTCTCCTTTGAAGAGTGCTAGAGAATAATGAAAAGTTTATGTTGCAATATTGGGGGTGGTTAAGTGACTACAGTAATAAAGGAAAGACTTCTGGGAGTCATTATGCAGAATTGATGGGTCCGATAACTTTTCTATAACTATTTTCTTTAAAGTTCATGGTTCTTCACTGTTTAGGAGAGTGTGTGAAGGCATGTATAGTTGGATGGAAAGTCATACTGCTGGGGGAAAACAAAACCTTCACTAAAGCCCCAGTGCTAGAGAATGAGGAGTATGTTTCATGGAGAATCACAAAGTCACGAACTCAGCTTCCAGAAAGCCTGAGACAGTCAAAGACTAAAAGTAATGAGCTGAATTCCCCAAAGTCCCCCAGGGTAACAAAAACAAGAACTCATGTTTGTTTGTTTTGGAGTCTCGCTTTGGAGCTGGAAGGTCAGCTTGTGAACAGCCAAGCCATTGTTCACCATCATCCATCCTGACCGCTGTCCAGCACCTAACTAGGAATGAGGAAGCCTGGGTTCTCTGTCTGTTTCTCTGATCGACTCACACTGGGTTGTTGAGGATTCACTATTTCTCTTCCCTGGAGTATCTGAGCAATGACATCCCCCCCACCCCCACCCTCACCTCTGGACCACAGAGCATGTCTGGAGATTGTATTGTCCTGAGCACTTAGAAATAGGCTAAGGCTGACAGCTTATTTTTAAGTTTTTGAGACTATCACTATATCATACAGGCTGGCAACAGTGTCCTGGATTCAAATCATCCTCCTGCCTCACCTTTTTGAGAAGCTAGGACTTCCAGCATTTGTCACTGCACCCAGCCACGCTTTTAGTTTCAATACTTAGGGACAACAATTACTGTCTTATTAAGGGATTATTTCTGCCAGGACCTAGTTAGTCTAAGGCTGTAGACAAGTTAATTTTTATGGTCATGGAGACCTTATTAGAGAAGTTTACTGTGGTTTTCATTGACAAATAAAATGATGAAAGTCAAAACAAGTAACTTGTCCCCAAGTTGTACAGTTGAGGAGTGGCAGATAAAGTAGGAGCACTCACACCCTGCTCACTGGTAACATTTCATGTTAGTTTCCACAGTATACCATATCTAGTGCCATGGTGGGGGGGAGTAAGCTGTTAGTTCCCACAGTATACCAAATCTAGTGCCATGGTGGGGGGAGTAAGCTGTTAGTTTCCACAGTATACCATATCTAGTGCCA
>CAJQZJ010032137.1:4332257-4381783 GCA_907164525.1 Lophiomys imhausi | reverse complement strand
ACACACACACACACACACACACACACACACACACACACACACACACACAGAGCTACAACTCCACTAAGCAATATGATCTCACAGAAACGCTTGTACATGTGATCTGTCATTGACAGAAACATAGGTATGGGATGCACAATGGTTTATGTCAGTGTGTGTTTATGAATTACACTTATAGAATTTTGCATCAGACAAACTGTGTAGCAGTAAAAACAACATCAATTTTCATGGAATTCATGCATCTTTTATCTGTCATGTATATATTAAGTAACTGGAGAGGGCAACCCATGTAATTGTTTAGGTATGCATCACGTAGAGCTAGGCATTTTTGGCATTGCATGAGTACTGCCACCCAAAATGGCAATTGGGGTTGAAAGCCAGTTCTTTCTCTGCTTAGCAAGGATCTTTTTCTGATTCATCAGGCATACTCAAGGAACATCTGTGTTTGAATACCCTGAAATAAGCAAAGCCGTTCATACTGCTGAACCTGAGAGAGACAGAATCCTGTGAGGATAGTTGCTACATAGAAAAGGTCATGTGATAGGATCTTTAGACTTTGTCCTGTGAACACTACCAAACTGTGACCAGGTAAGTGTGGAAATTGGATAAACATTTATTCTCCTACCTGTCTCATCTACTATCATTTGCCGACTAGAGGAAGTAAACTGGAAGCTCAAGGGCAGGAGGGCAAAAGAAGTACAGAAGCTAGCCCCACGCTGCACAGGACAGGCTGGAGAGCAGTGAACGGTAAGTCTGTGTGGTCCCAGCACACTGCAGGAAGCACAGCATTTGAGGAAATCTCCATGTTATTCATGCTTGGCTCTTACGTTCAACCATTATATAAATTAAACACAAAATTGTTGTTGCCATGCTCAAAAGATAAGTTACATACATAATAAAGTTTTAACTAAAAATTTCTATTATACAATTAATTTTGATCTTGTTTTCCCTTCCCCTAACTCCTCTTAGCGCTCCCATACCTTCCTACCTACTCCATTTAATAGTCTCTCTCTCTCTCAACAAAAACAAAACCTCACAACAATGAAAATCAAAACAAGCAAAGAACAATAAGAAAAAAAAAATCCAAAGCAAAATGTCAACAAAAATACTGTTGAGTTGTTTTTGTGTTGACCAACTACTCTTGGGCATGGGGCCTGACCTGAAGTTTGGCTAACATACCCAGTGAGACTCCACTTGGGAAAACTGATTTCCCTATGTCAGTTCATATTGATGGAAACACCTTCTTGGTTAGAGGTTGGACCCGCATCCACTCCCGCCTCCCAGTTCTGGAACCCCGTCTGAGTAGAGCTTGTGTGGGCCCTATGCACCCTGCCTCAGCCTCCACGAGTTCACACATGTTTCTGTTGGCATGACAAGAGCTGAATCCCCAGCATGAAAGTGCAGTTCTGAAAGAACATTTAAAGCATTTAAATGAATTAAAGAAGTGTGATAAGGAACAGAAATTTTGACTGCATTATCAAAATGTGATATTGAGATAAGTTTTTAATGTCTTATAATGTTAACTGTGTAAACTTTAGGCCAATAGTTCAACCTGGCTGCATGTCAGGCAATCTGAAGAGCATTTTAAAATAACAGATTCCTAGATCCACGGGACTCCACCCTGTTGGCTTTGGTTCTTGAGGGGAGGGGCACAGAAACTTATTACAGAATATTTTAAAACAAACATTTTAGAATTTCCCTTTCAAACTTTCTATATCTTGGATCGTTTTAAATAGTTTTTTATTACTGTACGTTTAATTTGTGCCATTTTAAGTTACACATCAAGTGAAGCACTTTTTATTCAAATTTCTAAAACTAATTAGCAAAACTATAAAACTGTTCTTACATGTGCATACTTGTCTATTCACAATCTAAAGACAAACTTTGATGGATTCATTAAGGGAAAGTTACATGAAAGAAACTGTGTCCCGATATATACAACTATTTTGTGTTGAGACAATTTAAAAAAATATTCTTAGCATCCAAGCAAAGGGAAATGACTTTTTAGTGGAAATTACTCATTTTGTAGGCAACTGATGTAGAACACAGCCCTCTGAGCAAAGAAGATTTGCCACCTTCATCAGGGCAGCTGTGCGTGTGCATAAGGGACCGTCAGGCTCAGGCCTACTGAATGCTGACATTCCCTCAGAGAGGAAGGGATTGGAATGTCCTTGGACCCTCCCCTTGATATGGAGGCCATTCCTTCTGATTCTTCCAGAAATTTGCATGTAATTCTGCACCAAATGACCATGGCGCGTGGTCTCTGGCAGTGTTACAGTATCTAAGTTGGGGAAGGTTAACTGAAAGGGGACTCTAAGCAGCTATGGGAAAGTTGTCATCTATGCAAGGGTGAAACTTTTCAGTGCTATGGCTGCTTTAGGGTCACCCACACTCCTGTAAGCATCTCTTAACTCATGTGCTCTAAGTAAGCCCAATAAACTTATGGTTTCCCAGGTTAACTTTGATGGAATTGAAATTTTTTTTATTATTGGGGACTTTTAAAAAATTTTCTACTTAGAAGTATCATTATTATTATCATTCCATTAGCTTATTTATTTGTTTATTTTACATTCAAATCACCACCCCCTCCCTCCTCTCCTTCCAGTCCCACACTCCCACTCCCCATCTCTCCACCCGCCATCCAGTACCAACCCACTCTGGCACATCAAATTGCATCATGACTTGGAGGGGGTCTATGTCTGACTTAGACACTGTTGCCTCCCTTTGGATCCCATTTTCCTAGCAAAGCTTGTTCTTGTCTTGCTTTGGTGGAAAAGGAGCCACTTAGTTGTGTTGGACTTCTAAGGAGAGGGCAGAAGTGTTTATATCTCCCCAGAGGAAGAATTCTCACAATGCCGACACCTTATAATCTGGGAAAATGAAGTGATACACTCATGATATGCAAGAAAAGGAAAAGACAGTCAAGCCTTTTTCACAAAGTCTAAACTAACTCCAATATGATAAGCACCTACATAATGTTTTTGACACCTAACAATTTAGGACCTTTTCTTCTCATGTGTTCTTCTAGAGGAAATTCCTAGAGAATAAGTTTTTTAAAAACTCAAATGACTAAAAGGACATCAACTGCTGACTAATATTAAAGACAGGTTAAAAGAGAAGGTTAATGTAGAAGTGTTAAATGGTATGCAATGACTATATATGCTGTCAGTGTGGTTATTATGCAACTACTTTTATTGAGAAATGGGTAAAATATATGCAAAGTAACTCTATTAACTATTTTCATATTGACCTTAAAATGGTGTGTCTTAGGGCCTAAAAGATCGCTCAATAGGTAACAAGTTAGCTATGCAAGCAGGAAAGCCTGAGTTCAGATCTCCAACATTAACATAAAAGCTAGGTGTGGCAGTGTCCACTGTAATCCTAGCAATAGAAAATGGAGACAGGAAAATTCCAGGGGCTGCTGGCCAGTTGGCTAGCCAATTGGTGAGTTCCAGGTTCAATGAAGGACCCCATCTCAAAGAATAAGGTGGGAGTCAACAGAAGACAACCAACACTGACCTCTGCCTCCATGTGTGTACTCATGGACACACACACACACACACATACACACACACATGTGCACGCGCATACACATACACACAGGAACAAACACATAGAAATGTGCACACACACATGCGCACACTGAAGTATCTCACACATTAGGCAAAGAAATGAGAATAAGAATATTAATTAAAATAAGAGCTACCTAGGATTGAAGCATATCAATATATTATGATCCATGAATTGGCAATAATATTGTTTAGGTCACTGTAAGGTAAGTGTGGTGAATTCTATATTCCCACAAGTTCTTTGCTATTGAGACATGAAGCCTATTTTTATTTCCTCTGGATGTGAGTTGGTTTGTTATCATTTGAGTAACAAAACACAGAGAAAGTAGAATCTTCTGTGAGTGGGGCTGGAGATCAAACCTATGATATCACAAACGCTAGAAATAGGAGCGTGCTTTACCACTGAACTAAGCTTGAAGTCTGATGCACACTATCCCAAGAAGTTTCCAAATTCCTTTTTCTTGGAACATTTTCTGTGGACCCCTGAGGAGCCAGCTCTTCTTGGGTCATTCTTGTTGACAATCCCAGCTGAGGATTTCTAAAATTCATGCATAGCTGAATACCACCAAGTGATCACAACTGACATGGCATGGAGCAAAAGAATCTGCCAACTAAGCCCTTCTTAACTTACCAAACCATATCATATAATAAAATGTTTCCTTGTTGTAAGTCACTGAATTTGAAATTATTGTACATAGAGACCTCAAAGAAAATTTCATTCCTGAAAATAATGTTCAGTAGTAATAAAATCCTAAAACACAAGGCATTGGCTTTAACATAGGTGGTAGGCAGAAGATGGAAGAGCTTCAAGGAGACTAACAATGACAGCCGAACAACTCTGCCTCCAGTTTGAACTCCTATGGCATGAAAAAAGGTTCTGCTACATGTTCTTCCTATCATGGCTTGCAGTGCCTTACCCTCCACAATAGATTGGGCCCTCGGAACTATGAGCCAAAATGCATCCTTAATGAGTTGTTCCTTTCGGGTCTTTTGGCCACAGCAAAAGAAAATTAATCAGCACAGATATCAATTCTGACAAAAAGATTATTGCTATGATAAACATGGCCGTGAGTGTCTTAGGCCTTTGGAGAATGTGGGACAGTTTGGAGCTGTGGCTTGAGAAACCCTGAAATGCTGTAAGCAAGACTCAATGGGCCATTCTTACTGTCTCAGTACAAAGTTCGAGGCTTCTCTTTAATGGCACCAGTTTCTGTAACAATTGTAGATGCTTCGTCTTCACTTGCCTTTTTGATAACTTTAAAAGCATTCACACCCACTCTCAAGATGCACATTTTTCAAATCTTTCTGTTCTACTTTTTCTGTTCAGTTCTTATTATAAAGTTTGATAAAAGCAACAAGCAACATCCATTGCATAGCCTGAATGGTATTCTATCTTAAAATCTCCTCTACTAACCAGTTAGTCCATTACTATTTTTTAAAGCTTCACTTGGGTTTTTTGAACATTGGTAAGGCATAGCCTGATTCTTTGCCATAATGTTAACATGAATGGTCTCAACCCAGTTCCCAAGAGTTCTTGTTTCCACCTGACACCTTATGAACAGTCTTCACTGTCTCTGTTTCTATGAGCATTTTGATCTCCCACACTCCCACCAGAACCACCCAGACTATGGGCAGAAGCCAGGGCTTGGCATGACTGCTTACTTTCCTCAGAGCAGGACTACCCTGAGTTACTGAATCCCACAGGCCAGGCCCCACCGGTGTTTGATATGACTGCCATGGTTTCACCACTGCTAGAAAACAAGCATTCAAATGTGAGAAACTGTAGGGGACATATCAAATCCAAAGCATCACTCCTCTTCCCACCCCTCCGCCAACAAAGAAGCCAGACTTGTCAATCCACAATGCAAATTGGGAACAAAAATTTCCATCTCAGTTTGTTTTTTAAAAGATTACATAAAGGCCCAATGGAAGACAGTGGAGTTTTGCAAGGATTATGAATTTGATAATACACTGAATCTTACTTATCCCTAAGATGACACAATCACACACATTTTCATATTAAATACATCTTCACATCTATGATTCAATTCAACCTTTCCCATCAGGCTTGCACACGATGAGCCCGACAGTTTTCTTCCTTGCATTCTGGCCACCCTGCTGTGTTCTGACCTCCAGCTACACACAGACTTGGAGTCTGCAGCCAAGGCAACTCTGAAGGATAATTTATTTTCACACATGAGGGGCAGGCACTCATCCACATCCATCACACCTTTCCAAACCATCAGGCATTTCTTTCTCCCATATAAACTTCCGAAAATCTTTATCTGGACATGGTAGTGACCACAGCCCAGATCCAATGAGACTGGAAACCCTTCATAATCTTTTCATTCTCTTCACTGGAAACATTAGATAAATTGGCACACACTGAGAACTGGGAGTTTGTTCTTTAAATTCCCTCATAAAAGAAAGTTAAAGACCATTTTATGTAAGATTTAACAAGCTTTAATTATTTTTATTTTAATTTAATGCAAAAACCTCCCTTTGCGTTTCTGGCATTGTATCTAAAAAGAATGAAGTACTGTTTTCTTCCTTGGATTTAGAATTCTAAATGTGCATACATGGCTGCAACAACATCTCTTTAGTCAAGGGCTGTCTATTTTTAGCGCTTATAGTACTGAAATTCCTCACCTCCTTTCATCTCATTTTTTTTAAAACATTTTTTTTTTTTGCCTTGTATCTGTGATACAATGGTAGCTGGAATCTAAAACAATATCCCATATGGACCTTGAATTTCTTGTCCCTTAGATGATATTTTCCTTCTCTGACAAATGAATTATGTCACAAATTTAAACTAAACTATTTGGAAGTTGAACTACCAAAAGTACAGATTATTACAATTGGAGGATTTTCCCCACTTCCTCTTTATTTTAAAATTCCTTTTCATATACTTAGTGAAACAGTAGCTGGGTAAAAAAATTGTATGAAACTCTCCCATTTAAATGAACAGGCATTTGGCAAGATTAAGATAAAATACAGCAATCCTTTAAAAATAAGTCAATAGCCTTGACTATTTCTGATTCATATTTATATATAAATGAAACTAGATCAATCTTGTTCTCACTTTCTCCATATTGTTGGTTCTCTCTCTCTCTCTCTCTCAGTGTGTGTGTATGTGTGAATAAGAACATGTGTGTGCAGATTCATGTATGGGTATGTGTTCATTTGTGTGGAGACCAGAAGTCAACACTGATCCCTTCCTCTCATGCTCCATTGTATGTTTTGAGGCAGTATTCTTCAGTGAACCTGATGCTCACCCATTTGACTAGCTCTAGGGATCCACTTGTTCCTGCCTCCCCAGTGCTGCCTTTTTATGCAGATGCTTGAGATCCAATCTTAGATCCTCATACTTGCACAAACATTTTACCAACTAAGACATCTCTTTAGTCCTCAGTGTTGTCACTTTTGTATTAACCCATGGATTGCATTCAAATAAAAGCCTTATTTTGGCAAAATAATTTATTCCTTGATTTTTAGCTCTGTGAGTAATGCTTCCTTTAGGCTTTCTGGGTACATCTCCCAATTCAGGAATATCTGCATATTTAGTTATTAGTAAATTAACATCTAGAACACCAATGCTGTTACATAGATGAACCTTTAGTCCAAATCTCACAGTGCCTAGAATGATTTGCACTTTTTATCATTGGTAGGTACATGAACAGCTTTCTATCCACATAGAAATGATCATATCCACACAATTGTCAAATTAGGATATATTCATGAGGTCTAATGGCCAACAGTTTCCCAGAATAAAGGACAGTAAGTCTCACTCTATTCATCCAGAATTCTCAAAATTTCATTAAGTTGAAAATGAATGAAGCATATTAGTGGCAAATCATTCTCCACACTTAGTAAAATTCATACAATCTAATCAACCCTATTGAAATCAATTCAATATTTATTAGTGATGAAATATTACCCATCCTACCGAAACACACTATCAGCATGCTATTTACCAAAAGAATGTCATAGCTTTTTGGTAGACATTCAGCTGTTAAAGATACAACTCATTTGTATCTGTATATGAATCTATTAAAGCAAGATACCTCTAGTGGAAACTTTTGTTTAACATCACTCCTATTAATGTAAAACAATAAAAACATTCCCATCTTTCCTTCTGGGTCCTGATCTGACAGATATGGTAATAGACTACTTTATGAATGTTAAGTTTTCCTCTGTGGATTTTAACGATCTTAGATGTAAGATGGGGGATTGCAGCAGATGGTAACTAAGGCCTCCTCTAGTTTTAGGGTACATGGGTTTTGTTCCACCTGGTCTAGTCTAGAAAAAAATGTTGTTTATATGTTTTGTTACAATATCTAAAACTGTACATTGATTTTTTTTTTTACCCCTCCTTTGGATGTTAGTGTTGAATAAATTTAGAAGGGCATGGAACCTGTATGGTGAAACTCTGCTGAAGATGATAACGGTCTAGGATACTACTCTTTTTCTATTCAGAGGAAATGAACAAACTTGCATCAGCTGGACATGATGACACATGTTTTTAATACTAGGGAGGCAGAGGCAGGCAGATTTCAGTGAATTCAAAGACAGCTTGGTCTACACATAGTGACTAAGAATACATGTAAGACCCTTTATCAAAAACAAAAAGAAAGGAAACCTTGCATCAGTCGTTGGTCTACTCTATAAAGTCTTGAGTCAGGTGGAAATGAATGTTGGTTGAGTTGGGTAGCTCCATCTCTCTCCCTCAAATTTTATCCTTTAAGAAAAACTGTTTCTACACAGAACCATCTTTGACCTCTCCAAGCGGGATAACTTTCATTTCTGGATTTATTTTAACTACATTGAATGCATCTCATACTAATAATTATTAGAGCATATTTTCATCTCTTAAACTTGGAGCTGCTTCAGAATGAGGTTAATAATTTATATTTATATCTAAAACCTTACCACATAGAAGATATTTAAGCAATGGTTAAAGCCAACATTTAGAGTGTTTGTGATGTGGCAAGTGCTTTTAAATATCATGCGGCTCAGCAGTTAAGAGCACTGAAACTCTTCCTGAGGACGTGGGTTCAGTTCTCAGCATTCATATGAAAACTCACCCATCTGTTCCTGAAGAATCAACATCCTCTTCTGACATCCATGTGGTACACAGACACAAATGCCAATAGTCAGACACATAAAAAATAGTCTATTTTCACCTTTATATAACCTTATGAGTATTTACTAGAACTACCAACTTACAGATGGACACAATGTCATCGGTAAAGTAACTTATCACTTGTAATTTTCAACAATGCAGTGGCAGAACAAGGGTGTGAATCTAAAGTGCACACTCTAAAGTCTGCATTATTGACTATTATATTTACCATATTATATGTTTGCTTTTCTCTTTATTTTACTGGTTTACTAGTTTCCATTTTATGTCTCTTAGTATTAGATATGGTGTGATAACATTCATCTTTATGTTACTACACCAATCATTCCCCCCACCCATTTGGGGGGGGGGGATGTTTCCAAAAAGGGCCTTGAGATCATGCTGTGAAATAGAATTGGGTTCTTAAAATAAAGCTTTAATTGGATTTTGGAGAGGTTAGATGAAACAAACAATATGAAGAATATAAAAAGTACATTTTCAGATATTTACTACCAGGAAAAAATACTCAAAAGGGGACATTTTTAGGCATCATTTTTTACAACAGATCTATGATATGACATAGACATGATAAGCAGGTCCCCTGTGGAACGCATCTAGTCTATATAGTGGCATCGTTCAAATTTTGCCACCCAATGGCATAGTTATTAGCTAGTTTAGGATGATCAGGTGGAAGCACTGGAGGAGTAGGGCCCAGCAGAAACTAAAGGTGTGTCAAGAAGCATTTCAAGACTCAAGAGGAGAGCAAGCTCCTCTCCGCGAAGATCTACCAGTAGTCTCAAGTTCAAGTGCTGCTAATGAGATCCAGCAGTGAGCAAACAAGATTAGAAAGCATTGTGCCAGAGAAACAATTTGGCTAAAAGAGGTATTTTACTTCTCTTTATACAATGACCGAATATTTGTGTTTTCCCAAATTCATATTTTAAAATAATAACTTCAAAAAGGAAGTGGTGAGAGCTGACTCCGGTCACAAGACCAGAGTCCTCATGACTAGGACACCTCTAAAGTCACTAGTCTTCTTTCTGGTAGATACCCTTCACCAGAACACAACCATGCTGGCACCCCGACCTCAGACTTCCATCCTCTGCAATTGTAAGAACTGCATTTCTCTTAAACTTTCCAGCATATGGCATTTTGTTACAGCATCTGGAGCCTACTAAGATATTTCTTAAGAATAATTATAATAATGAAGCAGAGCAGGGTAGAAAATATGCTGCACTAAGATAGAAACTAAAATACCTATGTAGCCATTGGTTGCCAAATCTTTCAATATTTCATTGAAAAGTCAGAAATTTGATCTAATGTGAAATTTTCCTGCCTTCAAAATACTGCAATTTACTTCTTTAACATAAACTCATGAAAATAAAGCCTAAATATGCCAAATGAAACATAACCCAAGGCCAGGTTTGGCTCATAGTCCACAGCATCAACTTTGGAATACAGACTTCAAGCTCTCTAACATTAGAAAATGGGAAATGCCACAAATGAGACATCTTCACTACACCCCCAGCTGGAAAGCAGAAACTGGGGTAGAACAATGCAGTCCATTTCCTGGACATGACATGACCATTGCACTCATGAACTCATGGAATCTGTGGCTGCCAGCACTAAACCTGCACAAGAGCAAGCCAGTTAGCATTCCAGCCTGGGGTGGGGAGAGGCTCCCAGGTCCCTATCCCTAGCTGGGGAGCTGCTGATAGTAGATGACTGCACATCCATACATGCATATATGGGCAGCACCACAATTTGAGCTCAGTGAGTTATTAGGAAAATAATTAGGAAAAAATAACTGAGAGGGGCGTGGGGTGGGTCTGGGAGGAATAAAGAAGTAGAGGTGAATGTGACAACCAAAATACATTGTATGCATTTATGAGCTTCTCACATTAAAATGTTATATTAAAAATGGGGAGCAAACTACATGGGCATGGGCAAGCATGCTTAATTGTACTCAGAAACAAACACAGAGAGTAGAATTTAGGAAGCTAGGCAAGGTAGGGAAAAGTAAATATATCTTAGACGTAAGAGCAAACGTGAGAATGCCAAAGCCAGGAATTTCAATAGGTTCTAATCATGAAACAAGAAAGCCAAATAACAGAAAGAAGTGTGAGTCAGGGGACTTTTTTTTTACAGAGTTGTCCTTGCTACTTTTTTGCTGTAAACTGAAGCTGGTAGTTGGAGATAACTAGCCTCACAACTAGTTTCTGCAAAGAAGTTAATGGAAGCAGTTAGAGGAGAAACTCTTCCCTTAGTTATGCTCCTGATCCATGTGAGGGCAGAGACAGTCTAGCTGAGATGCCAGGGACATTCTAAGGAAAGGGTACCTGAACTTTCCATTCTGAATAGGAAGCACACTTTGGAGACTAGGAGGTTAAGCCCTCCTGTACTTCAGAGTCTCTCTTGTCTGCCAAGGCTCAAGCATTCCATGAATAAAGCACACTTTGCTATGATACCCACTGGTCCCAAGAAACAACATTCAGGCTGATTCCTCAAATGTCAGTTTGCACAATCTGGCCTCTTTCTTGTGGACCACCCAGTCCTCTTATAATGACTCTACATCGTCTCATTTATTTTCTACATGGCAGCAGAGGCCCCAGTTTCCTTAGTTAAATTTCATTCTCTCGCTCACGCATCTGTTGATTTATTTGTAATTCCCCAGTTCTGTATTAGTCAGTCCAGGATGATTTCTTTCTCCTCTGTAATCAATCGAGAAAGTAAAGTAGAATTGATAAACTCTGATTTTTCAACCCTTTTTAGAAGAAAAAAAAAAAAACAAGAGAGAGAAAAAAAATTAAAATGATAGGGAATGGGAATCAAGTTCAGAGAGATCAGAAAGGAAAAGAAACAAAAACAGAAATGCCCTGTGTAGGTAGTTCATTTCTGTCCTTTCTCTGAGTGTTATGAAAGAAACGGACAAGAAAACAATCTTAATGAATTTACCCTATCATTTGGTTCAGCTCATGTTATTACATTATTGTAATGAAAAACACATCAGAATATGTCTAGACACATGACATACTCCTGGTAGAGAGTTCCTTGCACTTCAAAAAAAATTGTGGTTCAATTTCCTTCTGGGAAATGCTCCAATGGCAACATTTTAGGTTCTTGAAAGGCTCTAAGGAATGACTGCCTAAGGGGAGGCCACCTCCAAAAGTAGACTTAACGCACCAGGGAACTAGAAGGGCTGGCAAAGATTTCCATGGGAAAATGGTCACAGCAACAAGTCCCCTGTAGACACCCCACATATTCTAATCCAATGATAGATTCTGCTATGTGCAGAGCTGCTCTAACTGTCTAAATAAAACAATGAAAGGGATCCAAAACAGATCAGAAGTAATAAAATACATTGTTTTGGTGAATCTTTCATTTTTTTTAAACTACATATGGATTAACTCTCACCAATGTGTTGATTTAAACCAAACCTATAGTCATCGAAAGTCAAGAAAGAAAAGCAATGCCACCTCCCACAGTATTTTACCTATTACAGGGCAAATGATGCTGCATCTGTGTTCTCAGAGAGGAAGCAAGAGAATGGTAAGTCCTCCTAACCCATAGCCATTGTGTTCGGATTGTCATTCTGGTTCTGCCACTCACAGACTTCAATTCTTTTTTTTTTTTTTTTTTTTGGTTTTTTGAGACAGAGTTTCTCTGTGTTGCCCTGGCTATCCTGGAACTCACTCTGTAGACCAGGCTGGCCTTGAACTCACAGAGTTCCACCGGCCTCTGCCTCCCAAGGGCTGGGATTAAAGGCATGCGCCACCATGCATGGCAAGATTCAATTCTTAAATGACAAAGCTTGCGAACTACAACATCCAGCCATTTGCAAAGCAAAGACTGAAAAACAAAACAAAATGACCCTCTGTTCAACCCATCTCCTAGAATATCCTGAGATTTTATCAGTTGAGAGGCGGGAAGAACAGAAGATTTGAGAGGTATTCAGATGCTTGCTATGTATAAACAACAGGTCAACAAGTAATTTTTGTGTGCATAACCAGTACCATAACTAGATCATTAGCCTGCCAGGGAAAATTGAAGATGAACACTAAGGATATCATTTAAGAAACCAACAATCCCCCAGTGCAAGAGGAAGCTCTTAACCCTCATATGACTGTTGAACTGAGGGGGAATGATATATAGGGGCAACCCACTCCAGAAGACTAGGATAGGTTGGGGTGGGGAGGGTAGGACCAGGAGAGGTGGAGAGAAGGGACTGTGATGGACATGTAACTTGAAGTAATAAACATTTTTTAAAAAACCACAATAGCCATCCTAAAAGAAAGAAAGGAAGGAAGGAAGGAAGGAAGGAAGGAAGGAAGGAAGGAAGGAAGAAAGAAAGAAAGAAAGAAAGAAAGAAAGAAAGAAAGAAAGAAACCAACAATCAAGATTTGAAAGAGGAATGACCCATAGGAAATAATTAGGAAGTACAACATTCAATGCAAAATGTTGGAAGTTTCAGATGAACTATGGGAGTCTAGTCAATGAACTAGAATAATAGCTTCCTTAGTAGAAAAAAAAAGTCAGTTGTCTTTCGTTCCCAAGTAACACAGAGAAAGATATGCTAGAACAGGAAGTCATTAGAGTCAAAGCACGGGCCAGGGAATACCACTGTGAAGGAATGGCCAGGATCATCTGAGCTCCAGGATTCTGGCACTTTCAGTTTAACTGGCACCTGTTTGAATGGGGCTACCAGATGAATCCAGTTAGAAGTCAAGTTCTAAGCTTTTATGAGTGGAATTGGTAGAAACAAATAAAACTCTGCGGAGAACTTAGGCCTCGATACAAAAGCAGAAACTGTCCTGGCCCTAAGCAGCAACTTAAATGTTGCTGGGCTCAAGACACAAAGCCTTGCCATCATCAGATGTGAGGACGAGAACGAAAACCAAAGACTTTCCCTGAAACTACAGCTACTTGTGTGTCTGAATACCACTGTGGGAGTCTCCTTGAAATGTCAACTTGACTGGAGTGAGAAACTTCTGGAGAAGTAGAAAGCGTTGCAGCCAGGCGTATCTGTGAGAGTGTTTAGAGGAAATTCATGAGTCTCTTGGTAGGAAGGTCAGCCTTCAATGTGGGCACACACCATCTTATTGGCTGGAGATGTGAACAGAACAGAAAGTCTAGAAATATATCAATATCATCCTTCTTCCTTCCCTCTTTATCTCTCTTGCTTTCCTAGAGTCTTAACATCTCTTCCTTAGACATTAAAACCCTAGATTTTGGCTCTCCGGAATTTTGATGCTAGGCGTTACACCAGGGGTGCCTTAGATTTGAAGTTTTGAGAGCTTGATGTAAAAGTTACACCATCAGTTTTGCTGTATCTGAGTCTGTGAGACTCAGACTGAGCCATGCTGCTAGATATCTCAGAGTCCTCAGCTGCACACAATCAGTCATGGGACTTCTCAGTCCCTGTGAACAGGTAAGATACATCTTCTTTTTAATTTTTACTTTTACTTATTTTATGTATGTGCATTTCCTGTAAGCGTGTCTGTGAACCACGTGTATGCAGTGCCCACAGAGGCCAGAAAAGGAATTGGATCTCTTGTAACTAGAGTTACACGTAGCTGTGAGCCATTGTATAGGTACTGGGAACAAAACCCAGATCTTCTGCAAGACCAGTCAGTGCTCTTAACCATTGAGCCATTTCTCCAGCTCTCAATTCTTCTAATATATATATATATATATATATATATATATATATATATATGTCTATAATGTGTGCATTTCCTATTGGTTCTGGCACTCTAGAGAATTCCAAATAAGATAGTTACCACCTACCTATTCTAATTCTGGAATTTGTTCAATGCTCCTTTTTCTCCGAATCCTTTCCAGCCAATGGGTTTTGCAATTTCAAATACACCAAACTTGTTTCTATTTGGTGCCAAAATCCAGACTGTACTCCTTCAGGATTCCAGTAGTTCTTCTATAATTGCCAACACTGTCAGCAACCGTCTTAGGGTTACCATTGCTGTGATAACCAAAGGCAAGTCTGGGAGAAAAGGATATATTTGGCTTACACTTCCACATTGTAGTTCATCGCTGAAGGAAGTCAGAACAGGAAATCAAGCAGGGCCAGACATCAGAGGCAAGAGCTGATGAGAAACCATGGAGGAGTGTAACCTACTGACTTGCCCCCCATAGTTTGCACAGCCTGCTTTCTTATAGAACCTAGGACCCCTAGCACAGTGGTTGTACCACCCACAATGGGCTGGGCACTCCCTCAACAATCACCAATTAAGAAAATGCCCTGTAGGCTTGCCTGTGGCTAGATCATATGGTGACATTTTCTCTGTTGAGGCTCCCTCCTCTCTGATGACATTAACTCGTGTCAAGTTAACAGAAAACTATCCAGCACACCAATATCCCACTAAGTGAATTAAGCTACATGTGTTTCCTGGTTTTTATATTTTACTAATCACTCTATCCCTTAACATATCTCAATTCCATGTTTATAAAGAAATCTCTTTCTACAAATAATTGTTAGATATTTATATGATGGACACCAAACTAAACAAAGACATAAAGATTAAACATACCAATTCCCAGAGAGCACAATCCATCAGAAAGTGCGATCTGGTTTTACTTTTTTATTCATTTGATATACATACATTTTTGTATTATGTACCACCCACTGTTCTAGTTCCTACAGATAAATAAGATATAAAACATTGCATAAATTCTCAAGGAATTTGTCACCTCTCCTACGTTGAAAACATAGGAAAGCAAAATCAACCATACACTGTATACACATATGGACCAGCTAGAATCAGAGAATAGTCTATTGTCTTTTGGAGGAGTGAATTGTTCAAAGAATTCTTAATGGAGGAGATGATGCCTGAATTTGGACTTGAAAGCTAGTTAAAGATTTAAGAAGCAGAAAAAAGTCAAGAACACTGGTTGTAGATATCCTACTTTGGTAAAATGTGATAGGTAGCCTAGGTCAGTGAGAAGACTTCTCACTTGAAATAAAATTGAATGAAGAATAAGAAAATATTCTGAAACTTATTGGAGATCTAACAACGGTACAGAATAACCATGCTCATGTAACTGAAACAGAACTCAGAGAAGTAAACTGAGATCTGGAGATACAATTGTTTGGAACATATGTTGGGTAGATAACTTGAAAAAAAGTAGACTTTTTACAGAAGGAGAAACAAAAACCAAAGTTTGGGTCCAACCAGTTGGGAAAAGAAATAGAAGAGTTTCCCTACAACAAACTTTCTTCAAAATATCACACAGTAAGTTAACTCCATCACATTTCTATTCCCATGGTGAATCTAATGAGAGTTGTCTACTGATGGAAGATTAGAGATTAAAGTCCCCAGAAGTGATGACACTAAAGTAGCCTTTGAGCTCCAGACAGAATTTACATCACAGAAATAAGATATTATTTAACCAAAACCCAACAAGTACAGCAATATGCAGAAACTGGTCTTTAAAACCTCAAACATTGTGTCATTAGACTAATATTTTAAAAGTCTACTATACTTAAAGGTGTTAAAGGGAGCAGGGAGTGAAATCTAAAAGGAAAGAAAACTATCAAAATGTGTTTCTGCTGATTTGAAAAGAATTAAACAGATGCTTTAGAGTTAAAAAATAAAACTAACTTTAAAAAGTTTTTTTGAAATAATTGAGGTTATTGATATATCAGACAAGCAACTTTATTTAATAATGAATCAAACTGAATGGAAAATTCTAAGGACAAGGATATCTGTAAGGTCCTAAAGCAATACAACCAAGGAAGGGAGGAATAATGACATATTGGATATGATACCACCAATGAATCTCCATATGCAGTACAAACCTAACATCAGACAAACCTTCAGGAATTTTCTGTTTAAAAGGCAAGGTGACAGGGGCTATTGTCTTTCAAAATGAAGATGCCATAAAAGATAAAAAGCAAAACTTGGATAGAGTTCCAGATTTGGAGAGGTTGAAAAGGTATGAGAATTGCATGAAATACCTGGTTGCTTATTAAGAACATGATACTGGAAGAAAATAAAATGTGATCAAGGACATGATGTAGTTGACTGAAAAAATAGCTTATGATAACATATGTCAGTAGTTATTGGAAAACCTTCTAGAGGCACATTTAAAATGTTTAATTTTACCATGTTAAAATGTGTTGAGATTTATGACTATATTATATATTTCCACAGTAATATGAGATACTTTTGTGCATCAGAAATAAACATTGGAAGTCATGAATAAAAGTATATATATATATATATATATATATATATATATATATAGGGGAGAGGGTGAGCCTTTCAGACTATCAGTCTCTCAACCTGACCAATTATAAGAAATGAAGCTATGCATGTGTTTTGAGTGTAAATAGGCTTATTTATTTGTGAGTATACTGTATGTTTATGACACACACATGTAAAATAAAACTTCCAGAATGTTATACATCTGACACTTCTCTCACACTCTAAGCAGTTGCACTGTAACAAATCTGACATATCACTTGCTCTTCTAGAAAAGTTAGAACGTGACAGCCCTTATCTGTTTCTGTGATAGCTATGACTCTTGTTGTGCCACAGCAGAGATGAGCGACTGTGGCAGAGATGGGGCAGGGGTACTGTGTGCAATTGATTTGCTGGTTCTTTACAGAGAATGTTTGTCAGTCCTTGGACTTGAACACAGATTGAGCACTGGAGAGTGAAGACTTCTATGTCACCATGTTAGTACATGAATATGCAAACCCTGGGTCCTTTGGGAAGATTTTAGGCAGGGAAGATGTTACAAGAGGCAGTGAGGGGAGAAAAGAAAATAGACAGAAACCTGGCAAGATGCAAATTAAGAGACTGTGCATTTGTGTGTGTGTGTGCATGTGTGTTTGGGGGGGGGGGGTTACAAACTGCTTTCCCTGTCTGAGACTCCTTTATTTTTCTATAAAGGGAGTGATAACTCACACAGAGTTCTTTATAAGTCACATCAAATAATGGACAATAAAATGTTTCTTATATTCTAGAAACACAACAATAATTTGTGGTGTGATCATTTTAATTGAGATGTTCATTAAATGAATATAATAGAAAGTTTTATGTGCTTTTCTGTCTTAGCTTTTGTTATTCTTTAATATTTAGACTATATTTTTTGCAATTGCGCCATGTAGCTATATCAAAATCATTTCCTACCTAAGTTTCAATGTGATTTAATTGTTAATCAATTTAAACTTCTTTTTTGGTTTTAAAATGCTTCCAGATGCTGGTAATTAAGTATAATTTCTTGCCCTGTTCAGTTACAAAGACTGAAGGATGTACAGTTCAGACACTGACGTCTTATTAACATCTAACATGTACACATCATGTATCATATATAAGAGAGATTATAAACAAATGATGGAAAAAGACCTGAAGTAAAAATCTCATCTTCCCTTCCAGTTCTTAAGACTTACAAAATATTCTGAACTACTTAAAGGAATTGTTTGTTTAAAAGCTAAGATAGTCATTTTTACTATATATGTTAAAAATATATGAGGCTATTAATTCATTCCTTTCATATTTGACATTATAGTCTTCAAGAGCATGTATCTGCAACTACAAAATATTGAAAACATAAATTGGTTGTGCTATATTGCTGAATATTAGGCAGTAAGGCAAGGACTATGCCAGCAATGGATTATTCCCTCATAGTTTTATATTTATCTCTCCCTCATGTGCATACAAATATATGTTCATGAATATATATGGAGATGTCCTTTCAAAACATGCCAATATACTGGTGAAAGAAAAACTATTATTATCATCCATGAAAACAGGAGGTGAGAGGCAGCACCACATGCATCCTAACAGCACGGCTGTGGGCTGTTTGACTTTAAATTAGTTTCAGCCTTCTCAGTTGAAAACAGAAGTAAATCATGCAAGGAACTAATTCATACTGGGAGAGACAACAAAGAATACCAATAAAATTTATTTGTTAAAAAAATTACTGCAAAAATATTTCTACCACATTTCCAGTTTTGTTTTAAATAAAAGAATAGAGGCCCTTTTCCAGGAACATTTTAAAAGGATATAACTTAAAGGAAACTTTTATTTCTGTTTTTTATATATATTACTGGATCCCATTTATTATACATTAATTTTCAGACAAAACCCTGGTCATCTGTGCTCAAAAGAAAAATGTTTGACAGAAACAACATGGTGGTCTATGGAAGAAAGAGCTACACAATCCACAGTCCTGCCGGCACTCAACACACTGTACATTGCTCTTCTGATAACGAAGATCAGATGTCCCTGGTCCACTGGGAAGGTTCACACTCCATACAGGCTCTTATACAACAGTGCCCTAGGACTCGCAGGCAGCTATTTCATCTGGAATCTGAGTGAAACAGTAGATTCAGTTTTTCCACATTTTAACAATTGCCTTAGTGGCCTGATCAGACTCTAATATATATCTTACTCACGCTCATTCACCTTCTTTTGATGGGCACATCGAGGGACATACGATGGAAGATTATGGCTGACCTCCTTCAAGAGTGCGGAATATCCCAAGATGTCATTGTCTCCTCAATCTGCTATCCATGAGCTTATCTACACTTTTAATAAATCTCTTTATGTTTTCAATCTGTGCCACATCCTGGGATAATGCATTCCACAAGTTTCTATTGACTGGAGACCTTATTTAGGCTTCTGAGAGTGCCCTGAGTCCTAGAATATCCGGATTTAATAAATAAGAAAGCATAGTTTCCATAATTTTATAGATTTTATTCGTATTCCTTTTCTCAGCCTTCTTCCTTTGTAAATAAACCTCTCCCTTTTTTTAATGCTGCACTCAGAAAAAAAAAAAAGTTTAATAAAGAAATTCACCAACTCAGGCTAATTAATCAGTATAGAAGCCTATTTTCCTGTTGTTAACTTTCTCTGGACTCTCACTTTAATCATGTCTTCGTTGAGGTTGCTAACCAGAACTGTACATCGCGTTCCTGGTATGGAGCATAATGAGTATAAGGACAGATTGTTTATCCTAAAACAATTTCTAAGCAAGCCTGGAAATGATTAAGATACTTGAGGAATCACCACATACACCAAAATCAAGACAGGCTTCGGGTGAAATCGTCCTTGTCAATAAAGACCGAGTACAGAGGTGAGAAGCCAGCTGCCTCTGAGGTTCATCTCCTCTTAATTCTGGGCGTCTTCCTCATGGGACAAGCTGCCACAGCAACCTTTCTAGGGTAAAACTTCCTCATATGTGCCCCTAAAATGGGTTTCTTTGGAAGCGGAATAAATTTGAAATCAAAAATCAAAATAACTTTGTAAGACAAGTTAAGGGGCAGTGACAGGAGAAAATGCTAGGATATCTGTCAATTTGCGTTCACAGTAAGCCACATTCCAGAGTGATTACCCAGCCAGGAAACCTCCAACAGATCTTCAAGGATGTAAATCCCCTGGAAAGCTAACTCAGAAGGTTTCTTGGCAAGTATAGAATTAAAGCAAAGATGTTTACATGGTATTGATGAAAATGGAAAAACATGCTAAATTAATCCTACTGGAGAATACAATACATCAGAGTTATTACCAGAAAACCATGCCCATCAAACACAATTTTTTCTGAGATCTTGGAAATGCTGGATAAACAGCTCTTGTTTATTAATTTTTTATTCTTTTTCTAGTATAGACTCAATAGAGACAATGTCTTTGTCCATGTCTTTATAGAGGACAAGGCAAATGCTTGGCTCACTTGCAGTCCCTTTTAGGTTCTCTTATCCATTAAAGATTTTACAAATGAAACTAGTCCTGAGACAGAATGAAACTTCAGAATGTTTTACTTACCACAGTATTTTTGGTAAACATTATACATTAAGTCTAGTTGAAGAATAAGAAAAAATATATACTTGGTACATGTTCAGGTCAGAATGCAATTAGCAGGTTTCAACTTTTTAAATTATATTCAAGTTCCAGGGATACATTATTGTTACCCAAAGCAGACTAGAGAAATGCCTAAACTTGGGTTAATGCCTTTTCACAGTTCTATTTTTCAGCTAATTTTTATTTCAACTCTTTAATGCCATCAACCATCAAGTGCACCATTATTTTTAATGTATCACTAAATGAGAAATATGTATTATTAATTAATTTTAAGGCTGCTAAAATTGATAAATACAACATGACTTCAGGGATGTTAAAGCATTATATACTTTGAAGACCAAGATACAATACTTTCATTCTTATAATATTTTTCTTAAATTCTGAAAGCCTGCTTCATCCAGGTATCCTTGCTATTTTGTATACATCTTTGGGCCTTCCCTAATCAGCAAATGACAGGAAGTTATCTCAATGTCAGGTAGCATCACACTCTCCAGTCCAAAGTTGAGTGTAAGAAAAAAATGGCCAATTAAATTATTTGCTAGTGTTTATATTATATTTAATTGGTTGTCAGTGGTTAATTCACCTTCCACCATTATAAATGAGCACACACAGACACCATGTGGATTTTAACAACACTTGCCTGAATTGAGCAATCTTGGCTCACCTAAGCTAGCTCTTAATTCTATTATCCAAATATGACCCCATATACACATACGTCCCCTTGGACTTCCGTTCTCCAGGCTATGCAGATATTCCTGGCCATGTGGGATGAGGTTCTTTTTTCTAACCCATGGTGTATGTCCTCCTTCTTCCTGTTCCTGGCTGGAATGCTTTAATCCTCTGTATAAAGCACAGGCTTCCTGTTCTAATCTCAGGAAGTCCCACCTTCTTGTTTTGCCCAATCTCAGGCCTCAGCATTTTATTTAACCAACCAGAGACAGTGTTAGTAACAGACAGCAAGCAGGACCAATTAATTAACACTTAGAATGCTTAACACCACCCATCAGTTGGGGATAAACAGGGTCTTGTTTTAACTAAGACTATGGAGTACCACACACCAAAAAGGCTTAATCTTAAAATAACCTCAAAGGCAGCACTTATGAAACAAAATCAGGAGAGACATAACAGGCTTAATAAGAACCTGCTAGTTAGAAAACAGTCTTTTCAGCCACACACACAGTATGGGTAACCCGGCTACCATCACATAAGTCGTCTTTAAATACTCAAAGGAGCCGGGCGGTGGTGGCGCACGCCTTTAATCCCAGCACTTGGGAGGCAGAGGCAGGCGGATCTTTGTGAGTTCGAGGCCAGCCTGGTCTACAAAGCGAGTCCAGGACAGCCAGAGATATTCAGAGAAACCCTGTCTCGAAAAACCAAAAATAAATAAATAAATAAATAAATAAATAAATAAATAAATAAATAAATAAATAAGTACTCAAAGGAATGACTGCCAGCAATAATAAAAATACTGATATCTATGTGACCATGTGGTCCTGAAACAAAATGTCACTCATGGTTGTCCCCAGAATTATTCATTACAGCCTGTTCCAGCCTGACAGGCTTTTTCTCCCACCATTCCTGAAGCCAACAGGGTCTCTTATCTTCACCCAGGGTAATTTCTCTCCCACAGGTATTTTGGAATCAGTACAAGAAAAAGTGCTGCTTTGCCATCTTTGGATACAACCAGTGCTGTTTTCCTGTGAGTTCACTGCTCCTTGACTGACTACAGAATTTAAGAATTTCTGCAGATTTCCTGTATTCTTCAAATATATCTCTAGTAGGGAAAAAAAACTACTGCCTTCTTCCACAGGGAGGAAAACCTTCATTTTTGCATATATTATATAACACCCCTGGAAATGTATAGTAATAGGCCAGAAATCCATATTAAGCTTTTCTATAACCAGCCTTTACAAGAATTGGTCTCTACCTTTCCAGACCAATGCTCATCTTTGCCTGATTCAGTCAGGTGGTGCTTAAATTGGAAAGTATGGAAAGAAGAATGAGTTTAATACACATAATTACACAGAGATAGATAAACATGTTTACCCCCTTTTGGTGCCTTCCAACAATAAAATAATACATATGGTAAAAAGAAACTGTTTTGTTCTACAACAAGAAGGTTTGTTTCTAATGAGTTAGCACTCTTCTAGAGTGAAACTACTATTTTCTGTGTTTCATGATATATAACATCTCGTTATTAAATGAAAATGGGACAGGACAACTCTCCTGAAGGATATAGAAATAAGTAACTCAATGTACTACAACTTCTTCATCTGTCCTCTCAGAGATGCTCTTCTCCACCTTTCCTGCCTGCCTTAATTCTCAGGCTTTCTTTCAATCTTTACTGTCAATGACACTTATTTTGTTGTTTCTGTTTACAATTGACATTCTAGGAGTTTACATTTAACATCCTTGCCAATGAGTCTCCTACTGAGCTGCCTAAATGAATCTTTATGAGCTGGTGCTGTCCAGTTTCACACCAATGCCCTTGACCACAATTTCACTCGGGAAAACCAAGTCCTCCGGTGTGGAATCACTCACAGCAGTCAGACTGTGGCTTCTTGGGCACTTTTTTCAAGTTGACTTAAGAAGAATGCTACTGTAAACAATATAGACTACATGCTTCACACTTTTCTCCAGTTTACACACTAGCAGACATGGATTCTCTGCAATGATTTCAGGTGAAGAACTTGTTACAAATATTGTGATCACAAATGTTGCTTGTGTTTTAGCAACTTGATATCTGAATAACTTAGAAAACATCTGTGCTACACTAAACTAGTATCTAATAAAATGGCATGTTTGAATGACTATTAGTTTGCATTTCTTAATCATCCTAAACAGTTTGTGATAGTTGCTATCAAAAGGCCTAGAACTTCACATTGCATTTTTAAGAATTACATAGGCACAATACCTTAAAAAGAGTTATCCTTAATGTTGTATCAATATACAAAGATCTATACCAATGTAGCCAAATATAACCTTAATTTTGTATCAATATACAAAGATATAAGTGTAGATTCAATAATCTACCCCCTTTTCTTTATCATTCCTATTTCATGTCTATATCCTCTTTTTTAATTTTCAAATTTTTTCCAATATATAGGAGAGAGAAAAGAAAATGAGTAATCCTTGGGTCTAACCTCCTAAACCTTGTTTAACAAGATCATTTAACAACTTGTAACCAATCCCTCTAAATGACAACAAACATTTGTAACCCATCAAATGACAAAAAATATCACCCACTCCACCTTCTGAGAATGGGGTGTTGCTCTCTTAAAATTGCTTCCTGCTGATATGGGACATAGGAATCCTGTTTGAGGGCCCAAATAAGAATGGAAAAATGGTTAAAAGAGTTAATAGTAACATTTGTTGTCCAGTCTTTTTGTCCTCGGCTATTTAAATGTCCTGAGAAGTTTGTAGTCAGAAGCTGAACATTTGTTGGAAAAGTTCAGAGCTTTACTGATGTCCTGGCTGGAACAGTCTGTGAGGCTGGACCATCTTAGCTAGCTGTTTTGAAGTTGTTCTGGATGTAGTTTCTGAGGAAACAGTTGTATTGAGGCAATTTGTGAAGCTGGATTATCTGGGCTACTTGTCTTATCTTTTTGGTGTATAGAGATAAAAGATAGATGGTCTTCAAAAACCTCAAGAGATCTGTAGAATGTGGCATTTAAAGATGTTTCTTAAGATTTTTTGATATTGAGACATGTCAGGTCCTGACAATACCCACTTCCCCATTCTACCCCAAGGAGATGATGAGCCTCAAAGAATCTCTATTTGGAGATTGTTGCATTAGTGGCAAGTGTGTCATTGGGCAAGAGAGAGCCCCTATTTCAACTGTAGACAGAATGCTGTCTACAGCCTAGCTCTGCCAAGACAGTGTGGGAAAGTCCTTCATAATTCCTACTTTACAATTAATGTCTGCCAGAGATACTGGTACAAGAGGCTGAAGAGAAAAATTGAGAAATTGGAGACTGTCCAGGGAGCCAGTTGTCTATCATTTCTTAGTTTTGGAAGCTGCTGGCTCTGTACTTCCTGTTTATTAATATATATTTATCCTTCTCAGGTCTCTGATGTAGTTGAAGACAAGATAGTTATACTCTCAAAATTAAGTTTTAAGTTGTTTAGGAATTAAAAGGATGTTCTGGGTCTAAGAAGATTTTTTTTTTTTTGAAGTTGGCAATGCAAGTTAGGATGGCAACTGAGTTAGGTACAGAACTTTAAACTCATCAAGATAGATAGATGATATAATATTATTATTAGTTGCCAAATACATATGGACTAGGCATTGGGAATGTATGTTATACCTTATAATTTTCATAATTGTTACCTAATTGTTCTTATTGTTTTGTATTGTATTTATTGTTATAAGAAAAAGAGCCTTTTATTCGACTTAAAGGGGGAGCTGTTGTGGGAGGAAAGATACACTTTAAATAAAAAAAAAGAGGATAGGAAGGAGAGGGTAAAGAAGGTAGGAAGGTGAGACCCCAGGAGGAGAGGAAGAAGAGTGCTATGATTGATATGTAACTTGAAGAAATAAATAAATGTTGAAAAAAAATTGTGATTGCTTTCCAACCACTACCAGCTTCAGTTTCTTTGGCAGTGTGATGTTGAGTTTTTACCGCTATACCTAGAGATCTGAGTTCATCTATAGCTTAAGCAGCACCTGTGAGATGCCAACTCAACTTGTCTGTCTCCTCACTAGTGACCTCGATGTTCTTGGCACTTGAGCTGAACATGGCTCTGTTCTTACAGAGCATGGGCTTAAAAAGAGGCATACTTCTTATTCACCAACTGTAACATTTGCCTTCTACCTTCCTTCCAACTTGGGTCAGGCCATGGGACTCACCCACAAGATCATAAGGGCAAAGGGAATTGTTAGGTTGGTTATTTATTTCCTCAGGATCCAGTTCTCCAAGCCCAATTTTGAGCTTAGTGCCTGTCATTAAGGCCACATCTCCTAGAAGCCAGACTGCTCCTCCCACTTTAGCAAAGAGCAAGGGTGGTACCATAACGGTTGCATATTGTCAGACCCTGGATGCTCTGTACTCTTTTGTTAGTTCTTTATCTTGCTGGGCTGCAGCCCTAGTTCTTCCTCACCTTTGCTTTTCAGTGTGCCATCTGGTACATCTTTCCACCAATATTCCTTTACACTTCACTTCTCTGAATATTTCCTCCTTCTTACTGTGATTTACTTTTTTGAATGGTTGTTGCCTATATTCTCTCCTTTCTTTCTCTTTCCATGCAGTTTTGGTTTTTTGGTAAGCTATTTCAAATGCTGCTTTAATGAAGTCGGGGCATAAGTAACCAAAACAAATTACATTATTATTCTCCATTTAAATTTTACTCACCTTTGAAATTTTTTGTTAATACATACAAACAAAATTTCACTTAAATCCATAGTTATACTTGTGCAATATTAACAATAGAATATTGTATGCTAAAAAGTAATTGTTAAACACCAAACTGTTAACAGCATGTCAAATTATGGGAAGAGGCTCACCGAGGACCTTAACTTTTCTTATTGTATAGTGTTCACATTTCTACATGAATTTTTACTTATATATACAGAAAAAAAACCATATTTTTGCAAAACAAAATAAAGAGATGACATCTTAGATTATCTTTGTTTTCCCATGTCCACATGGTGTTTGAATGAATGCACAGATTTAAGATATATAGGGTGGTAATTTGATTATTGAGTCATATGTGACCCAGCTGAATGAACGTAATAACAGACAGATGATAGTTTATGTTGTTGATATGAACTGATTTCCCTTGTTCCACATTTTAGCAGCCAGTCGTTTCCACAATTGGTTTAGACCCTGCAATGATACTCAGCAGGGATGCAGTTTTGAGCCTGGGACATTCTCTCACAGCTGGAAGGCATCAGTGACTCCACAGGATGGGGCTACTGGAGAAGGGAAAGATGGGCACCTGCCCTAAAGCCAAACTTATGCTGTTTTAAGCTAGAAAACACCTTGTTCTGTCAATAATATTTCTCATGAGCTCTTCAGGGAGTAAGTCTTAGAATTCAAACTCAAGAACTACAGATTATTTGAAATAGCATTCATGTCTAGAGATCACATTGTAAGGCATTCTAAAAGGTGATGAAAGCTAGGAAAAGGTATATTCTACTTGCCTTATTTTCAAACTTGTTAGCAATTTCCTCCAAAACAAACTGCAAAGACTAATAAAACAAGTTTTTACTTTTGCAGGGAAAATACTCTGCGTGAAGTATAAAATTAAGTGTGTGAATGGTGAAATATTGAGTCTTACATTGGCCTGTTTAACATTAAACTCCAAAGATCTAATCAAATGGGCCGATAAGTGACTCAGATGTTGTAACCACGTCAGGATGGCAGAATTGTGCTTTCTAGCAGATATAGTCAGTCCTTTTATTATATTGAGCTATGATTTAGACTCTAACTTAAGCTTGCATCGATAGTTTTCTATTTAGAAAAGATGTTATCAGAAAAACAAACAAAAGATTTTTTTATTGCTTCAAAGCTTATTTATAATGCTTTAAAAAATTCAATGGAAACAAAAAATAATGTCATGATCAAAACTTTGCAACATCTGTTTTTACTTACTTTTTGGCATTATAAAGTTCTCTGGGTTTTTACTGAAATTTTTTTTGCTTTCTCTTTGCCTATTCCTTTGCTTGACTATCTTCACAATAAGTTATAGACCGAGACACAATCTAATACCACATGAAAATATCTACAGCATATGAGGAATAAATTCTGGATCATATGACCTAGAACATGGAAATTACCTCAAAAGAAAGATGAGATGTAGAATGAACAGAGAGGCGCCTGTATAAAAACACTCAAGCCCTTCTATCATTCTTACACTGTTTGACACCGGATTGTTGAGCTTAAAATCTTAGATACTATAAATGTTTCCTAATGAATGAAAGGGATATTTGCATGTATGTATATAGGTGAGTATGTTTGTGAACTCTGCCTAAAGCCAAATAAAAGTATTAATGTAATGGCCCATAAATCCTCAGTGTTGTGATGTCAAATAATGGAATATTACAATCTGCTGGTAACAGTATCCTCAGTGTTACCCGATTCAATGGGACTTTTGTTTTCTTCCTTTCTAGATCAAAAGATGTACGTACAAATACATTTTAAGATCTTGTTAGTTTTCAAAATAAAATTATTTTCCTACACTTAGTAAGAGTTGTCTATTAAACATCATTATCCAATTGCTTTTTAGGACACAGTTCCTTGACTTTTCATGTACAAGAAGCATTGCATTTATTTCATCGAAATGTTGCCTTACAGACATTAAAACTATTCCTTTTGTTATGCTTCCTGGTCTCTTAAGATTTGAGATTTCTGTTAATTTCTCATCAACAGGAGCCAGTGGATGAATAAGAAAGATGATATACTGATCATCATTCAAACACAAGTCTATTCAGGACTTTCTTGGAGATTTTGAGATGCTTTACATTCTTCTCCGCAGCATCTTGTGAGGTTCATTTAAAGCCTGTGGATTATTTGTGGCTTATATACAAAAGGGAGGAAAGGAGAAGTGGGGAGAACTCAGCCTTTACAGAGGAGCAGGCTCCTGAACTTCACCACTGGGTTAGTTGACATTCTTTCCTTCAGTTCCCCAGTTAGGCTGACCTCAAAATTCTTGATAGACAGGTCTTCTGAAAGAATGTAAACCACATTAGCTCTCCAGTGGGGAAACAAAAAAGAAAGCTGGATGATATGCCTGGATAAGGAAGGAGAGAGAGAGTTCTACTACACCAAAATTCAGGATTTTTGTGGGCATAGGCTTGTCCACATGAAACAGAGGGTGGCTTTGCCATTTAGTCAGAAGTCCTTTTCATGCATTTAAAGATAAACACCTTGGGAGGCATTATACTGGGTTTCTGCCACACACCTGTGAGCTCAAGGAGGGAGGAAGACTACAGAACCCTATCCCCAAAGAAGTTTACAGAAAGAAAAAGATACTGGAAGTTAGAAGTACAAGGAATGGAAGAAAGCCAGGTCTTTCATGGCCAATTCTGACTCTTGGCAACTCTCCCTTTTGTGGTTGCTTTGATTGTATACTGGATTTAATTTTTTCCCTCTCATTGATTATTTGGTGCTTTATTTTTCTTTATTTTCTATCTTTCTCATTGCATACTTTTAATTTTAAAAAATCAATTTAACCACATGATTTGGAACTTGTATGACAACTTGAGGTGGAAAAAAAATAAAATTTATTCTGGAAGGAGCCACACAGTTTCCTTTTATTTATTTTTTTTACACACACAAACACACACACACACACACACACACACACACACATTTAAATGTGTTTCCATCTAATACTATATTTAACTAGTCACTTCCAAGAAAGTCTTTCAAGATTTGATGCTCCAGGCTTACTTAGTCCTACTTCTTCTATGAACATGCAGAGGTTTAATCAGTGACCACATACTAACAGGTCTCTTTCCTTTTGTTTCAGTATTCAGCCCAGATCTGCTGACATCTAGAACTACTTGTTTGTCTAATAAACAGCACTTACATGGTAGCTAATAAGCCCCTAAATGCATCATATTCAGAACTAAATTGTGTCCTTCTTCCCTGCCTTTCTCCTGACTCGAAGAATTGTCCCCGTGCTCATCCTCTCTATCCATGTGTCTGAATTTAATCCAAGAAACCCTTTGACTTCTTTGCCTTGTCTAACTAGTGACTAGTCCTGCCATTCTTCTCCCTCATTATCACTTTCACCTGCATGTGTCTCTATTTCCACTCGTGCCCTAATTCATGGTTGTCTCTGACAAATTTTACTGAAGCAGCACCATGACCAGTCTCATCGTCATAGACTTTTCTCCCATTTGACTCATTTTCCTTCCATCCACTTTGAGCCATCCTTATTGGAGTGATCCTCAAACATTAGCCACCTACCAGTCCAACTTCAACCCTTTAGTAATCTTTCCTTATTCTCATAATAAATGTCAAATGTCTGACTGTGATGTAAGAGGTTCACTGTCTAATTGTGCTACTTCTCCAGAGCGGGGGCTGTGATTTCCCACCCATCCACACTTCTTCCAGGCTTTAGAAAGTATGAAATACTTCAATCAGAACCCTTTGTTCCCCCTGCCTATCTCCAATGCAATGATCCATTTCATAGTGATATAAGTACTGTTCATGTTGAAACAGTATTCCTATGTTGAAACCTACTACTGAGGTGATGGCATTAGGGTGGGGCCTTCAGGAGCTGCTTATGGCCTCATTTATGGTGTTAGTGACTTTATAAAAGATCTCAGAGAACTATCTAGCCCATTCTTGGATGAAATGATAGTGAGACAGAACTGGTTATGAGCCAGAAAGCACACCATCCCTATCAAACACCAAGTCTGCCAGTTCCATAGTCTTCAACTTCCTAGTCTCTAAAGTGTAGAAAATAACTTTTGTTGTATATAAACTATCTAGTTTATGGCATTTCCTTGTAGCAGCCAGACTGAAAAAAAAGATACTCATACATATCTTTCTTTACCCTAAAGTTGATCAAGACTCCAGAAATCCTTGTAATTGCCATAACTTTTAGTGTTACAACCAGCATATACTTGTGTAACTGTTCAGTGTTTTCCGTCATTTTCTGTTACCCTAAGAGTAGGGAACATGTTAGTCTTACTGACCTCTATTCCACATGGGGTTGATATTTAATAACTACTAACTAAACAAGTTAATGTTCCTTTCTCCATCAACACAATAGGCCACATGATCTGTTGTATAATTATCAGTGGTTGAATCACTCAACATAGAGGAACTGTGAGCCAATCCAGACAGAAACTGAGTCTGGGTGCACCAAAGCAGCTCACCAAATTTGTAAGCCTCATCAATCCCGAGGCTTGGAAGTCACCAGGAAGGTAGCAAGGTCACTTTCCACGTTGAACAAGAAGCAAGAGTTTTGAGGGTATAGCGAAAAGATTGGGCAATGATAAAGTTACCCACTGTCTCTGTCTATTTACCCATGACCCTATCACTGAGTTTCAAGGGATGTAGGAGGATATTAAAACTGCTATAAAGGGGTTTTGCCATCTCTTGATTCTCATTCTGAAGATGCTTCTTACTATTGACATTGTCAAGGTTTCTAATCAAAAAGCTTTTATGAACTCTTTTAAATTTTATTTGGAAACATGAGAAAAAGTTTTTAAAGGGACTATTTTAACTCATTTAATCCTTGAAAATGTCCCCCTTACTGCTAAATGTGATGACAGGCATGATGTCTCAAAATAGCTGTAACTATCAGAAGATACAATGTTACTGAAAATTCATGGAACATGGCTCTGCTGTGGTAAAATTGAGTCTCCTATAGCCCAAACAACACACTACTGTAATCTGTAGTGGAGTCATTGTATAACTAATATACCATTACTTTACCATGTAGTGATTAGTCCTGTCAACATAGCACAAATTCCATTCACCCGGGGAAGAAAGTCTCAGTGAAGAAGCAGATCAGTTTTGTCTATGGAGAGACAATTGATGTGGCTGGCACCGTTCTTGAAGTAGGAGATGCTGGACTGCCTAAGGGCACAGAGCAAGCTGAGCAACAACAATCATGTAAGCTATACATCCTTATTTCTTTTCTTGAATGTGTATATGATGTGACAAACTACTTCAAGGTCCTGCATTTTTTAATTTTCCCATGATAATGGACTATACTTGCCCTATAAGCTAACATAAATACTCCCTCCATAAAGTTGCTTTTATCAGGTTTTCCCCCTAGTGGTTTAATTCTTTTTATTTACAGAATAAATAAATAATCCAACTATGTATTTACTTATTTTTTAAAACTCTTTTTAAATGTCTATTAATTACTTCAGGTTACATCTCCATCAGAGTGCCTTCTATCTAACCCTCTCAGTCCTGCCCTCCCACCCTCTACCCCCTATCCCTTCCATCCCATCCTCTGGAGTGGAGTGTCCCTACATATAAGTCCCCCACCCCAGTTCAGCAGTCATATGAGGGCCAAGAGCCTCCTAATACACTGGGGGCCTACAAAGCAGCACCAGTAGGACAAATTGCCTCATTGACAGGAAAAAAAAAAGTCTATGTTCCTGTTCCCTTTGGTGCATTGGTTGTAGTATAGTTATCCTGTATTATATGGCTAAAATCTGATTATAAGTGAATAGATGCCCTGGGCAACCTTCTGAGTCTGTGTTAACTCAGGATGGGCTTCTCTAGTTCCAGCCATTTGGCTACAAATTGCATGATTTCATTGTTTCTGATGGCTGAGTAGTGTTCCAATGTGTAGATGTAGCACAATTTTTTTTTAATCCATTCCTCGGTTGAGGGACATCTGGGTTGTTTACAGTTTCTAGCTATTACAAATAAGGCTGCTATGAACATAGATGAGGAAACTTCCTTATGATTTGGTGAGAAATCATTTGGATGTTTACCCAGAAGTGGTATGGCTGGGTCTTGAGGTAGAACTATTCCAAGTTTTCTAAGATATCATCAAACTGACCTCCATAGTGGTTGTACAAGCTTGCACTCCCACCAGCAATGGGGGAGTGTTGCCCTTTCTCCACAACCTCGCCAGCATGTGCTGTCATTTGAGTTTTTGATCTTAGCCATTCTGACAGGTGTGAGATGGAATCTCAGAGTTATCTTGAGTTGCATTTCTCTGATGATTAAGGATGCTGAGCATTTCTTCAAGTGTTTCTCAGCCATCAGGGATTCCTTTGTGAATTCTCTGTTTAGCACTGTTCCTCATTTTATGATTGGATTATTTGGTTTCTTGGCATTTAATTTCTTGAGTTCTTTGTAAATTTTGGATATTAGCCCTCTGTCAGATGTGGGGTTGGTGAAGATATTTTCACAATCTGTAGGTTGCTGTTTTGTTCAAATGACAGTGTCTTTTGCCTTACAGGAGCTTTTCAGTTTCATGAGGTCCCATTTATTGATTATTGTTCTTAGAGCCTGAGATATTATTGTTCTGTTCAGGAAGTTGTCACTTGTGCTGATAAATTCGAGGGTTTTCCCCACTTTCTCTTCTAATAGATTTGGTGTATCAGACCTTAAATGTTAAAGTTTTTGATCCATTTGGACTTAAGTTTTGTGCAAGGTGATAAGTATGGGTCTAATTTCATTCTTTTACATATCAACATCTAGTTAGACCAGCACCATTTGTTGAAGATGCTGTCCTTTTTCCATTGTACAGTTTTGGCTTCTTTGTCAAAAATTAAGTGACCATAGGTGTGTGGTTTCATTTCTGGGTCTTCAATTCGATTCCATTAATCCACTGGTCTGTTTCTATACCAGTACCATTTTGTTTTGATTACTATTGCTATGTAGTACAGCTTGAAATCTGGGATGGTGATACCTCCAGATTTTTTTTTTTAATCATCCAGGATTGATTTAGCTATTCTTGGCTTTTTGTTATTCCATATGAAGTGAGAATTACTTTTTCCAGGTCTATAAAGAATTGTGGTGGTATTTTGATAGGAATTGCATTGAATCTGTGTATTGCTTTCTGCAGGATGTCCATTTTTATTATGTTGATCCTACCTATCCATGAGCATGGGATATCTTTCCATCTTCTGATGTCCTCTTCAGTTTCTTTCTTCTTGAAGTTCTTGTCATACAGGTCTTTCACTTGCTTTGTTAGAGTTACCCCCAGGTATTTTAAATTGTTTGTGGATATTTTGAAGGGTGTTGTTTCCCTAATTTCTCTCTCAGCCCCTTTATTTTTTTGTATAAAGAAGGGCTTCTGATTTTTTAAATTAATTTTGTATCTAGACACTGTGCTAAAGGTATTTGTCAGCTGTAAGAGTTCTCTGGTGGGAATTTTGGGGGTCGCTTATGTATACTATCATATCATCTGCAAATAGGGATAATTTTATTCTTCGTTTCCAATTTGTATCCCCTTGGTCTGCTGTAGTTGCCTTATTGCTCTAGCAAGAACTATGTTGAGGAGATATGGCAAAAGTGAGCATCCTTGCCTTGTCCCTCAGTTTAGAGGAAATGTTTTAAGTTTCTCTCCATTTAATTTGATGTTGGTTACTGGCTTGCTGTATATTGTTTTTATTATTTCTTGGTATGATCCTTGTATCCCAATTCTTTCCAGGACATTTAGCATGAAGGGGTGTTGGATTTTGTCAAATGCTTTTTCAGAATCTAGCAAGATGATCATATTGTTTTTTTCTTTCAGCTTGTTTATATGGTGAATTACATTGATGGATTTTCATATGTTGAACCATCCCTGCATTCCTGGGATGAAACCTACTTGATCATGGTGTATGATACTTTTGATGTGCTCTTAGATTCAGTTTGCCAGTAGTTTAATAAATATTTCTGCATCTATATTCATGAAGTAAATTGGTCTGAAGTTCTTTCTTTCTTGGGTCTTTGTGTGGTTTAGCAATCAGGGTGACTGTGGCCTCATAGAATGAGTTTGGCAGTGTTTCTTCTGACTCTATTTTGTGGAAGAGTTTGAAGAGTATTGGTATTAGCTCTTCTTTGAAGGTCTGGTAGAATTCTGTGCTGAAACCATCTGGCCCTGGATGTTTTTTGGTTGGCAGATTTTTAATGACTGTTTCTATTTCCTTAGGGGTTATAGGCCTGTTTAATCTGTTAACCTGATCTTGATTTAACTTTGGAAGGTGGAATCTATAAAGAAAATTGTCTATTTCACTTAGGTTTTCAAATTTGGTGGAGTACAGATTTTTAAAGTAGGACCTAAAGATTCTCTGGATTTCCTCAATGTCTGTTGTTATTTCTCCCTTTCATTTCTGATTTTGTTGACTTGGGTTGTTTCCCTCTGCCTTTTAGTTAATTTAGCTAAGGGTTTGTCTATTTTGTTGATTTTCTCAAAGAATCAACTCTTGGTTTCGCGGATTCTTTGTATTGTCCTTTTTGTTTCTAAGTTGTCAATTTCAGCCCTAAGTTTGATGATTTCCTGCCTTCTGCTCCTCTTGGGAGTGTTTGTCTCTTTTTTCCCCCAGTTCTTCCAGTTCAGCTGTTTATTTGCTAATATGAGCTGTCATAATTTTCTTTTTGAAGACAATTAATGCTATGAACTTTCCTCATAGCACTGCTTTCATTGTGTCCCATAGGTTTGGGTATGTTGTGCAGTCATTGTTGTTGGATTTAAAGAAGTCTTTGATTTCCTTCTTTATTTCTTCCCTGACACTGTGGTCATTCAGTAGAGAGTTGTTCAGTTTCCATGAATGTGTAGGCCTTCACTTATTTCTGTTGTTGAAGCCCAGCTTTATTCAATGGTGGTCTGATAAGATGCAAGGGGTTATGTTAATTTTCTTGTATCTTTTGAGGCTTGCTTTGTGTACCACTATATGGTCAATTTTGGAGGAGGTTCCATGCTATGCTGAAAAGAAGGTGTATCCTTTTGTGTTTGGGGTAAATGTCTGTAGATATCTGTTAGGCTCATTTGGTTCATGACTTCTGTTAGGCTCATTATTTCTCTGTTTGGTTTCTATCTCAATGACCTGTCCACTGTTGTGAGTGGGCTGTTGAAGTCTCCCACTACTCATGTGTGGAGATCAATGTGACTTTTCAGCTTTAGAAGGGTTTGTTTTACAAATGTGGGTGCCCTTGTATTTGGGGCATAGATACTCAGTATTGAGCTGTCATCTTGATGAATTTTTCCTTTAATGAGTATGTAGTGCCCTTCCCTATCTTTTTTGATTAACTTCAGTTGAAAGTCTATTTTATTTGATATTAGGATGACAACTCCAGCTTGCTTCCTGGACCCATTTGCTTGGAAAACCTTTTCCAACCCTTTTACTCTGAGGTAGCGTCTATCTTTCCTAGTGAGATGTGTTTCCTGTATGCAGCAAAATGTTGGGTCTTGTTTACAGACCCATTCTGAAAGCCTGTATCTTTTTACTGGGGAGTTGAGTCCATTGATGTTGATGACCAAAGGTTGTTATTTCCTGTTATTTTGATGTAGCTGGTAGTTGTGTGTTTCTTTTGGTTTAGCTGCAGTGGAGTTTTGTGCTTCCTCTGTTTTCTTGGGTGTAGTTATCTTCTCTGGGTTGGAATTTTCCTTTTAGGATCTTCTGTAGGGCTGGATTTGTGGGTAGATACTATTTAAATTTGATTTTGTCATGGAATATCTTGTTTTCTCCATTTATTTTGATAGAGAGTTTTGCTGGATATAGTAGACTGGTTGGGCACCTATATTTTCTTAGGGCTTGTAGGATATCTGCTCAGGCTCTTCTGGCTTTTAAAGTTTCTGAGGAGAAGTCAGGTGTAATGGTGTAATTCTGATGGGTCTGTCATTATACGTTACTTGACCTTTTTCTCTTATGGCTTTAATGTTCTTTCTTTGTTCTGTACATTTGGAGTTTCAATTATTATGTGGCAAAAAGAATTTCTTTTTGGGTCTAATCTGTTTGGAGTTCTGTATGCCTGTTGGAGGTTTTTTTTTGTTGTTGTTGTTGTTGTTTTGTTTTTCCAGCATTTCTTTCTTTAAATTTGGGAAGTTTTCTTCTATGATTTTGTTGAAATTGTTTCCTGGACCTTGGAGTTGGGAGTCTTCTCTTTCATCTATGTCTATAACTCTTAGGTTCCATCTTTTCATTGAGTACTTGATTTCTTGAATGTTGTGGGTGAGAACATTTTTAGATTCTCATTTTCTTTGGTTGTTGTACTGATTTCTTCAATTGAATCTTCCACACCTGAGATTCTGTCTTCCATCTCTTGTATCCTATTTTTGATACTCATGTCTGTAGTTCCTGTTCTCTTCCCTTGGTTTTCTACCCCAGGACTATTTCTGCTTGTGTTTTCTTTATTGCTTCCATTTCCAATTTCAAATCTTGAATGCTTTTAGACACTTTATACATTTCCTGCTCCAATTTAGATGACTTTGTCTGCCAATCATTCAGATCTTACATAGCCTTGTCTCTTTCCCATTCATATTTGGCTGAGTTGGCTTTGAGGTCTCTAATGGTATTGTCCATTGCTTTCATTTGTACGGCTGAAGATTCATTATACTCTTTCCAAGATTTCACTTCTTCTTGTAAGGACTCTATCATTTTCCTAAGTATAGATTTGTCATCATTTTCATGTGTTACAGCTGTGGTGGAATGGTTGGGGTTTGCTGTACTAGCAACGCTGTATTTTGTTGGAGTCATATTTCTCTGATTTTTGTCATATTTGTTTTTTCTCTGACATTTAGCTATCTGTTTGTCCTTAGCTGATTGTTCCTAGTGTGTTCTGGACCTGATGCTAAGGATGCGACTTTGGTGTAGAGGCTGTACAGTCTTGGTGGTCTGAAGCTCAACACAGGCTAGGTGGGGTCTTGTGTTGGGGGCTGTATTTCAGTGGTACCCTGAAGTTCACCCCTTCCAGTTGTGTCCCTGGGAGCTCAGGTAAAGGTTAGGGTTGGATGTGTTATTCCAACCTGCAGAGTCCCCTGCTGCTAGTTTGTCTGGCCCGAGGGTTAGGTCAGTGGTCATGTGCCCTTCAGGAGGCTCCTCCTAGATAGTCCCTATGGCACCTCTGTGCCTCTCAGCCCTAAGCACTAAGCCCTTGTAGTCTGAGTCACTCAGGCAGTGCACACAGACTAAGAACTCTCGCTGCTTCAGGGGTGAAACTGTAGATGCTGTAGATTTGGTTTCGTGCTGGAGGAGCCAACACTGGCTGAGGGGTCTGATATTAACCCCCACAATCCATCCAGAGCTTGGACTTAGTGGAGTTCCCAGCAACCTTCCAACCTGACCACATGCCTTTCAGCCTGCTCTGATCTCACCGTTCCTGTGGCTGTGCTGGTCTTGATTTGTGTGCTGGAGTTGTCCTGTGGATACTGGTGATTGGGACCGCCTACCTGCCAAGGTTCAGAACACTGCACTGGTGCTGGAGGTGTAGCCCACTGCAGGAAGTGTATACTGCTGCTTCGTCTAGCTGCAGTGTTCTTCTGAGTGCTTGTAAATCCAATAGAGGGCCTGTATGTGCAACACCCCTCTGGGCAAGACCAAATATGCTTTTATCTCCCAAATCACTGCTCCACTGGAGATTCACTGCTGTGGTCCTGCAGCTCAGAATGTGCTATGGTTCCCGGCCACAATAGCTCTGCTGAGAATATACCTGTTTCTGCAGCTCAGTTGATAGTCTCCTGGGTGTTGGAATGCCTGCATGGAATCTGGGAGCCCAGGAAGCTGGTGAGTACTCCTGTCTGGGGTTCAGAGCTGCTTGCTGGGTATTTCAGTGGCTGGAACCCATGAGTCCTCTCTTGGTGACAATTCTCCTTGTTTCCCAGCCTGTGACTTGTTTCCCTGTGACTTCTGCAGTTTCTGCGGGTCTGTTTTTATGCGTGTCTGATAGTCTCACCCAGGGAATTTTATTAGTCCCTGGGTGGCAGGGTGAAACCCTGCGGGTTTGAGCCTCTCAGATTGTTGCTCGGCATCTTATAACTCTGTGTTGTTATAGCTGTTCTCTCTGCACTCAAAATGTGTCTGTGCAGGCTGCCACCACCTTGGAATCCTCCTATTTATTTATTTCTTTTAGTTACATCTCAATCATGATCCCCTCCCTCCTGCCCTCCCAGTCCCACCCTCCTACCCTCTTCCACCTCACCTTTCTACATACTTTGTTTGTTTGTTTTTTTAATTTAAGGTGTATCGTTTTCACCCCAACATCTCCCCCTTTTAAAGGCTCTTTTTCTTATAACATTAAACACAATACAAAACATTAAGAATAATGAGACCACAATTATGAAATTTATGAAGCATAACATACATTCCCAATGTCCAGTCAATACATATTTGGCAACTGATAATAATATTCTATTATCTATCTCAATTCGTTTAAAGTTCTATATCTAAGTCAGTTTCCATTCTAACTTGCATTACCAACTTAAAGATATCTTCTTAGATCTAGAACATCCTTTTTTAATTCCTAAACAACTTAAAGTTTAACTGTGGGACTATAACTATCTAGACTTCAGCCACATCAGAGACCTGAGAAGGATAAATATATCTGAACATACAGGAAGTGAAGAGCTGGCAGCTTCCAAAACTAAGAAATGACAGACATCTGGCTGTCCCCAACAATTCCCAATTTCTCTCCATACATTGGAGCATCTATCTTCAGCCTTTTGGCCCAATAACTCTTGTCAGGTTATTTTATCATTGCAACAAAAATGAAGCTAGAACACCAGGTTTTGCTCCTTGTTTTCATCACACAACTACATAGGCCTTGTCTCCTGAGACAACATCAAAAACCAGTTTCGCATGGTCTAATTTATGCTTAAAGCCCTCTAGTACCAAGGGAGAGACTAGATTATTAAGCCAAGAAGCATTATAAGTGGATCAGTTTTGTTACTGTTCATTTAAAGTGATAAATGCAGTAATAATTAGTAATTACAATGTTATCAGTGTTGAATTCCACTCCAGCAACTGAGGCTTAGGATGCTACATAGGAAAGAAAAGTCATGGAATGAATTAGATCCACCGTGAACAAACAAAGTTTCAGGAAGAATTATCACATTCAATTATGACACCAGAATCTCTCCAGTACATAGGATGTCTTAATCACATGCTAGGAAACCACACAATGTGGCTCTGTCATGTTCCTGGACCACCACATACCTATGGCCTCTTGTTTACTATGATTTGACTTACAATTGTTCAACTTCATGATAATGCAAATGCAATGCAACCTCAGCAGAAACTACTGTTTGAATTTTGAAACTTTATTTATTCCCAGTTAATTATTATCTTTCCATCCAGGGCAGCAGCAATGAGCACATCTGAGCAGCCACCCTATTACATAGTTAGAAACCAATACATGTGCTGTAGTGAAAAGATATGTTTATTAGAATAGGCATATTTGATGCAATTTTTATTTTTGTTATTTTCAACTTGCTATGAGCATTCAAGAAGCATCTATAGTGATGAATCTATAGACATGCCTTTTCCAAGAAGAGTAGTGAAATGGGGAGGGGAACATCTTTAAATACTGAGATCAGAAACTTGGTTTCACATACTTTATCTTTGTCTTCTTAATTATCAGAAATTAAAATGGAGTGACCCTATTCACCCTGGATTAATTAGAACACACTAACCTAGTACATAGTGGAATAGCAGCCATTCAAAAATATTAGTCCCCTTCCCCATCTTCAAATACATACTTTACTATGTAGGAATAAGGTAGCCACTGAAAAAAATAAACATCAATTAATTATATCTGATATGATTCTATAGACCTTTCCATCTCATATTTTGATCTACTCTTATTCCTGTGGAATTAATATGATTTTTCCCCTTAAAGTGTTGACTTAGTAATAATAAGAGGCATTTTGTTAATCTGTGTCCAACACAGATACAATGTACTCAATGAACTAAGTAAAACTAGTTTTTAAAGTAGCTATCTATATATTTACCAGATCTCTAATTAAATATGGCATTAGTATTATTAACTTAATTGCATAATAAAACACTAGGAAAGATATGTAGGAGGAACAAGGCCTGCCATTGAACAGGAACAAGGCCTGCTGTTAAATAGCACATGCATGGCTGGGCTTCCATATGCAACTGGAATGAGAGACCTGACCAGGCATGCCTGAACATAACAAGCCTGAGACCTGCCACAACCTGTCTGGAGATTGATGATGCCACACCAGGTAATGAGACACAAGCCAATGAGGAAGAGCCACAGCAACTGGCAATTTGGGAGCCAATGGAACTCTGGGTAAAGGGTATAAAGGGAGCTCCCTCTTTTTTTAAATAAATGGATCTGCTTTTGTCACTTACCGGATGGCCCCCCAAGCCACCCCCCGTAATCTGGATCAATGATTCTGCGCCCAGCTCATCCCAGTCCCCAAAAGTCCTGGGCATGGGCCTGGCAACAACATAGATGAAATGCAAATAATTCATCAGTTGCAAACTTAAATGTATTCTAACTGGCTTAATAAGCCAAATTGTTCATAATAAAGAGACAGAATTTTATTGACTCTAGGACATGTTGGACATACACGTATAAGGTACATCCTGAAAATAAAACAAGCTTCATAGGATGGGAATCACTTTTTTCTATGTATTCAGCGCTATTAATCATTTATTCAGCCAAACATTGAGTTTACTATTTGCTAGGCATCCATGTGACATTCTAGAATATGTAGCTGTAGCCATATGTTTGCAGATCTGAATGGCAATTTAATATTTGAAACATGTTCATCATTTATAAATATTACCAACAATAACATGTGTGTATGCCTGTAGGTATGTATTTACATACCATATGGGTATGTGTGTGTGTGTGTGTGTGTGTGTGTGTGTGTGTGTGTGTGTGTGTATGACTGGCAAGAATTTATATCACATTTTATGAAATGAAGATAAGGCTAAATGTAAAAAAAAAATACAATAGAACCTTGTAATCCAGGATTCCTAGTGGATGCTGAAACCATGGTTAGCATAAAATTCTACATGTATAATTATAAGTAAGATATTAACAATAATAAATAACAACAAATAACTTAGTAGTAATATAAGCAAATAATTATTTTAATATGGTTTAATAAAAGTTAATATAAAGGCTGCTCTTCCTTGAAGTCATTAAGACATATATTAATATTTTGGGAATGCAGTTGATCACACTAACTGAAACTGTAAAAGCACAATAGAATAAAGGAGGGATGACTGTGTTTGGCCTGTCTAAGGTTACACAGTAACCAAGCAAATAGAAAATCAAGCCAACTCTGACTTGCAAGTCCATTCTCTGAGCTCCAAGCCAATGCTACCCAAGTCAGTCCTCCATGGACTGGCAGTATTAACTATTCATGTGATCTTGCCAGAAATGAAGAACCTATTGAATCCTAATTTAGGGGAGCAGAAACCAGATCACCAAAAACTTCATGTTCTATCAAGCCCTCCATATGATTCTCACAACATGCTGAAGTTTAATAATCTCTACTCTAAACCACTGCATTATACCTCCTACTGTCTCTCTAACTCATGTAAGACTGATGGTGTTATCATTTTATTGCTTCCTTGTTAAACACAATTATTCAGACTCATTACTGTTGTCTTTATTGATTGTATTCTGAATACTTTAAACACTGAGTCCTATCCTTTGAGATAACTGTTCATCCTAATATTTCTATAAGAGTCCATTAAATCTATGCTTACAAAGTAATTATTAATAGTGGTCTCTGTCATTTATAAATGCTGCCAGATGAACTACAGAGGATACAGTGTTGTAGCTATAAATCTGAGGCTACCAGACTCTCCAACATTATCCCAAGCTATATGTTTTATGAGTGCTCAAGATTTAAAACAAGAAAGTCAGGGGAAGCAGACTAGACAAAGTGGTCGTCAAAAGAGTCTAAGTTGGAGGAGTCACACTTCTCAATTTCAAATGTCACTCAACTTCATAAGTTAGTATTGCTTAAGTTCAGTCTTTCATTGCCCTTCAGTTCATCATAGCCTTTGAAATTGAAGTGTGAAAAGAGAATGAAATGACAGTACACAGAACATGCCTAATGAAGAATTCTTAGAACTCAGTAGCAGAAGGACAGATAACACTAAAATGAGAAAATACAACCCACACACATATAAACACACATACATACATACATACAACATGGTCAATAAGAAAACAAAAACAGGTTTAATATAAGCCATGAAGAAAAGGCAAACCAAAACTACAGTGAACTATCACTTTAACATATCAGTAAAAATAGAATTTAAAAGTCTAAAACTAACTGTTAGCCAGGATACAGAGTTTGAATACTCAAATCCTGTTATGGGAAATAGAAAATGATATAAACACTTTGGAAAGCAACCTGGAAGTTTCTGAAAGAGTAAACATAGAGCTGCCACATGATTCAGAAATTCCATTCTTAGGTATATACCCAAAACATATATATCCATACAAATATACATATCCATACAAAAGCCTACACATGAGTGTTCATGGTAGCTCAAAATGGAAAATAGCAATTGTCTATAAATTAATAGATGAATAAGTAAAATGTTGTATTTTCATAGAATGGAATATGTTTGAGCAAAAACAAAACAAACAAAAAAAACCAAAGGAACTAAGTCAGACCCAGAGAGATAAGAATCTATGTATAAACGCTAGTTTAAAACCTCTAGATATGAGTTTATAACATGAAATAATTGTAGATAACAAGAAAGCAAAAAAGCTTATGGTGTGGGAAAGAGCTCCAGAGAGGGGACCAATAGAACATAGGAACTTTGTAGTAGAAAATGAGAAACAAGTGGAAGGAAACTTACATGGGGAGGGAGGTCAACACAGAAAGAGAGGAAGAGCAATAAATAACCCTAAGGGTGTTTTAAAAATTCACTGGAGAGGTAGCTCAACTGTTAAGAGCACTATCTGCTCTTCCAGAGGTCATGAGTTTGGTTGCCAGCAATTACATAGTGGCTTACAACCATCTATACTGGGATCTTCTGCCCTTTTCTGGCATGTAGGAGTACATGAAGATAGAACACTCATATATGCTAAATAAATAAAATAAAAAATTCAAAGGAAAATATGTTTACTTGCAATAATAATGTGCGTGCGTGCATGTGTGCTTCCGTGTGTGTGTGTGTGTGTGTGTGTGTGTGTGTGTGTGTGTGTGTGCATGCATGTGTGTGTACATACAATTTCAAATGAAGGTAATGAAGGTATGTCACTTGGAGTGGCAATGCTCCTCCAAGAAGCCATAGAATATTTTAAAAAATCAGTGTCAGGCATGAGAAACCTCTTTTTGAATTGGTGCTCAGGGGCGTCTATGTGATTCTGAGAACAATATAGGCTATTACCAAATCCCCCATTGCATTTCAGAACTGGAAGTTAAGGCCCTGCTGCTGAAAAAAAAAAAAAAAAAACACATACTTCAGGCAGAACCCCAACCAGGAGCAACTTTACTGCCACGATAACCCTAATAGTGCACTAATGGCACACATACCCTGGCATTAACCAACAGCTCTCTAATTGTATTTAAGACCTCAACAAGAAAGAAATACCCGGTACTAGAAACCTAGCCAATTACCCAAGCTAATGAAGTCATGGAACTTGAAGGAGAACCTACAACCTCCAATTAACTAAGTCATTACAATCCTTAAATATATTCTAAATATTTATCCTATATCCACACATAAGTGTAGTCCTCATTCTTCATCAAAGAAACCTCTTTTCAATAGATGGAGACCTTTACAAAAAACCTACAACTGATCAAAATGTAAAGTTCTGGAGGCCAGTTCCCTCTGACATATCTACAACACAACTCCTTCATCCAAGACACAGGGATAATTGCAGAACAGGGGCAGACAGATTGCAAAAGCAAGAGGAGAAGGGAGTTTTCTGTGAGATTGTGTATCCTAGGAATTTCAGAAGCTACACCCATAAAGTCTCATCAACATGACAGCTTAAACAGGAGCTTAACAAGAACTATAACAATATAGATGCTACCATAGATGGGAGAAAGCTCACAAGACTCAGCCCTGCACAAAGAACTACAGATAACTAAGGAATGCTGAGAGCAGGAAAAATAGTCTTCCCAAAGGAAGAGCACAGCAACTGATTATCTAATACGAAATAGTCAGCCCTAAAAACATATATATATATATGCATGTATAATATATATATGTACATATGTATATGTATGCATATATATACATATATATGTACAAGTAACATATATATGTAACACTATACAGACTGAGCAGGTTGTATTTATGCACTTTAAGGTATGTATGCTTATACAAATACTTAAATGTATGAAACAATAACTAATGAAAAAAAAAGGCCATAAATTTGAGGGAGAGCAATGAAGAGTATATGGAAGCATCTGGAGGAAGGAAAGAGAAAGGAGAATGATAGACAACATTCTTGGTACACTTTCTAATAATAAACCACTTTCCAAAAACTTTTCCTCTTTAGGTCTTCATTGTTTTCTTTCTTTCTTTTTTCAACATTTATCTATTTATTTATGCAAGTTACATTTTGATCACAGGCCCCTCCCCCCTTCCCTCCCAGTCCCACTTTTCACCCTCTTCCCTATCTCTCCTCTCCTTCTCCTTAGGTGAGGGGGGCCCTCCACATATCAGCCCCCCTCTGTTCATCAGTTACATGAAGGCTAAGAACTTCCTCTTGCACTGGGGCCCAATATGGCAGCCCAGCTAGGGTAAGGTGTCCCACTAACAGCCAACAGAGTCCATTGTTTTCTTTATTCTTTCAAAAAATGTGAATCATTTCCTACATATCAGTTAAGGTAATCTGCTTTAATATAAATTAAATTATACACTTCTCTATTTTAATTCCTACAGTGGTTTCTCCTCGCGTGTTAGACAAACTCTTCTTGCATATAACCTTCTACATTTCCACAGCAAAAATGATGGCCAATAGTAACCTCAAGGCAATAGACTCGATCAAAATGTCTTCATTATAGCTGTCGCACTTCCAGTTTAGGATGACTCAGCTTTGCAAGATCTCTCCCTTAAAGTTAGCAAAACAAAAAACAAAAGCCTCACATGGATTTTCTATAGCAAATGAAGCCTAAATTATCCCTAAATTCATTATTCAAGTGCAGTGATAAAAACCAGCCTTCTTTATTTACTAAATGATGCCAGTCTTCAAAAGCAAACTTCAAAATACTTTTGGAAACTTGAAAAAAAATTAGAAACTACCTCTTGAAGTGTAGTTGTTTTTAATTATTGTTGACTTTTAACCATTTCAAAATAATAGTTTTTAAACATTGAATATTTCCATTATGATCAGTGTTGCAACTGTTGAATGAATGGAAATGTTGCCATAGGTCAATCATAGCCCTTCCATGTAGTATGAACTTGGTGGCTATACCATTAACCAATAACTATCTTGTTATTCATATGCTAAAATATGAAGTTAAAAGAAAATATTTAATACATGTACAAGCATTTTAACATAATACTCATGCTATAAAAAGTATTTTAAAATAATGACACTGTCTTTGTTACTTTTATGTTACCATGACAAAAATGCCACAATCAAGGCAACTTATAAATGAAAGCATTTAGTTTGGGGCTCATGGCTCCACAGGGCTAGTGCCCATAACCATCACAGTGGGGAACACAGCAACAGGCAGGCAGCCATGACACTAGAGCAATAAGACAGCTTCCAACCACTCCACAAACACAAGGGCAAGAGAGCTAACTGGGAATGGCATGGATTTTTGAAAACCGAAAGCCCACCACTGATGACACACCTCCTCCAACAGGGTAAAGCCTTCTAATTCTTCGCCAACAGTCCACATATTCAAATATATGAACCTGTGGTGTCCATTCTCATTCATACTGCCACAAACTGTTTCTCTTGAAAACAATTCCAGAGTTTTTAAAATAGTATATTCAGTGATTTTAAATGTTTGTGTATGAATTTTTAATTACTGAAAGGCTGAGTTGAATAGCCTTGAAAGCAATGTTTATATTAAAATCTTCAGTGCAGGCTCAGATACTGATTTCCAATCTGCCACTCATTGGTTGAGTGACTTCAGCCAAGTTCTTATTATCCTCAGTATTCATCAGCCTCAGAAGACAGTCACTAATAGTTCCCACACCAGGTAATTTTGATGATAACCTAGACAGAAGTCCAAGAATAGTAGTTGTTACATAGAACAGTATTTAAAAAGTACTAGCCATTGATTTATGTTTAAAGAAAAGTAATTTGAAATTGGGGTCTTGGTTATTGATATTATGACAATTAAAAATTTTTAAGTGCAAACACACACTCTAATATAAAACAAGCAGAAAGACTATTCTAGTTGAAGCTTTCCTTGCATGGTTATATTTGCCTTCATAGATAAGTAATGACTTCTTTAAGGCAAAGTTTTTACAGAAGCTTTAAGTGTGTGTGTGTGTGTCTGCAACCTGGAGGGAGAAAAGGACTGTGGCCCTCCCGACATGTTTAGGTCATATTCCTAAACCGTCACATATTTCTTCTCCAAACTGCTTTTTTTTTTTTTTTTTTTTTTTTTTTTTTCAAGACAGGGCTTCTCTATTTAACAGCTCTGGCTGTCCTAGACTCGCTTTGTAGACCAGGCTGGCCTCGAACTCGCAAAGATCCACCTGCCTCTGCCTCCCAAGTGCTGGGATTAAAGGCGTGCGCCACCACCGCCCGGCTCCAAACTGCTTTTAAAGGCTCTTTTGATGAACGCCAACTTCTGAAAAAAGTTGTGATTCATGAATACATTCTTTAATTGAGCAAGAACTTTGAATACATTATTAATTGAGTATCCTGGACAAAGTTAGAAGCAAATTTTTATTTTTTGAATGAAATATGAATAGATAAATTTCATCACTATATGGAAAAGATTTACTTCAATGGCAAGGAAGTAAAACATTTTTCTGCTAACTCAAGTTCCATTTAGAGAGCAAAGAACTCTTGAATATTCTTGGCCTGATACCCTTTGGGTTTCATTTGTCTTTCCTTGTGAAGGTTAGTCCAATGACGCAGGGCCATTCTGTAGAAACATGACCTATAATAACAACTCAAGAACTCATTACTTAACAGTTTTACAAATTATAACCCCACATAGTAATCATTTTCACAAAAATGTAGCTTTCATCCCCAGAAGGTGGGGAGGGTGTTCCCCCCCTCCTTTGGTTATTTGATGGATAATAGAAAATTTTGTTATTTAGGGGAAAAGACTACAAGCTGTTAAATGGTCTTGTTAAATGGGTTTTGGAGGTTAGACCCAGGGACTTCTCTCTTTTGCTTTTCTGTATCCTTCTTTCTCTCCTATGTAGGAGTGAACAGACTTGAGAAAAATGGGACATAGACATAGTATAGAAAAGATCAAGAAAAAAGGACAGATTATTGAATATTGCCTTATACCTTTGTATATTGATACAAAATTAATATTATATTTGGCTAAATTGGTACTGATCATTGTATATTAATGCAAAATTAAAATTGTATTGGGCTACATCGGTATTGATCTTTGTATATTGATACAAAATTAAGGGTAACGCTTCTTAAAGGTATTGTTCCTAGTAATGCTTAAAAATGAAATGTAAAGTTTTGGCCTCTCGCTACCAACCATCATAAACTGTTTAGGATAATTAAGAAATGGAAACTAATAGTCATGCAAACGTGTCATTTTGTTAGTTACTATGACAGTCTATCACAGTTATTTTCTAAGCTACTCAGAAATCAAGTTGCTAAGAGACAAGCAATATTTGCTTATCTAAATGTAAGAGATAGATAGGGCATCTTCAAAAACCTCAAGATATCTGCAGAATATGGCATTCAAAGATGTTTTCTTAACTTAAGTTTTTTTGATAGCGAGACACGTCAGCTCCTGACAGCACCCCCTATTCTACTCCAAATAGAAGATGAGCATCGAAGAATCTCCAGTGCGAGATGATTGAATTGGTGGTAAGCCTTTCTCTTGGCAAGAAAAACCCCTTGCTTCAACTGTAGACAGACTGCTGTCCAAAAAGGACAAAACTTGGAAGCAGGTAAGTCAACAGCCTAGCTCTGCCAAGACGGGGTAGGTAAGTCCTTCATAATTCCTGCTCTACAATCAATGTCTGTCAGAGAAACGGGGCCAAACGGCTGAAGATTGATGCTGTAATATATGGAGAGAAAATGGGAACTGTCCAGGCAGCCACTGGTATGTCATTTCTTAGTTTGAGAAGCTGAGGGCCCTGCACTTCCTATATAATCAGATATATTTATCCCTCTCAGGTCTCTGAGGTGGTTGAAAAATAGATAGCTAGAGTCTCATAGTTAAATTTTGAGTTGTTTAGGAATCAAGAGGGTGCTCTGGATCTAAGAAGATATTTTTAAAATTGTGTTGCAAGTTAGTATGAAAGCTGAGTTAGATACAGAACTTTAAACTCATGGAGATGGTTAGATAGTAGAATGTTAAAGTCAGGTGCCAAATACATATGGACTGACATTGGGAATGTATGCTAAGCCATATAACTCACATAATTGTGGCCTATTTATTTCTGTTGTTTTGTATTGTATTTATAGTTATAAGAAATCTGATTATAAGTGAATAGATGCCATGTGCATCCAATTCCACTTTGCACAGTGTTTCCTTGCGTTTGCCTTAAGCATTTCCAAGTCCATTCCTACAGCAGCATTAGAGTTCACTTCTTAAAAAATATGCTAGCTAGTCCAAGAGGGTATTCTGGATCTAAGAAGAAGATATTTTTAAAATTGTGAGGCAAGTTAGTATGAAAGCTGAGTTAGATATAGAACTTTAAACTCATGGAGATGGTTAGATAGTAGAATGTTAAAGTCAGGTGCCAAATACATATGGACTGAACATTGGGAATGTATGCTAAGCCATATAACTCTTACAATTGTGGCCTATTTATTTCTGTTGTTTTGTATTGTATTTATAGTTATAAGAAAATGAACCATTTGTTGGACTGAAAGGGAGAGCTGTTGGGGGGAAAAAGAAATACCTTGAACTAAAAAAAAAAGGGTAGAGGATGGGGGGTTGAGGGGGAGGAGGGTGGAAGGGTGGGACTGGAGGATTGAGTAGGGAGGGGATTGTGATTGAGATGTAACTTGGCAACGTGTTTCATTGACAGGAAACAAAGTCTATGTTCCTGTTCCCTTTGGTGCATTGGCTATAGAATAGTTATCCTGTACTATATGGCTAAAATCTGATTATAAGTGAATAGATGCCATGTGCATCCAATTCCACTCTGCACAGTGTTTCCTTGCGTTTGCCTTAAGCATTTCCAAGTCCATTCCTACAGCACCATTAGAGTTCACTTCTTAAAAAATAAGCTAGTCCAAGAGGGTGTTCTGGATCTAAGAAGATATTTTTAAAATTGTGAGGCAAGTTAGTATGAAAGCTGAGTTAGATATAGAACTTTAAACTCATGGAGATGGTTAGATAGTAGAATGTTAAAGTCAAGTGCCAAATACATATGGACTGGACATTGGGAATGTATGCTAAGCCATATAACTCTTACAATTGTGGCCTACTTACTTCTGTTGTTTTGTATTGTATTTATAGTTATAAGAAAAGAACCATTTTTTTGGACTGAAAGGGAGAGCTGTTGGGGGGAAAAAGAAATACCTTGAA
>CAJQZJ010032137.1:4225596-4328490 GCA_907164525.1 Lophiomys imhausi | reverse complement strand
TTTTTTTTTTTTTTTTTTTAGTTTAAGGTATTTATTTTTTCCCCCAACAGCTCTCCTTTTCAGCCCAAAAAATGGTTCTTTTTCTTATAACTATAAATACAATACAAAACAACAGAAATAAATAGGCCACAATTATAAGAGTTATATGGCTTAGCATACATTCCCAATGTCCAGTCCATATGTATTTGGCACCTGACTTTAACATTCTACTATCTAACCATCTCCATGTGTTTAAAGTTCTATATCTAACTCAGCTTTCATACTAACTTGCCTCATAATTTTAAAAACATCTTCTTAGATCCAGAATGCCCTCTTGATTCCTAAACAACTCAAAATTTAACTATGAGACTCTAGGTATCTATTATTCAACCACCTCAGAGACCTGAGAGGGATAAATACATCTGATTATATAGGAAGTGCAGGGCCTGCAGCTTCCAAAACTAAAAAATGACATACCAGTGGCTGCCTGGACAGTTCCCATTTTCTCTCCATACATTACAGCATCAATCTTCAGCCATTTGGCCCCATTTCTCTGACAGACATTGGTTGTAGAGCAGGAATTATGAAGGACTTACCTACCCTGTCTTGGCAGAGCTAGGCTGTCGACTTACCTGCTTCCAAGTTTTGTCCTTTTTGGACAGAAAAAGAGACAAAGATTTGACTAGCAGGGTCCCAGTAGAAAGAAAAAGCTTTTCAATAGACTGGGTGTGTCCCTTCATATTACTTTGTAACTCCAAATACTTACCTTTCAACTAAGGGGATCAAAAATAACTTGATTACTAGTTCATCCCCAAATGCTATGTTTAAATCTCTGACATGACATTAAACCAAGACAGTATATTCTCTTCTGTATAAATGTCATCAGATAGATAACTCACCATCAACACAGAATTAGCTCTTACTAAATCTACTAGTCAGAAGAAGTAGAAGGCAATGTTCCACTGGGCCACAGGTCAAGACACTTTTATTAATCAATCAATCAATCAAAGCACAACATTATTTTATATTTGCTCCACTGTAAAGAATCTTGTTGGACCTTCCTGTGCTATGTCTATGTGTCATTTTTCTCAAGCCTATGCACTCCTACATAGGAGAGGAAGAAGGATACAGAAAAGGAAAAGTAGGAAGTCCCTGGGTCTAACCTCCAAAACCCATTAAACAGAACCATTTATCAGCTTGTAATCTCTTCCCCTAAATATCAGAGTTTTCAGTTATCCTTCAAATAACCAAAAAGAAGGGCGGGGAAACACCCTCCCCACCCTCTGGGCATGGGACTTCGCTCTCTTAAAGTGACTTCCTGCTGATTTGGGTCGTAGTAAACCTGTTTGGGGCCCGAACCAAAATGGAAAAATGGTTAAAAATGTTAGTACAATCCTTTGATGTTCAGTCCTTCTGTTCTCAGCTGTTTAGATGACCTAAGGAGTTTGTAGGCAGAAGCTGATCTTGCGGACTTCACTGAGGTTCTGGCCGGGGCATTGTGTAGAGCTGAACGGTCCCAGCGACATTGGATTGCCGTGGTTGCAGGCCCCCCGATGGAGACAGCTATTGAGGAAGTCTGCCAGGCTGAATCAACTGGGTCACTCGTCCTCCTTGGTGCCTGATTCTGCTCTCTGCTGAGGTTTCCGCTGTCCAGCCATCCCCGGGCTCCCCGAATGGATGCTTCGATTCTCCTGGAAAGATAAGAACAGAGCCCTGCCCCAATCCCAACCCTGGGACAATTACCACAGGAAGGTCCAAGAAGAAGGGGCAGATTATTGAATATGCCCTTATACCTTTGTATATTGATACAAAATTAGTAGTATATTTGGCTAAAGTGGTATTGACCATTGTGTATTGTGCAAAAATAAGATTGTATTGGATTACATCGGTATTGATCTTTGTATATTGATACAAAATTAAGATTATAGTTGGCCACAATGGTATTGACCCTTGTATATGGACGTAATATTAAGATTGTATTGGGCTACATAGGCATTGATCTTTGTATATTGATACATAATTAAGAGTATATTTAACCACAATTGAATAGATCTTTGTGTATTGATACAAAATTAAAGGTAACGCTTCCTAATGGTATCATACCTAGAGATACTTAAAAATAAAATGTGAAGCTCTGGCCTCTTGATACCAACCGTCTAAAACTGTTTAGGATAGTTAAGAAATACAAACTCCTAGTCATGCAAGCGTGTCACCTTGTTAGCTACTATGACAGTCTATCACAGATATTCTCTAAACTACTCAGTAATCAAGTTGTTAAGAGACAAGCAACATTTGCTTATCTAAATACAAGAGATGGATAGGGCATCTTCAAAAACCCCAAGAGATCTGCAGAATATGACATTCAAAGATGTTATCTTAAATTAAGATTTTCTTTTTTTTGATATTGAGACATATCAGCTCCTGACAGCACCCCCTATTCTACTCCAAGTAGAAGATAAGTATTGAAGAATCTCTAGTATGAGATGGTTGAATTAGTGGCAAGCCTATCTCTTGGCATGAAAAAACTCCTTGCACCAACTGCAGACAGACTGCTGTCCAAAAAGGACAAAACTTGGTGGCAGGGAAGTCGACAGCCTGGCACTGCCAAGACAGGGTAGGTAAGTCCTTCATAATCCCTGCTCTACAACAAATGTCTGTCAGAGAAATAGGACCCAAAGGCTGAAGACTGATGCAGGAATGTATGGAGAGAAAATGGGAACTGTCCAGGCAGTCACTGGTATGTCATTTCTTGGTTTTGGAGGCTGCAGGCCCTGCACTTCCTATATAAGCAGATCTATTTATCCCTCTCAGGTCTCTGAGGTGGGTGAAGAATAGACAGCTAGAGTCTCATGGTTAAATTTTGAGTTGTTTAGGAATCAAGAGGGTGTTATAGATCTAAGAAGTTACTCTTAAAATTGTGTTGCAAGTTGGTGTGAATGTTGAGTCAGATATAGACCTTTAAACTCATGGAGATGGTTAGATAATAGAATGTTAAAGTCAGGGGCCAAATATGTATGGACTGGACATTGGGAAGGTATGCTGGGCCATTTAACTCTCATAAATGTGACATATTTGTATCTGTTGTTTTGTATAGTATTTACTGTTATAGGAGAAGGAACCATCTGTTGGACTGAGAGGGGAAGCTGCTGGGGGGAAGAGGGTGGAAGGGCCGGATAGGAAGGGGGAATAGGGAAGGGTTTGTGACTGAGATGTAACTTGAAGAAAAAAAATAAAGTATTTAAAAAAAAGAATCTTGTTTATTATGAATTGTTGATTCTTCAACACTGAACTCACAAACAACTGCAGTATTACCGTGTGTCACTGAGTGATACTCACCTAATGTATGTATTTTCTTCTAAGGTTCACCATAGTCTTGCATTTAGACACACCAGACAGCACTTCAGCAACATACTTGAAGGTCACTTAAAGCAGTGTAATCATGCACCAAGTAAATCACAAAAATGAGGAAAATGTGGTACTGAAGAGACCTTTAAAAGGATAATTTTTTTTCCAGCTGAAAGCTGAAACAAGAAAGCCAAATCAGATGGCTCAAAGTTTTCACTACTCTGTAAATTGTAAATAACCAAGAAACATCCCAAGTTTTTATTTGGACATTACAGAGACATGATGGCAGTGAGGTAAATTAAGAACCATGTAATCTACGAATATGATATATTCATATGAATAAATCTATGAATAAGATGTGTATGATATGATATGTCAACTATATATATATATGTTCATATATATATATTCTTCTTCACACTCCCTATTGAAGTTGTCTGAGTTTTCTCTCAAAAAAGCCAAGGGCATAGTCTGAATGAGAACTAGATAGAGGCTTTACAAGCTAATTGGTAAAGTATATGACCCCAGACTTCCTTCATTCTTGAAGAGGATATAGGCTTTAAAACCGATTAGTAGATTTCATCCACTTGGTCACAGTGTTTCCTTTAAGGACAAGGCTGAATCTGAGCAAATGACATCAGAGATATTTTCTGAGTACTTCAGGTAAAATAGCCATACAATAGCTATGGCCTCAGAATAAAGCAAGCAGTATCAAATGACAAAAAGTGGAAGGGAAAGATACTGGGTCCTTAGAGAGGTTGCACAGCTAGATGAGGTCTCATGTTTTCTCCACCTCATTTTTTATTTTTCAATTAAGTAGCTAATAAATCACATTAATAATTTAAAGTTTGGGTAAAGTTCTGTTTTTCTTGTACCCAGGAAGCCCTAATGTATTTCCATGATAGTTTCCTCCCTGCTCCTAACACAAGCAAGAACATGCATGCAAGTGGGCCACACACGTGTGTGCACACACATGGGAAGGGGGATAATTTCATTGAATTATCTTCTGTTCATCTTACGCTTTACTTCATTCCATCATGACTGGTACATAGAAGCCATTGATAGATGTACTGCCTTCTTTTAGTGGAATAGGGAACAATTCCTCAGGTGAACCAGTAAACAGCGTAACACAGTAATTGCAGAATGATTTACCAAGATGGCTACTGTCATATTGCTGCTCACTCACAAATGCAAAGTTCTCACCACAGTTATCTTAATTAAAAAGTTACTTATACTTCCTTTAATTAAAAAGTTTCTTACTTTACATTTTAAAACTTGTATCACAAAAGACTAAAATCTTAATATAGCCAATCAAGAACCATCTGTTTTATCATATAAAATTATAAAGCTAGTTTGCTTAGATATTACCTTTACCTAAAAAGGTAGAATGACATAGATTATTTTTTAAAATCTCTAATTCTTTCCTTCTCTGGATTAGGAAACAGAATAGAACTTAATGTTATTCAAACTTCATTTATAAATGAAAATAAATGGGCCAGCTTTTTAAAGTTGTTGCCCAGCCCTCCCTTGCTTTATGGGTGGTTTAAGTAGCCATTACTACTTGTGGATGAAAGATTGCATTATAAAAAATTGCAACTCCAATCGCCTAACCTCAGAACAACTGACAAGTAACTAACTACTCCCACAGATGGTCAACCGCTTTGGTAATTAATCCATTGCAGGCAAAGTCCATTGCATATAAAAAAGAGATCTTTTTAAAAATAGCCTTACCTACTGTTTAAAGGACAGATGAGAGAGGACTTACAGGTAGGGAAGGATAGGGAGTAACTGTGAAATGAAAAATAATCTATGGTTTCCTTAACAAACGACAGACTTACCATGAACTTCTCTTTTTTTGTTGTTTTTTCAAGACAGGGTTTCTCCCTCTATTAGAATCTGGCTGCCCTGGACTCACTTTGTAGACCAGGCTAACCTTGAACTCACAGAGATCCACCTGCCTCTGCTTCCCAAGTGTTGAGATAAAGGGCATATGCCACCACACCCAGCTGAATTTCTCTTCTTTATGGTAGTCAAATTCCATCCATTTCTCCCCACAAAATAACTTATATTTTATGCATAACTATGAAAAGATCTCAAAGACTTCAAATATGAGATAACAGTAAGGATATAGAAGCATTAATTTCTCTGTTGTGATCAGTACACCTTGTGTACATGTACTGAAATAACACAATATGGCCAATAATATATGCAATTATAATGAATCAATAAAAATTTATGTTTAAGGAGATGGAAATATGGAATCAACTCACCTTACTGAACATTTTAAATAAACATAATCATCTGACATGAACTCATATTCTCTGTTTAGCCTGTCATAAAAATTTAGGAAATGTTTGTGATACAAATGACATAAAAAAATAGTGCATGTCCAAATTGCATTTATATTTAAGTTATTTTTATATGACTGTAATAAATCATTAGCTTCCTACTAAAATGTCCCACACCTCAGAAAACATTCCCATGTCATAATAATGTGGAGTCAGTTGTGCAATTTACATTTTAAAGATTTTTTTTCTGAAACAGAGTTAGGCCATATATTCCAGGTAGTTGTGCTGAGATTATCCTCTGAACCTAACATAGTAACAATAAAAACAAACAAACAAACAAAAAGTCAACCATGGGAGCACAAGTCTGAAGTCCCAGAACTGGGAAACTAAGGCAGAAGAATCTGAAGTTTGGAAATAGTTTACTGTAATTTGTACACCATGTTTGAAAATAAATAGGTCTCATTACTACCTGTCTAACATGATGCTTTTAGTACAAAGGAAATTGAAACACTCGACAGTGACCAGTTTGACAAGAATAGGAAGATACTTAAAAACTGATATTTCATACTAGAAACAAAATTTGGAGAAATTTGGAAGCATCTATGAGGATGTCAGAACAAACGCTTGATGCATAAATCCCTCTCCTATAAATCATTCTACAAATAAGTAAATTTATGCTCACACATACAGACAAACATGTTCAGTTACAGACATTTCTGAAGATACATACACATAAGCACATATGCAGGTAGATAACTACACCTCATTCCAGGGTGTTCATTGCAGCATGCTTGGTGCTGTAATTTATACCTAAAATGCTTCCCAAAGGCCCAAATTTTAAAGAATTCATCCCCTAATACTAATGGGAGGTGCTAATCACTTTGAGATGAAACCTAGTGGGTGGTTTTAGGACATTGGAGTCACATTAGTGTGTCCTCTTCTAGGATTCTGGAACCATAGTCTCTGTCTCTTTCACTACCAACCATAAGGTGAACCGCTTTGTCCACCACAAAGTCCCACAAAATATGCTGTTTTACCATATGTCCAAAGCAACTGGGCCAGGTGCTCATGGACTGGAACCACAGAAACTCCCAACTAAAATAAAACACTGCCTTTGTAATTAGAATAAATGATTAATTTTAAGCAGCATTATGGACTTGGAAAATTGTGATCAACAGACTTTGACTAAAATCCTGTCACTTTCTCACTTTACTCAGGATGCACTCTTGATCAAATAGTTTTATCCTTGATTATGTAATTCTTCTTAAGGGTGTCTCCTAGAAAAACCTACACTACCACATCACAAGAGGGATGTTAGATAGACCAGTTAATTGCCTTTTATTTCTACTTTTAGTTTTTTGAGACAGAGTCTCAGTGTGTAGACCTGGGTATCCTGGAACTCACTCTGTGGACCAGGCTGGCCTTAAACTCATAGAGATCTGCCTGCCTCAGCCTCCTGAGTGCATCTCCCTTAATTGCAGTGCCTTTAAAATAAGATAGTATAAAATAGAATCCCATGTGCCTATAAGATAAAGTAGTTCAACCATTCCTTCCAATCACATTTTTGTTATAAAAAGATGGTTAGTCTTCTAGGATATTATCTCCTTTAACAAGAGTGTTCTACTGTTTATGTAATCCACATGAAAAAGATGACTAGTTTCTAATCATGATTTCATATGATTGATTTAATGGGACTTAAACAATTTTAAACCTGTGAAAGTCATGTGATTTGTAATAATTTGGACCTCTCGAAATTGGACAAGCACGTGTTGTATCTTTTACCTGCTCCTCCTCCTCCTTGCCTTCTCACAGGGAGTATTTCTTAGCCTTTTCTGTATGCCTAACTAAAATCCCACTGGGGTGACCATCCATTCCCAATCATGGAGTGCCCTGCTTGTAGGTTTCTTTGCTCTTAACATTTAAGCCAGGCATTGCTGAAAGGAAATTTAACCCATTTGCTTCTAAGTAATTTACACTTCACACATCAAAATACTCAGTTGTAACATCCACTTGTCTCAATAATCCTCCAGTCTTTTTAAGGGTTGTTACTCTTAGTCTCTAAAGATGAAATTTGAACTCCAGAAGGATGGGTCTTTGCAGTCTTTTTAATCTTAATTCATTTGGTAGACCATGCCAAGATGTTTCTCCTTCTTAAGAAAATATTCCATGTAAACGACCTTTTCTTAGTCATGTAACAAAGTGTTAGTTGCTGTTTACTGTTCACCAGTGGTGCCAGGCTCCCCTCGAGAAGCTTCATATGTATCTTCTTTAACCTTCACACTGGCTGAGGTAAAGTCTCTTTCCTACATTTCCAGACCCAGAACCAAAGTCTCTGAGAAACTAATTTACCCAAAATCACATGATCAATAAAAGCCTATACCTTGCAAACTACAAATCCAACTGTAGAAAAAAAGTTAATTAAATTATTTACTAGTATATAGATTATATTTAATTGGTTGGCAGTATTAATCCTTCACCCACCATTATCAATGAGCACACAGAGACTCCTGATGGATTTTAACAAGCCTTGGCCTGAATTGAGCCCATCTAAGCTAGCCCTTAATTCTATTCCCCAAATATGGCCCCATATATACATACATCCCCTGGGTTTTTATTCCTCATGCTATGCCAGTGTTACAGGCCACATGGAATGACTTTCTTTTCTCTAACCCGTGGTGTGTGTCCTCCTTCTTGCTCCAGCTCTTTCTTTATCTTGAAGGCTTCTTCTTCCCATAAACCTCTCTGCTTCAAAAGTTCAAGCACCTTAGTCCCGCCTACCTCTGACTTTGTCCAATCTCAGGCCACAGCATTTATTCAACCAATCAGAGACAATGTAGGCAACAGACAGCAAGTAGGACCAATTAATTAACATTTAGAATGCATAATATCCATCCCAATGCGAATGCAATCTCCTCTTTGAAGGTTTCTTCTCTCCTTACAGTCCTTCACACCCTTTGTCACACCTCCCACAATTCAATGTAATTGTAATTTTCATGCTACTTCTGACTATGAGTCCTTAAGTCCGCAGCACGTCACAGTCTTCTTCATCTTCCGAGCATCCAGCCCAGGTTAATAAGTGCATGTCAAATCAAATTGGTCTTGCTTTAGAATGAGGTGGCAATGTCTTCCATTGGTGCATTTCTCATTCTGGGCACTGGGGATAGGACATATTAAAATAAATATTATCCTCTTTTTTATGTTTACAAAGTCTGCTTGCCTGACTGTGTGAGCACACAAATAGTTAGGAAGCTAAAGTCATAAAGTCACCTTCCTTGCAAATCACACCATTACCTGTTTGATGGCTGCAGAACATTCTGAGGATCTGGGCTAATGTTACCAGTGAACAGCATTTAACGTAAGAGATACCAGCTCATGCTATTAAAACCCAGATATCTGTCACAATGTAATGAGTAGAAAATGGAATGTTGACATGCAAACAATTATTGCTATTTAAATTGTGAAAAACAGTTCAATAATAGGACGTGCTTAGTCATACAGTGGATCTTAAATGATGGTTTGCAAGGATTTTGAAGTGGAATCAAAATACAACAGTGAATTAATTAAAAAGCAAAACAGATTACAAAACTACATAATATAAGTGATATCTAATTGAAAATATACAAACATCCACATATTTAGAGAAACCTAGCAGAAACAAAAACTGTGTAATAACTGAACTATGGGTTATTTTATTTCCTTGTTTTTAATTTGTACCAGTGCTTATTTTTATTGACTTCATTACCACCATTATGGGTATCAACTCATATTTCAAATTCTCATCTATAAAATAGACTAAGAATTTCCACTTTATTATGGTGCTTTCTAACCCTAACCCATTATGACAATAAACAAAATAATTGTGTTTATAATAAAATTTAAAGTAATATTCAAATACACTCACAAGATAACAATATAAATGTGCTATGAAAATGCTTTATAAGTCAATTTCATCATTTTGCAGAGAGTGATCTTGCAAAAACCTACATAGTATATAGCCTACTATAACCCGGAATGATAAGTTATTGGGGACTGCATCGTACTGTATTAAATACTGCTGCCGCTTTTAACATAGTTGTGAGTGTATGTGTATCTAAACACATGTAAAGATTTGGGAAGATAGGGATTGCCTTTTGTTCATAAGATACAGATTCAATCTTAAGTATTACCAATAAAATAAGTACATCTAAACATTTGAAAGCTGCAAAAATATGGGATAAATGCTGAAATTGGTACATTTGTATAGTGCACTGACTGTGGACAACTGTTGTAGGTCTGGAAGTTTCTCCAAGGTAGTCAGAGAGTGAGTGATGAAGATCACTACATTTAGGCTAGACTAAATTCACAATGAGATATTTTTCTTCTTTTGTAATAAATAAACCTTACGTTTCTGTGAGGCACTTTATCAAGTTTTAATCTCTTTTAACTAGTGATTCATTTCTAATGACACATAGCTTAAAATAACTAAATGCACAGCAATATTTCTCTTTTTTATATCAAGATTCTACAAAATTCCAATTCTTCCTTTTCTCAGTGCTGGGATAAACCTCTCTGATTTTAAATCACATACTCTATCTCTGAGTTGCGTATCTAGTCCCACTTTTTTTCTATGTAAAATTTTCTTTTTTCTACATCTTAAACTTTTCTTTAATAAGACAGCACACACATTATTCTAGGCTTGCACAAGGTCAAGATTATCAATACTATTGTCTTCCATCCTTACACCTTTATTTGGTTCTATTGGGAGGTCTTTAGGGAAAATATGTGTGGAACTATCATCTCCTATAGGAAATATATCTTTTGAAATACTTCCTGAAGTACCTGCCTAAGGCTATTCTATTTTAAAAAATTAAATGTAAGGACTATGTAAAAATATAACAAAGTAAATACATAAATCAGTAACAGAGTTTTCGTTATTATCAACTATTACATAGTATATACATAGTTGTACATAGTGTTGGGTTTCTAAGATGAACCAGAGTATGTGTACTCATATCAGAATGGCCATGACCATGAGTGACACTTTGCCCAGTGATGACACAGCAGCTATGATGTGATTAAGTCATATCCATTTTCAGCTCCTTTGTGGTTTCATGGCAACACTATCATTTGTATCCTGTCCTTGATCAAAATGCCATGAGGTCTTTAGTTATTTTAAATCATTGAAAAATAATCTAAGTTTATTACATATGTAGCACTTGATATAGAAAACGTTTTTCTTCAAAGTTTTTTTTGTTTTGTTTTGTTTTTATGTAAAGACTATATGGCTTTCTTCTGGGACTTTTCCTAGTTCCCTGGGATCCCTTGATCTTTTACCTCCCAGAGCTATGACATTATTATTCCTAAGAAAGCTGGAAAAAAATAGTAAGAAAGGTGGAAGTTTGTTCGCCTAGAGGATAGAAAATAAGTAAAATAATAACTTTAGAACTGGATACCCCCATTTTAACTCTCTCACTCATCTTCAGAAGAGCTACAGTGTTCATCAAAATCAAACAATAGTATTCAGTAACACAATATGGATTTCAGCAATATTCATGACAAACAATCAAGGAATCAAGGAAGGAAAAAAGGCAATACCCACAGCGCTTAGAAATGCATGTTTAGGGTAATATGTGAAGGAAGTAATACTGGAAGTAATAAATGTTTTTATCCTACCTTAAATGTTAGGAGAGAGAGAGAGTGAGAGAGAGAGAAAGAGAGAGAGAGAGGAGTCAGCAGCAAGGAGACAGGAGACATGCATGTCTTTTCCTCTCCCCAAAGGGTAAGGGATTTGAAGAGATTACACTAAATTATGTGCAGCTGAGGTTTCTGATTCTTGCCTTCTAAACTGGTCCTGGTGCCTGAACTGCCTGATGGATTCTAAATACCACAGGAGCCTCTATCAGGGATTTAGGCAAAATCCAAAGCACGGTCTGGATTTGGTTTCAGAATAAAAATAGTCACCACAGAGCACCACTGTGTTTCTAGCTCTGTAAAAATGCTACTTCATTTAACTACTTCAACAGGCTTCAATGGGTAGGATCATTATCTATGTTTATGAAGAAATGATGGATTGGAGAAACTGAGCCACTATTCCATCATCTCAGAGCTTACAGGAGGCAGAGCTGATTTTCAAATACTTCCAAGACCCATGCTTTTTCCATGTTCTTATTTCATAACTCAAGTCATCTTCTTTAGCTTTCTACATAGGCAACCAGTCTCTTCAGGCTAATTTAACTACCCAAGGCCCTAAATCTCACCATAGAATCAGTGACAGAAAAGTACTCCTGCCTGACCTCATATCAAAGCCCTCTTATTTATAAGTTGTTAAGATTAGCTAGGTATCCAATTATGATCCATATTTTGATAACTACATTGATTTAACTAGAAAATAAAGATTTACTGTTAGGAGGATATGAATGTATCACTTTCCACTGACTATTTAAAATATAGCTTCTAACATAAAAAAAAATGAGGACTGCATTCTGAGATGTTCAGTGATTATACATGAATGTCCAAAGATGGCAAGCTGCATCTCCCACAGTTTCCATCAGTCAGAAAACACGTCTCAGGCTCTGGCCTGATTTTCCAGGGCACGTTCAAGGTCTTTAGCACTCACTCACATTCTTCACCAGGCAAGCTACAGCTAGCTAACCCTAACGCAAACCTTTTAGTTGTTTTCAACTTAAAAGCTTGACTGCTAGCTTAGAAGGATGATGGTACATAATCAGATAGGGGTGCATTTCAGATCCTTTACACAGAACATCACTGAAGCCAGAGTAGGTCCTCATAAACATGATTGTCAATTCCACCATTTAGAAATGGTGGAATTGACACAAAGAGGGTTCTGAAATGATTTAATTCTACTATCACAATAATAACATGCTTAGTTTGTTAAAAATGTTGACATTTAAATTTTGAAGGGTCACTGTTCAGTTAGGCAATACCCTTTCAAATGAACACTTAATGAGGAACATTAAGGTCTGAATATTTTTGTGCACCAAATAATAGGAAGAGGTTGAGGTCCTCGGGAAGATGATTAAGGGTGGAGTTGTCCTCAGAAATGGTATTAGTGCTCTTATACAAAGAGACCCGAGGGAGCAAGTGGGCCTGCCATTTTCAGTATCTGAGGATTCAACAAGAGTGTGTCATCTATCAGCAAGCCTGATCAACCCATAAATAGACTGGTACCTTGACTCTAGCCTTCTCAACCTCCAGAATTATGAGGAACAAATTTCTGTAGTTTACAAATTACTAAATCTAAGAGATTTTGGTAGCACAGCCTAAATGAACTATGAAATGGAAAAAAAAAAAACAAGTGGAAAGGTTTAAAATATTTTGTTTTTCCAAAAGCTATTTCATTAGGAAACTTTTTAATTTTAATAAAAATAATACAAAGTAACTGTCTCTATGGCTCATAGCACAAGCTTGACTCACATTCCATACCATATTACTCTCTCTCTCTCTACACACACATGCAATAAAAATATGTCTTATAGAGCATGTCACCCAATTGCATGAACCGTGGCATTAGTAACTGCAGCAATGATCACTCAAAGCACAATGCAAGGTAGGCAATCTTTCAATAACCAATTTAGGAAAGTGCCCTCTGATTACAAACAGTGTTCTTTAAACTTTTCCTATATTAAAAAGTAACAATCATCGTCAGTATTCATATTACTTGACTAAATACATATGATCTGCACTAAACACTAGGCACTATTCCACACATGTTGTTCATTCAACCCATATAAACAACTATATAATGAATTATCATCATCCCTAATTCACTGAGGAATGGAAGCTAGGGCGGTTAAATAACTGGGCCAGGAGCCTTCAGTTAAACAATAAAACCCTGGGGCAACAAGAGAAACAAGACTGAAGCAAAGGAACCAGAAAGGTTGAAACCACTATGATATAAAAACATAATGTGCCTGATTAATAGCATTGCCTTCCATTTCTTGCTCCAATGAAATCTGACCTCTTAGTCAATAGAATGAAAGCCAAAGATACATAAAGCCTAGATATAGAAGGGCAGCTTTTGCTTTTTGAAATTCCGTTTTCTCTTTACTTGCATGAGAGTAGCTGTGATAGCAAAGAGTTCTGCACAGTGAGTTGCCCTTTGTGCTAGTTTTAGCCCTACTTATTAACTGCCTAACAGCAAGCGAACTGCTTAGTGTTTATAGGCCTGGGTTTTGTCATGGTTCCTGAGACACACAGAACGGGAAATAGTGGAAGAGGTGAAGTATATTTGGGGGCCTTTGTACCTTTCTGTACATTGTGAAACTGTTGTCTAGTTAACTACTTTTTCCTGTGGGTAACCAGAGGATGTTATGAAGAAACAATTTTAAATAACATTTAATGAGGAATAAGTACAGACTATGTTTCTCCAAAATGTGACATTATTAACACCATTTGAAATTTCATGCCACAGCAAAATTGTAGCATATATATGTACATACACACACATATATAGTAAAAGTGAAATATTACATTATTACTAAAAGTAATTTATGATTAGTCCTTATAGCATCATAGTATTCCGGAACCAAAGCTCCTGACTTTATGTTGACATGTACTTTCCATGAGAATCATTTTCATACCTGTGAAAAAAATGTCTAATTGTGGTAAAGCAATAGTTTGTGAATGCTATGTCAGACTTTCTAATCATACTCTAGGGAAGCAAACAGCTCATTTCCTCTGAATGTCTATGACTTATGTTCTATGTTAGGAGGTTGCAGTAGTTTGTACAAGAATGAGTTGGCCATAAAACTAGTCCCTAGAGCACTTGTTTTATTATTAAATGCAAAAAAGATACTAAAATGAAGGCAATTCTGCTATTTACCAAAATTAACTAATAGGCTTACAGAAAACAGGTGGATGAGCAACATCCATTCCATAGTGTTAAGCACATCTACTTGAGACAGTGAATAAACAAAAATAAGGTGTGTTCATGTTCTTTGATTTCATAGAAGGAAAATCAGAATGACAAACATGAGGTTTGACCCTGAGGACTGAGGGCCACAGAAGAGTTTATGTAACTTCTTATGTATTTCTCTCCAGGACGTACTCCCCTTGACACAGAGTCAATTCTATCCACACACATCCCCCCACAATCCTTACTCATCTGTAAGGGGGATTTTACCATATTGTTAGTAATTCTTGTCAGTTAAATTCATAGCAATTTTTCTTCCAGGTAACTGTATATATTAATGATTAAATACAGTATTCATGATCAAGGAACAGAAGCTTGACTAGCAGTTACATATTACTTGATTTCAAAGAGACTATAAACTATTGGAAGAATTTATTTGTTTTCTTCTATGCCAAACCACTATACAGTTCCAAAAAGAAAAGAAAAATAAAGAACAAAACATGCACACCTAAAGTTTTTAAATGACAACAATGAAATCACTAATAGAAGAATCTTTCAGAAAAAAAAGTTAACGTACATTATAGTGGGAAGAAAATCTAGTCCAAGAATAAGATGTAACTGTTTTAAACTTCAAAAATTCATTTCTGTTCTCTACACTTTAGTGCTGGTTTCAAACAAAATACTTTAAACTTTTCATAGGATATGAATCGGTTTTTGAACAAAATTTACTGATGAAATGAGCCTGAGAAAGTGCTGAAGCAACTGTGCCCTAGCTGAAATGAGCCCATCATCAATCATCTTCTTCTTCCCTCTCCTAGCGCCACCCCACATGAACACTTCCCTGTTTCAGAGTGCAGTCCCCTGTGCTTCAGGACACCCAAGGTTATTTCCATGATTCCAGGCAAACAGCAAAGGGAATCAATAGAGATATTAGTTCCCAAAGACTGTCTGAAGCTCAGGTAAAGAGTTTAGGATGGCAGTTAAAGGAGGGAGGAAATGAAGGCCCTGTTTCAGTACTATTACATTCTGCTTACTAGAACCTCGCTCTAGAAAGTGTCTGTGATTTTACTACTATTCACTCCTAAATTAACTGTGATTTACTATTATTCACTTCTCTGGCTAGAGAATCAAATAACAGAATCACCTATAAAGAATAAATTTATTGTAATATATGTCATATTTCTTATCTATTCTGGTTCATTCTCCTGAGACCTAACTATAATTATTGTGTGCATAAAAATTTCAAGCACATTAACCATTATGACCTTTAATCCCAGCACTTGGGAGGCAGAGGCAGGCAGATCTCTGTGATTTTGAGGCCAGCCTGGTCTACGGAGCCAGTTTCAGGATGTTCAGAGATACATAGAGAGAACCTGCCTCAAAACAAACAAACAAACAAAATTATAAGCAAACAGTAGGAAAAATAAAGAGAGAAGGAGTGATAAAAGGAAAAGAAATGAAGGAAAATCAAACATTTTATAGTTCTTTAGCAGCGTGCATAAATTGTCTTCAGATAATTATCTCCCTTGCCTCCTTCCCTCTCTCCTTTCCTTCCTTCATTCCTTCCAACAGTAACATACACTCCATTGCCTCCCCCTTTTAGTTATATTCATAACTACCTATCCCCAAACTAAACTTCCAAAAATCTTTTGTTACTTATATATGGTATCATGACAAAGCTCTAGACAATGGGGTATGAAAGGTACTGGTGTAATTTATTTCTAGTCAGGTCATTATTAAGAAGGATGTTTCCTCTCTCCTTTGTAACCTTTGCTGAGATGAGAAGATAGTGGTATAATTCAACTTTTATTATGCAACTGAGAATCATATTCTAGGGAAGGCAGATAATATTAGAAATAATATGGATTTCTTGACTTATAGCAGAAACTTTTAAATGCCTTCTTCTTTTTCTGACTTACTACATTTTAGGGTCTCTTTGGAACAAGAGCTTAGATTACACCCTAACAAATATACAGGAATTTTTTTACCTAATTAATTACTTAAAAATGGAAATCAACTCCCAAAAGTAAAAGGAACAGATACAAAGAGACAGTGGTCATTAGGGTCTCTTCCTTTTTGTTACAGGGGTTAAAATCCTCAGGGAGTCTTAACTCCAGATCAAGTTTTAGAGTGTCAGGTCAAACTGAGAAAGCTTTGAAAAATGATTTTGAGTGTTTCTGTGTAGATTTCAGATAGGTCGGATTTCAAAAGTCCAAAGAAATTTTAGCAGGAATCTGAAATCATGCACTGCAGTTGTATAATACTTCGGGCACTTCTTGGTTTCCTACTATACACAACTAAAATTGCCTTTTTTTAAATGACAAATAGCTCTATCTGGATATTTTACTTAGTGGTTGAGTTTGGTATGGAATTTATTAAACATAAAATACAACTGTTTCCTTTATTCTGTAATCCCATTCCTCATGACAATGAAATAAAAATGGATAGAATGAATGCTCTGTGCATACAGCCTATATCAGTATGCACAAACAACTATACTTAATCATTGAAATTGATATCTTTCCTCAGAAGCTCTCTCTAGTAATTTGGAGAATACCACATGCAATATTAAAACTTATGCCTTGAAATGGCTAATCTTCATTGTCAACTTGACTGGATTTGGATTCTCCTAGGAGACACAGGTCTCAAAGTATCTGTGACGGTGTTCCAAAGAGGATCAGCTGAGAAGGGAATACCCACCAGGAATGTGGGTAGCACCACCCATGGTCCAGGTCCCTGGCCAGAATAAAAAAGAGAGAACTGAGAAAGCCAGCTGGGCACCAGCATTCACCTCTTTCTATTTCCTGAGTACTAGCACAATATAACCACCCACATCACACTCGCACTGCCATGCTTCACACACTATGAAGGGACTGTATCCCCTTTCACTGGGAGCCAGAATTAGCCCTTCTTGAAGGAGATTTTTGTCAGTTTTGTTGCAGCAAGTAGAAAAGTAATTAATACAACTACTCTCTTCACAGTCAGTATGTTTTATTTTCATATATATTTTCTGCTGAAAGCTATTAGTCCAACATTGAAAAGAATATTCATATTTAAATAAACTATATCATCATTAAAAATGGCACAGAAAAAATAGGTGAGCTTCATGGTATAACAAAAAGTATATAGGATCTTGACATTCCATTTTTCTTTAGGCCTTTACTTTCTTACTGTGTGCCATAATAAAGCACAGAATTACAACCAATGTGTGATGACAACTGGTCTCAGGGCTGGGCTTGCCTTCTTCTAAATATATTGTCATCCATACACTGGAAAAGATAAAAGTGATCAACCACCCTTAGACAACAGTAGGATGACTATTCTGGCAAAACCTTCAAACCACATTAAGCCCTAATTTAAAATGATGTTTGAAATACAGGAATGCAACGAAGACCAATTTATTTGCACAGTGACTAAAAATTGAACTCACTAGACAGAGTTAAGAGATGGAAACAATTAAATGTGTTTGTTTTCTAAATAGACCAAGTATATTAGAAGCTTTAAAGATAAAAAAAAATCCAGTTTTACTAGACTCTTAACATGTGCTGCTGTCCAAATTCTTAAGTCATTTTCTTTAATGATCCTCTGAGGTTGTTCTAATAAAACATGTTATTTTTAAGAGTGAGTAAACAATCTGTCTAATTTCACATTATCAATACTCCACAAAGTTTCATTCTCTTTGTCAACATACAAAAGTGAGGGTCAACTTAGTCAAAACCCTAGCTGTGGGGAGTCTCTTGTTGGATTTCAGTGTTTTCTCCTTGTATACAAGTCAAGTTTCTGTGGTATGCTAAAAAAAAAAAAGTTAGGTACAGTTGTGTCATGCAAATCGTCTAAATATGACAGGCACTTCAGCAGAACATAGCAATTGTTATGGCTCAAAGGAAACTGGAATGGGAAGCTGTTATCCAGAGCAGCATCCTGCTCCAAATGCGGGATGGCCAGATACCAGCATATCATCAAGCCTTTGGCTAACACACATTCTCTGACCACTCAATCAAGGATAGTGTCTTTAAGACCAAGTGTCCTAGACTCTCTGGCGTCTTTTCCCTGGGGCTATATCCAGACAAGTCTGGCTAAGAGAGGTGACTCTTTATACACCATAATGAAGCCCAGGTCTGAGAGGAGAGTCTTGCCAAGGTCCCACTGAAGTTTGCCAAGAATCGATGATACGATGTAGTGAAAACAGGATTGGCCCTTGTCAGTTCTCCACATCACTAGTCTCTAGAGGAGACTGATGAACATTTGATTGAATCAATGGAATTTGTTTTCCTTATAAATCACACGTCAACAGGAAAGTACATGAGCCCCCATTCCATCCCGACATTGAAAGTACAGGAGAAATTGATAGGCTAGAAAAGAAAAGAGAAAACTTGTTAATTTTTCTATCTCAGAGCTGAAAAACATAAGGGCTCTCCTTAAGGCTGCATCTTTTACCTGATGCAGCAACTAACAGATCCAGTGCACTGCATATTTTTAACAGTGGTCAACTCTTCCTAGAAGCCCATGAGGGGTTAGGAGAGGATCTGACTTTGCTATCTTCCTATCTAAGCTATTGAAGAAAGAGTTAAGGAAAATTACATGGATGACAACATTCAACCTCACCAGAACTAAAAATAATAAGACAGTTAAAGTCTGGCTAAAACATCAAGTTATTAAACTTTTCACTCTACACTAGCATAAGATTTTACACTTTGCAAGACAACAATATTTTAACTGAGCTAAAAACCAATGAATGCTTCAGTTACTATAATTGTAATAACAATTCAGCATTTCAGCTAAAGTATTTAAAGATTTCAAGTGTTTCTTTTTTTTTTTTTTTTTTTTTTTTTTAAATGTGATTTTTTTTAATATTTATTTATTATGTATACAATGTTCTATATTTTAGTACATATACCCACACAACAGAAGAGGGCACCAAATCCCATTATAGATGGTTGTGAGCCACCGTGTGGTTGCTGGGAATTGAACTCAGGACCTTTGGAAGAGCAGCCAGTGCTCTTAACCTCTGAGCCATCTCTCCAGCCCCCTCAAGTGTTTCTTTTACTTAAAAACTACATTGAAAAGTTAAATATCAATAACCTGTGTATTAAAAGAAATATTAAGAGGTTCATATTGTAGATTTAGAAAACAGAAATTGTACAAGAGAACACACAAAGGATGAGAGAATTTGAAGAACTAGAAAGACAGCTTATGAGTGTATATTGCTTGACCAGAAGACTTAAGTCCAGAGCCACATGGTGGCTCACAATTCCAGCTTCAGGGGATCCAACATCCTCTGCTGGTCTCAAAGGGCTCTTGCATTCATGTACACATACATACACACACAAGTATACACCTATAATTGTCTTAAAAAATAAAAATATTTAAAGTGTTTCAAACAAGAGGTGGGCTTGGGATATAGTTCAGTTAATAGATCACTTGCCTAGTATGCATGGGGACATGACCCATCAAGATAGGAAATACACACACACACACACACACAGGAGTGGGGGGCACACACACATGGGGATAGGAGGTTCACATACACACACACCCATGAGGGGATGGGGGAGAGAGAGAGTGCCTAAATACTATTGAACAAGTACATAATCAATAAACATTATAGACTAGGTGTTTGTTACATGTAAGGCAGCATGTTTCAATTATTTAGCATATGATAGAAACTACAACCACCTGCCTCTCAAGGTAAGCTCGATACTAACTGTTCACACCTAAATCAAAGGTACAGTATATAATTTTAATTAACCTACTATTGGTTGGGAATTTGATGTAGGGATAAGGTTATTGTGCAATTCAAATACTGGTTTTTGTAACCCTCTCCCCCAATCTGATTGCAATCCTTAAATTTAGATTCTCCTGTCTCAATGTTGTGTAAATACTGTTCCCCAATTGTTCCCCAATATGCCAATACAACTTTTATAGCCAATCACTGAGCAGTTGAGAGAATAGGGCTGGACTTCCTGCCTCCAAGGGAGGTAGAGTTAAAGAAAGGAGTAGGAGGAGGGAGCAGAGGAAGTGGGGAGCCACAGGCAGATGTGCAGGAAACATGAGAGATTCAGCTGAATCTGGAAAGACATAAAATGCAAGTATCTCTGAGATTTATACCGGGGATGGGGGTTGGTGAGGGGTTGGGGGGGGTGTTAAGAATAGAATAATAACTGCTCAGTTTTTGTGTTGTGAAGCCTGTTTAACAAATAATATAATAGTGTCTCAATTATTTGGGCATTAGCCTGTTTAAGAGAGAAATTGTGAAACAAACATAATTATATAAAGTTACATTAACATTTTGAGGATAGTAGGAGCTTCCTGACAATGCCTATAGAATTGCTTTACTTGCTCTTACAAGGCTTCAGATGCATTCATACTAGAAAATGTATGTTATTCCTTCTAACTTCAACACTACATTTAAGGTTTTGAACATTCTTTTGGACACCTTTGCTCATCAGGCCTTTCCAAACTAACCAGAACATATCCTCTTAATAAAAAAATAATAGTTATGTTCTCATTTTCTAAGTTTGTGATTAAAACCTACAGTGGAAGGGTCCAAGCTAAGAAGAAATTTCCTTTTGGTTAAAAAAAATTTCATCGACTTCCCTGCTACCAAGTTTTGTCCTTTTTGGACAGCAGTCTGTCTGCAGTTGGTGCAAGGGGTTTTTTCATGCCAAGAGATAGGCTTGCCACTAATTCAACCATCTTACAGTGGAGGTTCTTCGATGCTTATCTTCTACTTGGAGTAGAATAGGGGGTACTGTCAGGCGCTGATATGTCTCGATATCAAAAAAAAAAAAGAAAATCTTGATTTAAGATAACATCTTTGAATGCCATATTCTGCAGATCTCTTGGGGTTTTTGAAGATGTCCTATCCATCTCTTGTATTTAGATAAGCAAATGTTGCTTGTCTCTTAGCAACTTGATTACTGGGTAGTTTAGAGAATATCTGTGATAGACTGTCATAGTAGCTAACAAAGTGACATGTTTGCATGACTAGGAGTTTGTTTTACTTAACTATCTTAGACCGTTTTAGACGGTTGGTATCAAGAGGCCAGAGCTTCACATTTTATTTTTAAGTATCTCTAGGTATGATACTATTAGGAAGCGTTACCTTTAAATTTGTATCAATATACAAAGATCTATTCAATTGTGGTTAAATATACTCTTAATTATGTATCAATATACAAAGATCAATGCCTATGTAGCCCAATACAATCTTAATATTACGTCCATATACAAGGGTCAATACCATTGTGGCCAACTATAATCTTAATTTTGTATCAATATACAAAGATCAATACCGATGTAATCCAATATAATCTTATTTTTGCACAATAAACAATGGTCAATACCACTTTAGCCAAATATACTACTAATTTTGTATCAATATACAAAGGTATAAGGGCATATTCAATAATCTGCCCCTTCTTCTTGGACCTTCCTGTGCTATGTCTATATCTCATTTTTCTCAAGCCCATGCACTCCTACATAGGAGAGGAAGAAGGATACAGAAAAGGAAAAGTAGGAAGTCCCTGGGGCTAACCTCCAAAACCCATTAAGACAGGACCATTTATCAGCTTGTAATCTCTTCCCCTAAATATCAGAGTTTTCAGTTATCCTTCAAATAACCAAAAAGAAGGGCGGAGAAACACTTGGTAGCAGGGAAGTCGACAGCCTATCTCTGCCAAGACAGGGTAGGTAAGTCCTTCATAATCCCTGCTCTACAACAAATGTCTGTCAGAGAAACAGGACCCAAAGGCTGAAGACTGATGCAGGAATGTATGGAGAGAAAATGGGAACTGTCCAGGCAGTCATTGGTATGTCCTTTCTTAGTTTTCGAAGCTGCAGGCCCTGCACTTCCTATATAAGCAAATATATTTATCCCTCTCAGGTCTCTGAGGTGGTTGAAGAATAGACAGCTAGAGTCTCATAGTTAAATTTTGAGTTGTTTAGGAATCAAGAGGGTGTTATAGATCTAAGAAGATACTCTTAAAAGTGTGTTGCAAGTTAGTATGAATGTTGAGTCAGATATAGACCTTTAAACTCATGGAGATGGTTAGATAGTAGAATGTTAAAGTCAGGGGCCAAATATGTATAAACTGGACATTGGGAAGGTATACTGGGCCATTTAACTCTCATAAATGTGGCATATTTATATCTGTTGTTTTGTATAATACTTACTGTTATAAGAGAAGGAACCATCTGTTGGACTGAAAGGGGAAACTTCTGGGGGGAAGAGGGTGGAAGGGCGGGATAGGAAGGGGGAATAGGGAGGGGTTTGTTACTGAGTTGTAACTTGAAGAAAAATAAATAAAGTATTTAAAAAAATAATAAAAAAAAATTTCATTATATTTGCCAGAACAATATGAAATGAATTGTTGGGTCCCTCCCTTATGTTAGAAACTAAACAGAATTGCTTGCTTAGTTAAATCCCTAAATTATTTGCCACATAACATTCCAGCAATAATTTTAAACATATAAAAATTAAGGTACAAAAGAAAATATTGATATCTATGATAAACAAACTAAATAATTGCACATCTTTTTGTATGCTATTTAATTGTCCAGATTTCAAGGAAAACCTCAAAATCTCACATGTTAAAACATTTCTTCTGTGTACTTTAAGCATGGCAAAGACAGCTGTTTTCAAACATAACTTGCAGAATTGTGTGTCATTCCAACTGCCATTCAGATCTTTTGACATGTTAGCTTAGTTTGCTAATCTTGGCTAACATTTTTAAAACGACTTCTTAAGACTTGGTAGTAAACATGGTAGTGTTCTGTTTTTCCCATAGTTTACAGCCTTAAAATTGTACAGCTAAATTACTTTTTAATATTGACAAAAAGCACTACAACTCATTTTATTTTCAACACACAGCTAAAAGATACATGAATAACTTTTTTTTAAGTTTGGAATGCAGGCTTAACCATGGATATTAGGAGAAAGAACATAAATAATTCCTTACCATCTAAGCAGTTTTTTCAGAGCAAGCATGAGTCCTGGAAAAAAAAAATCTCATTCTTAGCAGTAGCCTAGTGCCCTATCTCCCTCAAAGGCAAGAAAACTTGAAAACTGTATTTTCAGAGAACAAATTTATTTACCATACAGTGTGGATCACTAAAGTGTTTTGAGTACTGAAAATGTAAAGTTAATTCTTCCTGTCAAAGCCTTAGGAAAATAATCACATTATAAACATACCTCTGCATTTCAGAGCTGGCCCTCATTTTATTTTAGAAGTTGTTTTCTGTATGTCCCTTAAGCTGGCATTCTTAGATGTCTACAGATGAGAATAAGTAATTTAATAGTCTTCTTGTATAACAGATTTAATAAAAAGATACATTAGAACACTCTCTCATTCTCCATGGGAGGATACATAGAGGGTGGGAGAAAATGAAATCCCAGGAGATGAACTGAGCTTAACTGAAATGTTACCTCTGTCTACCAAGAATTTTAAGCTCCTTCAAATAGTGATGCATCAGAGCCGAGGCTCAATGCTGCCATCTCCTTCTGGAATGCAGAAATACAAGAAACAATTTCAGCAAGCAAATGATTCATTCTTATCTTGGTCATTTTGGAAGGAAAGGCCAGCCACTAAAAATGGTATATATAAGGTTTATTTAATTAATAAATAGTTTAAAACAACAGCATGACTAATTTTTGTGTCTTCCCCTCTTCAAAGGGGAAATGCATAGGTAACTTGTGTATGCTATTATCAATAGTCTTGTTTTTTTTCTTATTTTGATTATATCTAAGGTATTATACAAAGCCAGCCTTAAATGTAACCAAAGTAGATCATTAACTTATCTTTATTTTAAAGTTGTTCTATTCATTCCCTGTCTAGAAACTATTTTTAATTTAATGCCTTCAGCTCTATTAAAGTTCAAATCTCTCTCACAAAGACAAATTAAATGGTTATTCACATTTAGCCTCAATTCCCTTCCTAAGGGTAATATTTAGCATTGTACCACACAGAGTCACTACCAAAGTGGGGGTGATGGGAGGTAAGAACTGGATTGAGGTTGAAGGGAAAGGGGCTCTTGAGGAACTACACCCAGTGGTTTCATGAGTGGGGTAAGAGTTGACGAAGACAGTGGGTGATATAGTTGTGTCAACATCATCATATGTATTTACACAGGCCTACATGGTACATTGGTCCACTGTGTGATGTGGACGCTTGATACAATGAAAAAGCATGGTAAATGTGGAGTGTATGAGGCTGCTTGTGGTCCAGAATGACACAGTACCTTATAATAACGTTTTAAAATAGAAGTAGCAAATTCTAAAATAAGAATACAGCCATATATGGTAACTATAATCTTATAGGCCCAACCCTTTGGAGGCTGAGTGGAGAGAATCATGAATTTGAAGCTAGCCTGGGCTACACAGGAATTTCCAGGTTAGCCCAGATTACATGATAAGGCTGTCTTTAAAAGAACCAAGAATCCAAAAATAACAATAAGATGCATAACCAAGTAAATACAAAAGCCAGAAACATAGTTATTATCAGTTATTATCAAGTATTCTACACTTTACCTTATTGAATGTGCTATAGGTTTATACTTACTCTGTTGACTACAATGTCATAGATGTATGACTCTAATAGTCACAACAGGACCTAAAAGGCAAAACCTCATGTATAAAATCCAACATCATATTGAAAATTGTAAAATGGACATTTGGTGAGCAGAAGTATACTGGAGCAAAACATTTATTTTTACTGCATTTTTGAGTAGTATATTTTGCCAAAGAACAAAGGCACCGATTTGTAATCGCTCGCCCCAAACAACAGATTATCACTACTATAGCCATTCTCAGATCAATCAGGCTGAAAGAATCTGGGGAGGTGCTGCTTCATCTCAAAGTAGGATGTACTCTGGCCCTGTTCAACAAAACATGTCTCCTTCGAGTATAAAGAAATGTATGAGAGAACCTTATATAAAACAACACTATTATGATAGCCACTGGAGAAGTTACTCAGTGCATAATTGCCTCTTTGTTCTGGTGATAAGCCAAAACCACATCCTTAAAGGCGGGTTCAACTCAAAGAAGGCTTTTGACTCAAGGAAAAGGCAATGTGTAGCCACTCTTGGTAAACATAAGGGAGCCAGTGCTCTGATGGAGTGGCAAGAGATTTGGTGCTTAGATATACAGAAGATAGAAAATAAGAGACACTTCTGGGAATCTATCAAAAGACACAGTTCATATAAATCAGAAAAATTATATGAAAGTTTAACCACAAAACATAATGTTTCACAGTTTTTAAATTTAGTAATTCAGAGCTTAAGTTTTTCTTAAAATTTGACATGAAATCGAGCTTTGAGGGAGCTTCCTTTTCTACTAATAGCTGGGAATCTTTATATGAAAGTTACTGAAGCAAATTACCTCCTCATCCCCCACCTCCAAGTTTAATGAAACTGTTGTAAACAATTCAAGTTTAGATTTTTAAGGTTTAGACAAACATATTTACTTGCAATTGATGTCACCCAAAAGAACCTATCTTGAAAAGGTAACATAATCTTTGTTTCTAAAGGAAAACACAAAATATTCTTTAAAATTACCACAGAGGGTTAAGGGCATGACTTCATGTTCCTCAATGCTGCCCTTAGCTCTCTGAAGCAGCAGCCTTGCAGTCTTTCCTGCTCTATAGGAAAAGAATGAGCAGTAAGCATGATGCCAGCCTCTACAAATCAAAAGATGGGTGAGATGCCCATCACCACTAACCCAACTGCTTCACCTGTTACATCCCATGTAAGAGAGGATTGTGGTGGATGAGAGAACATGTCGTTGAAGAGTAGGGCTGAGAGGGTGAGCAGCAGCTTGGAGCTTGCACTCCAACTCAGACACCTAACACGCTGTGGAGCCACACGATCCCCATGGTTCAGAACAATAACAGATGTCCAAGATGAAGAATGGGTCATTTTCTGGACTGGACTTCCTCGAAAGATCTCTGTGGTCAGTGCTGCCCTTAGAGGCCACTTTGGTATCCATAGTCTGCTGTTGCAGGCCATATTGAAACTGGATGTCTATGGTCCTAGAGCTGTGTTAATGTCCCTGGCCCAATTACCACTGATGACCATATGGATGTCTTTGGTCTGGGCTGTAGCCTGTAAGCCTTGCTCACATCAGAGGCCATATTGATGTGAGTGGCCTTTCCAGCCACCTGAGGCCATGTTGATGTCTGTGGTCCATGCTGCTGCCAAGGGCCATCTTTAGGTCCATGGTCCTACTGCAGCCGGAAGTCTGTGCTGATGTCTGTGCTCTGCATTGCCACTGGAGAACATGCTAAGTTCCTAGAGACCATGCTAAAGTCTCTGCCAGGTACTGTTACTAGAAACCATGTGTAAGTTCATGTGACTTACAGTGAGAATACGGACAACGCAAATAGGACTTTTTAAAATTTCCCCTTTTTTTTGTTTGTTTGTTTGCAGGGGGTGGTAGAAAAGGGAGTTGGACCGAAGAAGACTGGTAAGTGAGTGTGCTGGGGTTCATAATGTAAAATTACCAAATAATCTATAAAAATATTGTGGAAAACCCCATCCCATAGTGCAGTGTGACTGCTGTCTGTAACCACTGTTAGCAGGCATGTTGCCCAATTATGTGGAAATGGATGGTCAAATATGCATTAAACATTAAGGAGAGTGGGTTTTTTCTTGTTCCTTCTTCTTGGCATTTGTAAACTGGAAATATTCTTATCAAGAAGCCCAGGAATGGCACAACATTAAACAGAAGTATCTTCATATTAAAAGATAAAAGTGTGTATTCTGAAACTTGAAGAACAAAAATTTTCTAATTAGTGTAAATATCACTATGTATACCTACCCCTCTGTCACTTCCTTTAATAAAGTAAACTAAGAAGGACTATGAGTGCTGTGAAGACCCCCACTTAAATGAGGACAATCTGAAGCTAATAAATGGGCCAAATAAACATTTCTTTACAAAACATTTTATGGGCAAGTCCTTTTAACCTTAAATGACCCAAGGAAATGCCCAAAGGGCATACCAATAGTGACCATGCATCCTTTAAAAGTGATTTTCAACCTTCTTAAAAATTTCACAGTAGTTATGGTCAAAAACTATAGGCACCCCACTTATTCTTAGACACAGCTCATGAAAATACTGAAAAGGGAAGCCCATCTTCTATGATATTCTTTCTTTTGGTGATTGCATGGTGGATTTTCCTCTGAACTGCTAGAAACTGTGCGAGCATAGCTCAGTTAGTGTTCACAATCTCACTGACCGTTGAGTGCGGATATAACAGCATGCCAGTGCAAATGACAAGAGGGAAATAAAGCGAGAGAGACACAAGTCAACCACATACGGGTACGCACATGTGTGTGCAATTTGCCTTAAGCCATCAGCTCTGATTTACCAAATGCTGTGGGAAACTCATGATGACAGAGGTGACTCCTTGTCATCAGCCAGCACACCTCATGCTCTAATTCTTCCTGCTTTCAAGACCATCCCTCACAAAGCCACCCTTCACCAACTGTCCCTCAAAGCCAGAGACAGAAGAAACTTTTGACACCTAGTAGCAATAGCCAGTCTCCTTCCTGTATCATATTCTTATGCTTTCATTTCTAGGAAGATGTAATTGCCTTGCTTTTCTTCAGAACAATGAGAATGGAGCCTTGCTCTGCTTACTAGATTTTCAAACCTCTGAGAGTTGCTCACTGAAGAGAGAGAAATTTTTTTCATGTTTAATTCCTCTAATTGACAATAAGTCCTTCCTTATTTTAAACTATTTTGTAACTCTTATATTGTAGAGTTATGCCAAAGTCTAATCTATTTCTCTTGCTATAATTCTTTATTGTGTTCTAGTACCTCTTAATATCCTCTATAAGAATGACTTCCAGGCCTTTGTTAGTCTTTTTAATATATCTTTCATTCCACTGATATCTTCTCTAAAATCTGTCATCAGCAACATGAAAGCAGGCTATGAGGGGGATCAATGTAAAAACTATACAAGAAAGTAACAAGGCACACAGGGACACGTCCAAAAGGCAATGATCAGGCTTGTGATGTCAACATTTAATCATCAATAAAATCATTGAGTACATTTATACCAAGGTCTATATAAGCCCCTCATATTTATGGTTCACTGTGTTTCCATGGTGTTTACTGAAGAACAAGCAAAGCTAATATTAGCAAACATTGCTTGAGCATACACAAGTATCATGTATCACACATGTGTTTTTCTATACTGTTTTATTCCACATTCACAAGGGTCTTTTGAAGCACAAATTTTCTTTGCATCATTTTATAGGTGATAAAACTGGAATGCGAAGAGTTTGCCAAAAGCTATTTGCTAAAGGCAAGAACCCTCCCCAGGTCCATCTGCTAAGTCAAAGCTTCAAATTTCACGCTATATGATGTAAGATCATGCTGGGAGGTAGAAGCAGGTGCATCTCTGTGAGTTCAAGGTCAGCCTGATCTATATAGAGAGTGATAGGTCAACCAAAGTTGGATATGCGGCCCTGCCTCAAAAAGAAATAGGTGATTTATAGAAAGATGATAGAATTTGATAGATATATAAGATAAGAGAACAACCTTAAAAGTCTTTTTCATTATACCTGTTTAATCAGGTATGCATCTATCAAGACATGCTTCTGCAGTAGATATTCATACTTAAATTCTCTTTTTGTTGCTGTTGTTTTGGTTTTTTGAGGCATGGTCTCACTTCACAGCCCAGGCTGGCTAGGAGCTCACAACATACCCCAGGTTAATCTCCTATGTATTGTGATCCTCCTGCTTTAGCCTCCTGAGAGTGGCAGAACTATAGGAATGAGCTACTGTGGGGGACAGAGCAAACCCTGAGTGAATGTGTACTATTGAGATAGGCACAGCCATGTCAAGTACTCCAATCCCTCAGCTCAACAGTAGTAGCAAAGCCTTACCCAGGTGAGTCTCAGAGAAGTGGCAAAGCTTTCCCTTGGGGTCCAAATGAAAAGGGTTAGCAGCTGAGACTCCCTCCCCTGTATGGACAGCCTGGGAGGGCTCGGAGACCTCCTACTGAGCCTTTTTAATCCTTCTGCCTAGGTTCTATACAACAAACACATTGAGGCTACAGGTTGTGGCCCTACTAGGTGCTGCTTCATCAGAATGTGGCACATCCTATCTGACCCCAGCCTTTGTGTATACTTGTCTGTTTGTCTGTCCCTTCTTCATTCTCTCCCATCCTTAGCCAGGGCTCCAGGATCCAAGCTGCATAGGACATGGTTCATACCTAACTTCCTTATTTGGGGAAACAAACTACCTAAACCTGGTCTAGATTGCTTAGACTGATGGGGCTTGATTGTAACATATTCCTTCCTTTCTTAATTTTTAAGAAAATAATGACAGAGACCATGAGGCAGCCACATGCTAAGTGCTAAGCAGACCATAATGGGCATAATCCAATTAACTATTTCTATAACTATAATCTGTCAAGGGGCTGCTTACTTTGTGAGGAAAGTAGATAAAGTCACGCAGATTAGCCACATCTTTACAGGAGGGATTCAAAATACAATACAGTACCCAATAAAAGAAGCTTCATGTAGAAGCTTTGGATGTAGCCAGATAAATAAATTACACATTATAATGTGATGACTACACTATATGAATTGTATGTAGTTTAGATAACACAAACGGAAATATAACTGTATCCCCCCCCCCTTTGCCCAATACTAGTAGCAGTCCAAATGTTTTACCAATCCTGGACCCAATAATTGAGAAAGCATTTCACCAAATGTCTGCTATTAAAGTATTACTAATTTCAAAATGACCTCAAATTCCTCCTTTGAAAATCAATTTGTATGTTTATGTATATATGGCTTCTTTAAAACTTAGTATTGAATAGACATGTACTTCCCTAGAGAATAATTGTGTGATAAACCATGTGATGTGAATCTTTAGGTCTTACATTCCTGGATGTTAGGAAATATTATTCTTACATTATTATTAGTGAAAAGAATGTTAAAAATATAAGCTGGTTATTTTCTTTCTTTCATTTTTTTCTTTTGTTTTTGTTTTGTTTTGTTTTGTTTTCCAAGACAGGGTCTCTCTGTGTACCCTGGCTGTCCTGGAAATCACTCTGTAGACCATGCTGGCCTCGAACTTACAGAGAGTTCACCTGCCTCTGCCTCCCATATGGTTAGGATTAAAGGTGTCCAACTCCACACCTGATAATTCAGACAGCTGTGAACTGCCATGTGGGTGCTGGGATTTGAACTTCGGTCCTTTGGAAGAGTAGCCAGTGCTCTTAACTGCTGAACCATCTCCTCAGCCCCCAAGTTGGTTGTTTTCTAAAGGATTTTCGTACCTAAAAACTTCAGCATTTAGAAAAAAATATAAAGATTATTGCAAATGTTCCAAGTTATTTCTTGGGTAATTTAATCCCAAGGTCAGGAAGTAGAAAGTAGCAGCGCTGAAATGGCTCTAAGCCTGGTCAGTCTACTTTGGAGTAGTTGTCTGTCTAATTCCTCAGCTTCACTCATCAACAACTAAATGAAAACAAGGAACTATAACTCATTTTTAAAGGAATTTTTGAGCAAAGAATGTGACTTTCCTTGTTGTAAAGCAAATTTTAAAACAAGGAAAAAGCATTGCAAACCATGTCACCTATGATATTGTCTGATGAAATAGACTCCCCCTACCTGAACTCCCCAATTTTATTGTTTAACAGTAAAAAACTGAAAAGCTAAACAGAGAATTCACAAAGGAGGAATCCCTAATGGCTGAGAGACACTTGAAGAAATGCTCAGCATTCTTAATCATCAGAGAAATGCAACTCAAGAAGACTCTGAGATTCCATCTCATACTTATCAGAATGGCTAAGATCAAAAACTCAAATGACAGCACATGCTGGCGAGATTGTGGCAAAAGGGGAACCCTCCTCCATTGCTGGTGGGAGTGCAGGCTTGTGCAACCACTATGGAGGTCAGTCTGGAGATATCTTAGAAAACTTGGAATAGCTCTGCCTCAGGACCCAGCCATACCACTTCTGGGTATACACCCAAATGACTCCTCACCAAATCACAAGGAAGTTTCTTCATCTATGTTCATAGCAGCCTTATTTGTAATAGCTAGGAACTCGAAACAACCCAGATGTCCCTCAGCCGAAGAATGGATTAAAAAACTGTGGTACATCTACACAATGGAATATTACTCAGCTATCAGAAACAACGAAATCATGCAATTTGCAGCCAAATGGATGGAACTAGAGAAGCTCATCCTGAGTGAACTAACCCAGACTCAGAAGGATCCACATGGCATCTATTCACTTATAGTAGGATTTTAGCTATATAATACAGGATAACTATACTACAGCCTATGTACCAAAGGGAACATGGACATAGACTTTTTCAACCTGTCAATGAGACACTTTGCCCTAGTGGTACTGCCTTGTAGGCCCCCAGTGAATGAGGAGGCTCTTGGCCCTCATATGACTGCTGAACTGGGGCGGGGAACTGTTCTGTAGGGACACTCCACTCCAGAGGAGTGGAATGGAAGGGATAGTGTGTAGAGGTTGGGAGGGTGAGACTGGGAGGGTTGGAAAGAGGACACTGTGATGGAGATGTAACCTGAAGAAATAAATAAATATTTTTTAAAATATTTTAAAACTGAAATTGCCACAATGTAGTCAAGTAGGGGTTGATTAAATAAAGTAATATTTCACTTAAAAGTATTCACTTTAAGCAAGGCATAGTAGCATACACCTTTAATGCCCTTTAATGGAAGGTGGGTCTCTGTGAGTTCAAACTCTTTCTGGTCTACATAGTGAGTTCCAGGCCAGCCAGGTCTGCCCAGTGAGAACCTGTCATTCAAGGAAAACTGTTAAAGAGGTAGAAAGATTGTACGAGCCAAAGGACCAGAAAACTTGCTTTGAGATAGTGTCTTCTACATATGACAAAGAGCTGCACTCATAAAATCTCAATAAGAGAGCTATCTAAATAAGGTGTGAACAATGACAATACCAGTTAATATGCCAGTGTGGAGTGGAACAATCACATGGTCCTCCACCTCTAAATGAAGGGCTACAAGCAATTAATGACTACTGAGAAAGGGAGAATCAGTCTTTCCAGGAATGAACCTCCTAATCAGTTATCCAATACCAAGTAATCAGCGCTAAAAATATATGAATGAATAACATGGATTCAACATTATATATGTATATATATGCATATATGTGTGTATATATATACACAGTATACATTATATAGTATTATATGGTATGTATTATATATACATATAGTACATATTATATATATACTGTGGGTGTATAAGATAATAATCATGATAGAAAAAGAGGTTATGAATTTGAGGACAGGGAGGAGAGGGACATAGGAAGACTTGGGAAGGAAGAGGAACAGGAAAATAACAATGTAAGCACAGTACTCATAAAATTCTAAAAAAATGAATTCTAAGAAGTTAATTTAAAAATAGATTTATACTCATAATGTAAAATGACAGACATATTATAATGAAATATGAAATTGTATGAAATGTATGTAGTAATAATATAAACATATTTATAAACACATAATCTAAAAGTTCTAAGAAATATACCAAAATAAACATGATTATCACTGGGGAGTAGAAAAATAACCAATTCTAATTTTCTTCATTATGGTTTCCTATATTTTCAAAATTAAGTTACATTGGTTTTAAAATAATATTCTCTTAAATTATTTCTTATTAAATTTTCCTGCAGAGAGCACAGATTTAGGACCTTGAATGGTAAATGACAGTTCTCCTTCCTGTCCCCTTTCCTGAGGACATCTGTCCTATAGTCTGTGACTGACATTGCAAGTTACATCACAGAGCATATTCACCACTAGGCAGATTTTCCCTCTTAACTATTACCTGTGCCTGTAGCAGAGCCAAAAATCTAGTCCTGATATGTGGCTATGCTATAATACTATCCTTATTGGGCTTGAGAATTTTATTTTCAAACTGAAAATATCAGGAAGACCCTTTGTGACTGAAAGTATCACCTATGTACATGTCTAGGGAAAACAGTGCCTAGGATCTAAATGCTTGCCATTCATTTGGAAGAGTCTGGGGATAGGTAAGATGCCAAGCCATCAAATCTCTGGTACTGGTTATTCTCCTAAAATACCCATCTGCCCTTGGCCAGCTGTAACTACAACTCAGAGCATTAGTTTCCACATGCAAAAAATTGGGGAATGAAATAATTTACTTGGTTAAAGATTGATCTGACAAGAACACAACCATCATCTATAAATATATCAATATTAGGAAGTCACATATTAATCAAAATACTATTTTGGTTCAGTGTTAATTAAAATTTTTTCCATATAATATATTTTGATCATGCTTCCCCTACTCCAACACCCCTACGTCCTCTCCAACTCCCTGCACACACAACATCATGTTCTTTCTGTTCGTCCCTTGCCCCTGTTTATGAAAGTACTCTACACTGGTCCAAAATCCACAGTCTATCAGCCTCCTGTGTGCTAAGAGTGTATTTTCTGAAAAATCTTTTTACCTCCTTAGACCACTGTAAAACAAAGTAGAAAACTGTGGTCTCTAGGTCCTGCAGTTCTGGATTCAAATAAGAGTTTAAGAAAAACAAAGGGAAATGGGGTGAAATGAATTAAAACAAATATGAATTCTCCAACTTTACAGCTGGTTAGATTTTTCAGGTGTGATGTTTGGTAGAGGAATAATTAAAGGTAACTGCTGGTTGATAGTAGGACTGAAAATGATTTTTTTAAGAAGAAGTAATTATTATTAGGTTAAGAAGCATCAAATCAGTTATTCAAGTCTTAACTAATATTTTCACATAGTAATTAACTCAGACCTATTAGTATTTTCTGGCTACTAGAAAAATGTTAAAATGTTACTTTATGAGTTATGATTAGTACTGTTCTGTTAGAGTAGGAACACATTGCTGTGACCAAAACACCTGCCAAAAACCCCTTAAGGGGTTTAGATCCACATGTGTTACATTTTCAGAGCAATTTCAGTTCAGAATGGTAGTGGGATTTCCTCTGGCGGCAGGAGCAGGAGGACCAGCCAGGAAGCAGAGACCATTGCCCAAACCAGGAGCAGTTATTCTCTTCAAAGGTCAGTCCCTAGTGACCTATTTCTGTCAGCTTGGCCACACGTCCTAAAGGCCCAACCTTTAAATTAACACTCCAGGCTAGGAACCCCATGTTCAAAGCATGAGCCTGTGGGGTACATTCCATATTCAAACCACTAAAATGGGCTAAGACTAGCAGTCTCCTATGGATGATTACAATGATTAGAAACCCCTTTTTTCTTTTTGAAATGACTCCAAGTGTGTGTACCAATTAAATGCATTTATAAGTTTATAGTCTAGTACAGTGCAGAAGAATCAACTGGGATATACAGTAATTGAGTTACTTTTAAGGCTGCCCAAATACCATGCCCAGATTTTCATTGTATTCAGCATGTATCAAAAGAAACTCCAAAAATGAAACAATTCAAAAGATACCTTTTATTCCTCACACAAATTAGAAATGATAATATTTCCAATTATGGTTGGGCCAGTGGATGGCATAATAATTTTCAAAGATATGGATTATATATGTTCTCAAAGTTTTCAGGTCTCCTTTTTATCCTATATACAACATAGGTTAAAAAGATGGAGCTGGAGAGAAGGTTTAGAGGGTAAATGTGCATGCCAGCAATTCTGATGACCTGAGTTTGATCTCACACAGATGGTGGAAACCAAGTTTCTCAAGCTGTCCTCTGACCTCCACATTCAGGCTGTGACACACATATGCAGTTGCAAGTGCACATGCATAAGTGGGTACACATGTGCATGCACATGCACACACACATACACACAAAAGATTTTTAAGTAGACAATTTTACTTTTTCTTTTATCCATTTATTAATATGGGGGAGAAAACAGAATTTTTTAAAGTGCTGCAAAGGTCAATGGGCTAGACAGTGACGAGAATATTGCCTGCCTGATCTGTTTTAATAAGTCAAGGCACTGCTTCACTATGGCCTGGCCAGTAGCTATCCCCTCTGAACATGTGCTGTATGTATACCACAACCAGGAAGTAACAAGGACTACAAGGAACATTAGCTGTGATGTTACACGCTGGAAACTCACTAACATTAATGTAACAACATACCATTACAAAACCACCAGTCAAGTCTGGCAACACTGGTGCTTTACCAGAGCCACTGACACAGAATTTGATCATTTTTCAATGCTAAGGAAAAAAATTCTTTTGTATAATTTATTTAATTACATGTACATCATTGATCCTTCATTTTCTGTTTATGATACCAGATTACAATTGGTACTGTCCATTCACACTATAATTTTGAGATACTGAAAATAATTTACAACAAGGAAGATGTTGAACATTTACATCTTATGTTTTTGTAAAAATCATACACCAAGTACAATGTATCATAAAAATAAGAGCTAAATGACATGGATTTCTACATGGTTACTATGTTCAATTACAGCAAACAGTTGGTTTAATTTAGTGTTATTTCCAACATGACTGATAGAAATGGGGCCAGACCAGCACTGAGTACATTAGCCATCTCACAGCTTCACAGAGCTTCCAAGAGCATTAGCCTCCCTTGCATATAAAATCCAAGACTGTCACTAATTCAGTTCTCAGACTTCTCTGAAAACTTCTCAAAGTCAGTATATTTTACCCTTGTTTTTGTTTTGTTTTTAAGGCACAAAGCACTTGGAAAATTAACCTGAGCATGCACAATCATATCTTGACAGAATTAGGATTCTAATAAAAGAATGTCTGACTCCAAACATTGCAGCATTATTCTTCAGCTATCTCCACAAAGAGGAGACTTGAGTGCTTATGTGGATAGCTACCATCTGACTGAAAATTCCTATGACTTTAACTTTAACTTGTGGGCACAATGTATTCCCAAATAATCTCAGATTTTGTCACCACTGTATCCAGATCTTTGTCTTTGATGTGCAGTGCTTTTAACACCCAATGATGAGAACTCAAAAGAGTAGGGGACAATTACCAATAGGAGACAAAGATGTAGAATAATTCTGAAGTTACTATTCCTATATAAATCTAAAATCTCACACCCTCTATAAAATTCAACATAAAACTTAAGAGCACCAAAATTAGTTCTCTGGCTCACTGTCATCATTTTAACCTCAATACAAACTGATATGTGGAAAGCTCAAAACTAAAATCCAGGTCAGGAAGCTAGAAATGGACTTCAACCATTGCAATTCTGCTCTGAGTTTTGGATGGTGATGACTTGTTCTGTAAAGATGGGATACATTGACAGTCAGTGAAAGCCATATCCTGCTGCCATAAGAAAAGATACCATTAAAACTATAAGGACTAAGGGAAAGCAAATGAGAATGTGACTCTTAACATAAAATTCAAAAAGGAAACTTGTGCAAACCATGCTATTATATATAATTAGAAAACTGGAAGACTGGTTTCCTGTTCATTGTGAACTTAAATTAAGCCATCCCTATAAATTAAAAATACATTTCAAAAATCTCCTTAAAATTAATTGATGTTATTCAGGTGGTAGTGGTGCACGCCTTTATCCTAGCACTCAGGAGTGAGAGGCAGGGTTATCTCTATGAGTTTCTAGGCAGCCTGATCTACAGAGTGAGTTCTAGGACAGCCAAGGCTACATAGAGGAACCCTGTCTTGAAAAGGCACACACATACACACAGACACAGACACACACACACACACAATGTTAATTTTTAAGATATGTCTACATTACAGAGGCTTACGTCACAGAAAGTCTAGGTTTTGTGTGAGCCCAAGAGGCAGAAAAGAGCAACAGTGCTTCCTCGGTGCCTACAGGACCAGCCCTACCAACACTGTGATTTTGGACTTCCAGCCTCAAGAACTGTGAGGCAATGAATTTCTTTGGTCTTAAATCAAAAATGTGCTACTCATGAAGAATTTTATCTGTGGAAGTGAATCGCAAGTTCTTTTGAGAATATTGTTTTGATGTGTTAATACAAAAGACTCCTCCAGCCCCATGAATGCAGAATGATCTACTGGAAGTTGCTAGTTTAGAAGAATAAGATGCAGACAATCATGGCTTCTATTTAAAGAAACTCCCAAATTCTCATCCAACACATACTTCATAACACTAACAAAATGATAGCTGTACCCCCACAGTCTCATAAACACCATTTTCTTGGACTGACAACTACGGAAACTGACTGGTGCTTTATTATGCACAGTGGCAGGTCAGCATCTAGTCTGGAGAGACTATTATTGTGACGTCTTTGGTGGAGAGAGTTATGTTTTATACTTTCTTTGTCTGGATCAGAGAATGGAAAAACATGTGACTCCCCTTTCAGCAAAGATTCAAACTAACAATGGTTCCTTTTCAGATTGTTCTGAACCACATTTTCCACCAGTAGAAATCTGTACTTTGGAAACAACCATAATAAGCCTCAAGATAATAAAAAGATTGATGTGGAATAGAGGAAAGCTGTGAATTTCTCCAGATCCCATATTTATTCACTGACACATAAAACATTGTATTAAATAACTTTAACATAGCAAATTCAACTTAGTTCACCTAGAAGACAGGTAATCCTCAAAATACACTCAACATCTTTTAAATTTATAGTACAGGGCCATGCACCATGGTGCACCCCTTTAATACAAGCAATCAGGAGGCAGAGGCAAGTGGGTCTCTGTGAGTTAAAGGCCACTCTGGTCTACATAGCAAGTTTCAGGCTGGCTGAGGTTATGAAAAAAAGACCTTCTCTCAAAAAATATTATATTACATAGTCTCAAAGTACTCACAATCTGATCCTCAGCTAAAATTATTCTATTTCATATATATTTATTTGTGTTTATCTTATTGTATAACAATCATTATGTTACTAGTTTCTTGTCTGAAATAAAATCTCCAAGTCTGTTTAAGAAATATTTTAACTCATGATCCTCCTGCCTATGCCTCCTTCAGCAAATCCTAATGGCATGTGCCACCACAGAAGTGGTAGGGCTGGGAGAGAGAAGGGAAACTTATGGGGGTGAGATCTCTGGGACAAACTGGAGACCTGTGATGGGGTAGGCTCCTGTGAGGATATGGGGGTGACCCTAGCTGAGAATCCTAGAAGGAGGGGATTTGGAAACTGAAGTGGCCACCTCCTAAAGCCAGACAGGACTGCCAGTGGAGGGAGAGGGATACCAACCCACCCACAAAACCTTTGACCCAAAATCTACCCTGCCTACAGGACATGCAGGGATAAAGATGGAGCAAAGACTGATGAAATGCCCAACCAATAACTGACTCAACTTGAGACCCACCCCGAGGGAGAGAGCCAATCTCTGACACTATTAATGATACCCTGCCATGCTTGCAGTCAGGAGTATAACATAACTGTCCTCTGAGAGGCTGAACCCAGCAAAGGATCAAAACAGATGCTGAGATCCACAGGCAAACACTGGACAGAGATCTGAGAGTCTTGTAGAAGAGTTGGAGGAAGGATAGAGTTACCAGAAGGGAACAAGAACTACACAAGAAAACCAACAGATGCAACTATCCTAGGCAACATGAGGGCTCACAGAGATTGAACCACTGAACAAACAGCATGAATGGACTGGACCCAGACCCCTACACTGATGGAGCTGAGGGGCAGCTTGTTCTTTATGTGGGCCCCCTAGCAATTGGAGTGTGAGATGTCCCTACCATTGACTCTGTTGCCTACTGCTGGATAACTTTGCAGTAGCTTGGCTGCATTGTCTGGCTTCAGTAGAAGAGGATGCAGTTAGTTCTGATTCGATGTGAAGTGCTAGGCAGGTTGGTGCAGGGCAGGGGTTCCATTCTTTCCCTTCTCTGAGAAGAAGGGGAGGGGAGAATGGGGGCAGAAAGTGAGAGGGTAGATCTGGGAAGAGAGGAGGGAGGGGCTGTGATCAGGATGTAAAGTGAATAAATAAAATAATTAAAGCAAAAAATTATTTTAATTATTTTCTTAATGCAAACGTTCTTGATTGCTTATTAACTATCAAAAGACTCTTAAGAAATAAATAAGAATTGAACATCAGTCATAATCCTATAAAAAGTACAAAAAAAGAAAATAAATCTGAGTGCATTATTAAAGTAGTCTTCAGTCATTCTGTGCCAGACTGAGACCAATGGGGAGAGAGACAACATGACATACTTCATTGGAGACAGATAATACGCATGTCCTGTGTTAACATTCAAATTCTATTTTGACTTTTTAAAAGTTTTCTAATTATAATAAGCATAAGCAACGTGTTGGTGCTTAAAGCAAAAACATGAATATGAACAATAAAGTATATTATCTGGATACAAATATGACAAAACTCTAATATAAACAAAAATAAATGAAAAGTGTCTTCAAGAACATATAGCAGCTTGCACGTACTCCATGGTTGTAAGAAATAAAGGCTTTGAAGGAGACTTATAGCCATGGAAGGTTTGGTGGCTTCTCATTAAGCCCCTGGCAGTTGTATTTCAGAAAATTAAGTAGTTTATGGCACACATACTCTAGAGACATTCCCCTGCTTGATTAGATGAGGCAACAATGCAGTGTGGATGTGAATTCTAAACAGATGGGAAAAATAACCAAAAGAAAGGAGATGGCAGCTTTGGCCACATTGTAAAAGGCTTCTTTTAATGGGCGAGCAAAATATACTTCATTGAAAAAGTTAAGTGGATGCACCTCTAAAAACAAAAAGGCATGGTTAAGTTCCCTACGGCTATAGAGAAAGACCATGAAAGGAGGAGGGGATAAGGAAGTGTCTGGGCTACTGAAGTTACTCTGTCTCTTAATTAGAGTTGTAGCTACATAAGTTAGTACACTCTGAATAAGTTAAGAATCTCTATACATATAATTTGTGCTAATTTATGTATCCACATAGGCAGGTGGATTTCTGTGAGTTCAAGGCCAGCCTGGTCTACAAAGTGAGTCCCTGAGTCCCTGACAGCCAGGGCTACACAGAGAAACCCTGTCTCAAAAAACCAAAAAAAAAAAAAAAAAAGATACAAATTCTCTAGACTTATTTTTTAATGTAGTTAAATGCCCCTGTCCCTCAACAAAGAGTAATAGAGAATAACCTGAGAATCTGTGGATTTTCATGGAAGAAGCAACAAAAAAGCATGAATTTGTTTAATGAAACACTTGGGTGTGTCATTGATGCTGTTGTGTTGACATTTTTTTTTTAAATGAAGCTCCTTTGTAAATATTTTGGTATGACATTAATCCAAGATCACAGTTACATACCAATCAAGACGTTTTGTGTTTAGCTATCTAAATCTAACTATCCAGTTGTCAGTCATCAGTTACCTGCAAAGACTCATCAGAGATGCATAGCACGGGCTGCATCAGCAGTATTCTGCCTGCAGAGAAGTAAAAATGACTCACAGCCCTTTTCCAGTACCATTCACACTAATGTAAATTCTAAAGGGGGTGACCGACTGCCTAAATTAATCACAGGGAATAGGTGGCTAGTTTAAGCCAGTGGTCCAAACCTTTTCTGCTCAGTGGAATTACCTTCAGAGGATTTAAAGCACTGATACTTGAGATTCAGATTTAATTAGTGTCAGACATGACCTGGTACTTGAGATGTCTTTCTTAACTCTTCAGATGATTCTAATGAACAAGTGAAGATGAAAAACACACTTCAGATTAGAACTTAGGATGACAGTCTGTCACAAAGCTATTTCAGAAGCAGGGAAAGTACAGATAAATGTGAGAATGAGAAAAAAGTTCTGATACTTAGTCAACATGCTAGACTATAGGTTTTAGGTTATATTAAGAGATCAGATTACATCGGTGGTTTGCATAGTCTCAGGAAGTTTCCATCCAAACTTGAACTCACTTTGTTTGGGGACCTCTACTTGACAGCATATGCTGGCAAGGGTGTGGAGAAAGGGGAACTCTCCTCCATTGCTGGTGGGAGTGCAGGCTTGTGCAACCACTATGGAGGTCAGTCTGGAGATATCTTAGAAAACTTGGAATAACTCTGCCTCGGGACCCAGGCATACCACTTCTGGGTATACATCCAAATGACTCCTCACTGAATCACAAGGAAGTTTCCTCATCTGTGTTCATAGCAGCCTTATTTGTAATAGCTAGAAACTGGAAACAACCCAGATGTCCCTCAACCAAAGAATGGATTAAAAAACTGTGGTACATCTACACAATGGAATATTACTCAGCTATCAGAAACAACACAATCATGCAATTTGCAGCCAAATGGATGGAACTAGAGAAGCTCATCCTGAGTGAGCTAACCCAGACTCAGAAGGATGCACATGGCATCTATTCATTTATAGTTGGATTTTAGCTATATAGTACAGGATATCTATATTACAACCAATCCACCAAAGAGAACATGGACATAGACTTTGTTTGTTTGTTTTAGTTTCCTCTCCCTGGCAATGAGACACTTTTCACTGGTGGTACTGCCTTGTAGGCCCCCAGTGTATGAGGAGGCTCTTGGCCCTCATATGACTGCTGAACTGGGGTGGGGGACTGTTTTGTAGGGACACTCCACTCCAGAGGAGTGGGATGGAAAGGTTAGGGAGTAGAGGGTGGGAGGGTGGGGCTGGGAATGGGGGAAAGAGTACAATATGATGGAGATGTAACCTGAAGCAACAAATAAATAAATTTATTTAAAAAAAAGAAAGCCAGTGTCATTTACTGTGATAGTAGCTAGCTATTTCTATGACTGACTCACTTCTACAGTGTTTTAAAAGGAGAAGAGTTATAATTATTTCCATAATAACCTTTTTATTCTCTTCAATTCTAAATAATGGAAACATTAGGATATTATCTTGCTAATAAAGTACTTTGAAAAATGATAAGGTAGCTAGGAAAATAATTAACTAGCTGTATTTTTATCTTCAACAAATAAAAATAATTGGCTACTACGCAGAACACATTTTTTGCATTGACTCATTGTAACCTTCACAACAAGCCCATGAAACTTGTTTTCATTAATCCAAAAATGTAGGAATGTGAACATTCCATGGCCAATAGAACTTGATAATGTTACCTCTTAACAAGAGGTAGGAACTGGGATTTGAAGCCAGGCAGCCTGGTTCTCCCTTAACAAGTAACAGGGATGTTGGGGAAGATGGGTAGGACAAACGGATACATGTTACATTTTAAACATAGAGAAGCCTTACATAACTGACATCTCCTCTTGTCCTTGCAGTTTAGGACAGTCCTGCTATTTCTTCTGGCTTCTCCAACTGTGAATCTTATTTTTTCTAACCCCAACAGAATCAGGCTTTCAACCATTTTTAAGGAAAATCTATCTCATGGGGATCCTTGGAGTATTGTAGTAAGGAAATACTAAGACAGATTTCTTAAAAGATATCCGTATGCCCTTATGACAGATGACTTTCAGAACAATCTAAGAAAGTTCATCATGTATGTAATGGGTACTCTCAGAAAATGGGGACATTTATTCCTTCTAGCAGGAATTTGGTACAGGGAATGGTTAATTATCCCTTGGTTAATGGTTAATTAGCTGTAGGATACAGCTTTAAAATGTCTTCAGGGGATCCCAACATATAGACATGTACCCCAAGACACAGACACAGACACACCAATACAGAGGGCCATTCCCCAACACATACAAGAACATCACAATACACACATATTTCAGTGCATACACACACACAGAGAGAGAGGGAGGGAGGGAGGAAGACAGAGAGAGAGAGGGAAGGAGAGAGAGAGAGAAGAGAGAGAGAGAGAGAGAGAGAGAGAGAGAGAGAGAGAGAAAAGACTCAGAATCATCAAGGGTTGAATCCTGGTCAACCTATCAAATTTCCAACTACTTTCAGGATAATTCAAACTTCAGATACATGAAATATGGATACCAATTTTCAAAGCCTTCTTCTTATATTTCCTATCATAATGAATAATATCAGAATTCAACAGCACTGAAGGTCTGTGAGATTTTCTGAGTTAACTCCCCAAATCTAATCTGTTACCAAATCCACGTGATATTTTTTCAAAACCAGTGTTCTTCCTCTTTCACACAGGCATTGCTCTGGGTTTTCACTCATCCTCTAAGAATAAGAACCCCCATCTTTCCTCAGGTCACTACAGATATCTAACATAATTTTTTACTTCCTCAGGAAAAAAAGATTCCTGTTCTCCTCATTTGGACCTCAAGTTACTGGTGGGATTCTTGAGGCCCCAGACCATCCATATTCCATGTGGTCTTCTTGTGCCATGATCAAGAGATAGACGTCAAAGGACCATGACTCAGGAAGCTCAACAGCCATTGTTGCCATCTTGTCAGAAAACTATATGAAATCGTGATAGTCAGAAAAAGTATGGCCCTAGAGGTAGGGATAGTTTCAGTGAGAGACACCGACAACAGAATAAGGCAACAATAACCAATATTTTATACTTAGGAGACTTAAAAGGTGATGCTTAATAAATAATAACAGAAATTAATATGAATTGATCTGTATAATCATCCTGCCAAAATTTAATATATGTGGAAAAACGTGTGAAAAACATTTCAAGTAATTCTAGAATTTTGGGCAGCCTTGGGTAAAATCATGATCCTAAAGTCCTTAATGGCAGAGTTGTTATTACAAAGTTAGTGTGCTGACAGAATTTTCCTCTCTGTAGGGCACCAACTACTTCATTAGATTTCATTTTCTGAACTTGAAAATTATGTATTCCAGAAAGACTTTTTAAAAAAATCTACAGAAAGGGAGTTTACAGATGCATTGCCTTGAAAAAGAACCTCAAAGTCAAGCTTAAAATTTTCCGTTTTTTTTTTTCTATAATTTCTGCCCTTTTGCCATCAGCAAATCCATACAGCATCATTTTATTGGGCCACCTCACTTCACATATCCACATATATTCCCTCTTTAAGTGTGAATCCTATTGGACCCATATCATTGATCAGACAAGTATTAACATTTACTTCTTTTTCTGCACATAATGTAACAATTTGCTGAATAGAGTAGGTGGTATATTCTTAACAATTTTGCATGAGGTTTTTTAATCCAGACTAATCAAGTTTGAAGTCTATCACTATCCACATGTGCAACAGTCACTTAACTTTCTCATTTTCTGTATTTATAAAATTAATTATTATTATTTAATTATTAACAATTCATTATTAACAAGTACCTCAAAATCTGGTTCTGCCCTAATCTTGCAATGGCACATGAATAAATGTTAACTGCTATGATAATACTATAATGCAAGTAACTCATTACCATTCAAGTGATAGGTCAGTGGCTGATGGATCTTGAATTTCCGAATTGATGTTAGCTGTCTTAATATGTATGCCCCTTAGTTCTTAGTAGGGATGGAAAGATATACCTCTCCACAAAAATTGTTTTATTCTATTTTGGTATTGGGACAGTTTCACTATGTTGGTATCCCATGTGGGCTTAGAACTCATTATATATAATCAGACAACCTCCCTACACCCAGTATTTTAGTCTTGCCTTCAAAAATAATAGCATTACAGATTACACCCAACACCTAGCTTAATCAAAGGTTGTTGAATGACATCTGACATAGAATTCTATTCTATTACAAGTAACTTAGAAACAAACAAATCTTTAAAACACTAGAGAAACACTGTAATCGCCTGACCACACTTCAGCAGTCATTTTATTGCATGCTATGTCTGCTAACTTAAAATAATTAAACCATTTTCAAACATCACTTAAAATGATTTTACCAAAGTATGAGTTTATCTCACCTTGAAATTCATCAAAAAGCCGGGCGTTGGTGGCGCACGCCTTTAATCCCAGCACTTGGGAGGCAGAGGTAGGCGGATTTCTGTGAGTTCGAGGCCAGCCTGGTCTACAAAGTGAGTCTAGGACAGCCAGAGCTGTTATACAGAGAAACCCTGTCTCGAAAAACCAAAAAAAAAAAAAAAGAAATTCATCAAAAATAAGTAGGTTGTGAAAAGGTATGAATCTAAATAGCCTTTTAGAGTTATACATGAGTATGAGCAGAGGAAGAAATACACAGTGGATATTTATCCAGAATTGAGCTTTGTGAATTCAGTAAACTGTTATTCTTCTTCTAATATTAAATGAAGACATTCATATTTCTAAATTACAGTTAGTTTCATTTAACACGATTTCAACAACCCAGCAATCACACGTTCCTTAGATATTTACCCAATGAGCTGAAAACATTATCACAAGAACATGTACACAAATAGTCAAAAACTTAGAAGCAATCAGATGTCCTTCACCAGGTAAATGAATAATCCAATTGTGGTATGTCTTGTACAACAAAATATTATCCATGAACAAAAAGAAATGAGCTAGTGAGCTTTGGCAAGACCTTAAATGCATACCATTTAATGAAAGGTCTACATCCTTATAGTATTACTAATATATGGAATTATAAAAAACACAAAATTATCAGGAATAGAAGGAAATGGGGAAGATATGTAAAGGGAGGGTGGCTAGTAATGGAGTGAGAGAAATGGGAGATGGTCTGGGAAAGAGGGAGGAAAATAACACAGTGCATATGTATAAAATTTGAAGGAACTAAATTTACTAAAAAAAAATGTTTAAAGAGAAAATGTGAAAGTTTTCAGTGTAAATCACTTCTTGAGAATTAAAATTTCCAAAGAAGTGCCATTTCATGCTACAGTGTCCTAGTTGTTGATAAGGTGGCAGTTAAATAATACTTAAATAGCTCTTTCTTAAGCACATGTGCTTATACACTGTAACTTACTATTTGGGCAGCCATTTATAGCTTATTTATTTCATTACATCCAATTGCTCATGCATTTTAATGCTCCATCTGCTAATTTCTCTTCATTGAAATGTTAAAAAACAGTTCATTCCTTTTTAAAAATCTTTTGAATATACAACCTACATGTTCTACATTAATTTTTACACATAAAACATAGTTTCAAAAAATATTTCGGTGTTCATATTTATATACTACAAAACAGTCTTTAATTGAAAAATTTTTTAAAACTATGTTGCAATCTTACCAATGTTCTTTGGTTCAGTATAAATGATATGGTAAATTTGCATTCAAATTCTTGGAACTTTTGAAATCTGTTTCCCATTTAGCTGGCCAGCCAAAAACAATATTTTCATTTGTAAACAGCTGTTTCATAATCAGCTCTTTTGTACTATGTAGAATTCCATAAAAGCTAGAATTTGTAGTTAAAATATAGGAATTGCATTAACCCACTGAAAATCATTGATTAGTTTGTATATTCTGCCATAGAGTTTAGCTTATAAGGAGAGATTTTAAGGAAAATTTAATCTCGTGTCCAAATATAACAGTACTTTAAACATGAGGTCATCTAAACATCTGTCTTCAATATATCACTGAGGATTTAAATCAAAAGTCTGCTAAACATGTACAATCATTTTGAAAATAAATAACAGGACAAATTTTGTCTTGATTATGATTATCATGCATTTTAAAAAGGAAACATTTATTATAATAAGAAAAGTCTGAACTAATTTAAACTTTATTGACATCAAGTTAAAATAGTTTCAGACAAGAGTAAGAGGTATTTCATGTATTTGTTGCTTGATAATATATTTTAAGTTTTCAACAGTACCTGATAAAATTTTATTCAAAGAGAAAAGATTAATTTGACTAAATATTTCCAATCATAAAACATGCAAAGGAAAAAAACTTTAAACACAAAAGCTTTTCACTTATTAACTTTCTAAGCAACAGTGTACTCTTCAAAAGAATTGAAGAGGCCCTGTCTACTAACCCCTTGAATTATGCTTTAAATGAAAAGAATATAGCTAATTACAAAAGACAATTAAGGCACTAAAGTCACTCCAAGGGTTTACAATCAGCAAAGAGTGGCTTGACACAAAATAAAATTAACTATATCTTACTATAAACTGTAACATATATCTAGTAGGTATGAGTACTCGGATTCTTTATTGGGATTACCTTAGAATTTGACTAAGTATTTGAAGTGAAGTGGATTAGCACTAAAAGTGAACCAAACAGGGGCTGAAGAGTTGTCTCACAAGTTAAGAGCACTGGCTACTTTCCCAGAGGACCAGGGTTCAATAGTCAACACTCACATGGCAGTTCACAACTGTCTGTGACTCCAGTAACAGAAGATCCTTTTCTGCCTTCTGCAGAAACCAGGCATGAATTTGGCACACATGCACTCATTATGTGTAAAATGATGATATATTTTTAATTTAAAAATCAAACCAGATACAAAACATTTTCTACCAGAATTAAAGTGAATATAAACAATTGAAAAGCTAAAGAAAATGAAATTTAAACATTCTCTAAATAAAATATGCTATAGGAATCACCAACTGCATATGATATGAATACCTAGATTTGTCTTGCATTTAGTGGACTATCACAAAAATAACCATACAACATGACCTTCTGAACCATGTTTTCATCCCATTTTCTCTCCTGCTTATATCATCATGTCGCTAGCTTTGGCCATGGCAATTTCAAATCACATATTTTGCCTTGGTCTATACAAGTAATAAGCTTTCTAGTGCATCCAGAGCAGCATGTATAGAACTCCTTAATGCAAGAACTGTGATTTACCTTCATTTGTTAGGTCCAAGAAACAAACCCCTGAATTTGGGGCAAATGAAGAATCACCAGGACACTCAAGAATGATGCAAAAATAAGAGGTTTATTAACCAGCATGCTGGGGTCGGCACTCACCAAGTCCTCATGCAAGGGGAGGGAGGCACAACCCAAGCATAATCTCATTTTATATTTTATAGTATTTTTGAGCAGGCTTACATCATAGCAACATTAGGCATTTCTCTATTGGTTAACACAGGTGACCTTTAAATTGATAGGCTCAATTCATTGCCTGAGGTGGCCACCTGAGAGGGGCATGGTGGGGATTTCCAAATTCATGACCACTGGCAACCTGTGGTTTTTGTGTTTCTCACTGTTGCCCTGGGAACTGGTTGTGCACAAGAGGGGAACTTGGCCTCCTGATGACAAAACCCAGGGGGTTAATATGTGACACTTCCCAGAACATGTTGCCCTAGAGTTTAGGGCCTATCCAAGTTCCCAGGCTTCTGAAGCCTGACTAAAGTTTGGTCAAGTGAACTTTGGGCCTTACATGGTTAGCATAACAAGAACTTGATTCAACACGTATTTATACAAATTCCTGATGTCATGAAAGGGACCTCTGTTTAAGACCCAAAGGTTTTCACTCTGCTTCTGATGAGATGTCTAGTATTAAATTGCTTTAGGTTTTTTCATCTTCAAAATGATGTAACCGATCTTTTAAATTATTATTTAACACTTATTTATTTATTACTAAATTCACTTATAACAAACACCAACAGTTTCTTAACTATTAATCCTATAAATTCCTACAACCCCTTTAACCTATCCACTAAACCTATTGATAATTATTTTTCTAACCTTTTAGAATGATACAGTCTCTGGGGCAGGTCCTCAGTCGTCAGGAACACAGTCTTTGTTGTAGATTCTTTAACACACCTAGCAGTCCTTTTTCTGGATCTCTCAGATGCAGGTTTGTCAGGGTAAGTTGGTTATTGCAGTCTCACCTTAAACAAGGCTTCATGCTTTCTTCTCTGTGGGAGACCCCAGCCATCTGCAGGCCAACTTACTTCTTTTGAATCAGGAACTCAGCTGCTCTGCCTCAGTCCTTAAAGCCAGGCACAATTTCTTTTAGGCCACTGTTCAGACAGATCAAACCCCTCCAGGCAAAAGCTGAGCCACAGGGTTTAGTCCTTGGCCTTTTGGTGTCTTGCTCAGGCTTTCTTTGCTCACCAGTTTCTTTCTGCTTCAGGGAAATCTGGCCATCAAATGATGGCCAGCACTTTTTTCAGCAGGACTCTTGGAGCTCTCTAGCATCAGGGGCCTCTTCTTCTTTCTGGGCTCCATGCACTGTCCTTAAATAGGAGGAACTCTGTTTCAGCTTAATTTGGGCTCCGCCCACTTAGCAGCTGAAAACAATGTTAGGCCAGATACTTTGTTTCTTCAAGTCTATTGAGTCTTTCCTGTTTTCCTGACTTCAACTTTGTTTTTCAGTCTATTGAGTCTTTCCTGTTTTTCCTGACTTCAACCTTGTTTTTCAGTCTATTAAGTTTCCTGTTTGTTTCCTGTTTTTAGTCCACATGCTGATAATGCTCTTCATGCCCCGAATTAAGAGACAGTATCAGAAACCCCTATATATTTTCTAAATCTAATTTATCTAACCCCTACAAAATGATGCTTGTCTTTGACCTTCATTCTCACTTCACTGTTCAGAACTGAATGAGAGCAAAAGCAAATGAGTAACAACAATAAAACTAACCATAATAAGCAGGTGTAATGATTATGCTGCTGGCTAGTGATATATTCAATTCAAAATTGTATATCCAGTGAAGCAAATATGAAGTGTTAGAGTAAATACTTATTTTAAAATCTTAAAGAAGTTGGCAATACAAGTTAGGATGGAAACTGCGTTAGGTATAGAACTTTAAGCTCATCGAAATAGATAATAGAATATTATTAGGTGCCAAATACATATGGACTAGACATTGGGAATGTATGCTATACATTATAATTTTCATAATTGTTACCTAATTGTTCTTATTGTTTTATATTATATTTATTGTTACAAGAAAAAGAGCATTTTATTGTACTAAAAGGGGGAGTTGCTGGGGGTGGGGGAGAAAATACACCTTAAATTAAAAGTTAAGAAAGAAAGAGAAAAAAGAAAAGAAAGAGAAAGAAAGAAAGAAAAGAAAGAGAAAGAAAGAAGTAAGTTTAAAATTGAAGTCACTAGTATGCCTATTGAAACATTAAAAATATAGTTGAATTATCTAGAACATACAGTTAAGGGACCAGAAAATGCCTAGATGTAATGGTTCATACCTGTAATTTCAACACTCATGGTCATCTTGACTTTGAGACCAGTCTAGACTACATATTCTAGGCCAACTTCAACTACAGAATGAGACCCTATCTCAAGAGAAAGAGGAAGAAAAAAACAAGAAGTAGATGTTTAGTAGTACAGTCAGTTACTCAAAAGTCTCCCATATGCAAAATATACATTACTTTTCACATTTTTCTACATCTTATCACTTTCTTATCAAAATATCAACATTAGCAAACTTTTCATGTGGATATTTTTCTAAGCATATGAATACAACAACATAGGTCTCACCCTCAAACAGAGTATTGCTCAACTTTGACTACCCATTAGAATCAGATGGAGCAATTTTTAAAATGGTGAGTACTTAATTCAATCCTTGGAGACTGATTGACCTTGTTTGGGGTGTGGCCTTGGCATAAGTATCTTTTAAAGTTACCTAACTGATTCTCAAGTGTCCAAGTTAAGAACACTGTTTTAGGATTCTTATCGGGAAACATTAGCATTTATTGTTCATGTGACTGCTTGGCCAAATGGTGTATATATTTTATGTGCGTTATTTTATTTAACTTAAAACAATCTATGGAGAAAGATTTTGCTATTATTACTATTACTATTTGTTATTATTACTATTATTATTATATACTAGAAAATAGTATATAAGGACATGAAGAATGGGAAAATTTCAGAAATTTGTCTAAGGTTTCACTGGTGTTAATTGGATAGAGCACAACCCACAGAACTCTGTCCAGTTCCAGTGTGGTGACTATCACTGGCTACTTCCAAAATACAGTCAGGAAGTAGAACTTTAAAAAGACAAGGGCTTGTGACTATAGGAAGCAAACGATAATTCTAATCTAGGGACCTAAAACCACTAGAGTAAGGCAGATATTAGAAATGTCAGGGTAGAGGTGGATCTCTTCAGCCTTAATATCAGAATGAATTGTAAATTTTCTTCAAACAGTAGTGTCTGAAGCAAAGAGCAAATCACGGCAGTGTCTAAGACTAACTACACACCTCCCAGTTGTCATGGACACAGAGGAACAATGAAATCATTATTTGACTATTATTATTTTAGTTGCTAGTCAGCATATGATTGCATCTTTAAACTGCCTTTTCTGAGTTCCCTGTGGATCAGGGGAGCTGCTACCCCTGGTAGTGACAGAATAGCCACAAACAAAACAGTCCATCCCAGGGGAAAGCCATCTTTATCTGTCAGTATTTGTCAGTTGAGAAACCGAGCTGTAGGCAGCTGAAAAAACAGTTTAACTGTTTTAAGTTTACAGGTGGCTTATAATGGAAAGTTTTACACACTCAGATTCCTTTGCAAGTTAAAAAATCTTGGACATAACAGGAAAAAAAGTTGGCAGTATTTTCATGCAATGTTTCTAACCAGCTTCCAAAAGGAAAATTGTAGTGAAGCTTGATGAAGTATGCACACGCCTTCTGGGAAACAGGCTCAGCTAACTGTTACCACCCTTTCTTCACAGCACACTGCACATGGTTAAAATCAGAACAGCCACCAAGCCTATTAGCACAAGGTTTGGAATATACAAAACACTCAAGAAATGTTTCCTGAATCAATTTATATTCAGGGCGTAAATTTTAAGAAGACTTGAAAAATCATCTTATGGACACAGTAACAAAGTTGTCATGTAAATAATAGGAAAGCTGCCTGAAGCCCAGACAAAAAACATTTTAATGCACCGACTAATGTGTGGGAGTGTGTGTACATAGGGAAGGCGTGGTGGACTGTGTATGTATGCTGTTTATGTGGGAGAAACTAGGATGAGAGGAGGAGAAGTATTTATAACTTCACGAGCATTAGTCTTGAGGTGACATCAGAGACACCTGGTGTGCTTCTTCCAGCATGTGAGGCAGTGAAGCAGACAGCACCAGTTCATTCCATCCTTCACTCAAAAGGTCTTTTTCCTGATTTTTCTATTATAGTTTAAGAGAGGCATAGTTTGAAGACTATAAAAAATATTTGACATATTATCCACCTGAAACAATGTACAATTAACCAGACACCAATTTAGATACAGCTTTCAAAAAATAATATTGACAATTTTAAAATTTAGATTAGGAATGGTGAGAGAAATGACTCAGTGGGTAACAGTACTCGTTGCTCTTTCAGGGGACCTGGGTTTGCTTCTCAGCAACTAAAGGTGGCTCACAACCATCTGTAATGCCCTCTTCTGACCTACACAGGCAGCAGGCACTCGTGGGATCCACATATGTACATACACATAAAACATTCAATACACATAAAATAAAATCAATCTATAGAAACAAATGTAAGTTGGATTAGGGCCCTACAAAATGACTGAGTGCATAAATGCACTTGCCTGCAGCCTGGTAACCTAAGTTCAAGTCTCAGAACCCATGTTAAGGTAGGCGAGAACTGACTCACACATGCTATGTGTACCACGTACACTCGTGCTCACCCTAACACACACAGTAATAACAATAAATAACACACAATAATAATAATAACAACAATAAAAACTTTTTACAGTTACATTAGCCATTGATGAGAATCAAAACAGTCTTTTAAAAAAAAGTCAGGAAAGCATGGAATAGCTTGGTGAAAAGTGTGGGACAACTCTTGGAGCTGAGTCTTTGGGTTGAAGAATTGAACAGAAAACAATTGAGAATAGGAAAGCCAGAAAATTACAGCTTGATAATAATGCTAGGATAAGAGGAAATAGAGAATAGATATGTGAGGAGTTGCCATTTGGATAATTGTTTTTGCTAGGAAGATACAAGAATAATTCACTTCTAGAAAGGTGAGGTTTTTATTAGTCACCTTAATTAATAATGATTGAGAAATGCATTCAGAATAATACTAGATAATTTTAACACCTCAAAAGTTATTATGAATGATAAAATAATAGAATATATACAAACATAAATTCCTTCCTTGTTAAAACAAAATGGTCTTGGGAGGGACCCTAAATATTTAATAGAGTAACTATGACAATATGAATTGGAAATAATTCTTTATCCCATGAGTACGTGTAACCAGCATGTGTTGATTAAAAGTAATATTTTAAAAAAGAACTTCTCCTGTTGATCCTCTCTGGGACTTAGAAGTCTCCAGAAGCAACATAATGACTCATTTGAGGAAATAAAAAGGCCACTTTGTCTGTTGAAAAAGAAGATTAATGTTAATGATATTCAACTTTGAGAAGGGAAGAAATTTTCAGTTCACCAAAATAAGGTTAAATTTCTAGACACTAAGCACAAAACACATTTTATATATTAAACTCAGAATCATAGTTCATATATAGGCACATATTCATAATAAGTTCTCATTTCAAAAAATTTTTAATGTGAATAGACACCTAGATGCTTGTAGGTTAATGTACAGTACTAAGGACTTTACATATATTGATTCTTGGGTCCTGCCAACAAGCATATGAACTAGACTACACTGTATCTCTATCTTATGGTAAAGTACTGAAGAGACAAGTCACGTATCCAAAGTGCACAGTTACTATGGTCACTAGGGTAAGACCTCCGAATCCCTACGCCACATCACTCTCTTTCCACTATTCTTCTTGAGAAGAGAAGTCACAAGCTTGGATTTCTCTAGTTTTGTTACCTTATTTCTTCTATGTTAATCTCAATTGTTCTTGTCTCATTGTTTAGTACCTATATTATATTGTGTTATATTAATTTTGAGGATATAAAATACCCTCAAAAATTGTCAATTATGTAATTTCTTTAGGAAAACTATGTAATTCTAATACATAGATAAGATAATAAAGATGAAGTAGATCTTTTCCATAGAGAAGATATTTCATAAGAGCAAGAAAATGAAAGAAGCCTACATGGCCATTAATACATGAATAGGTAATGAAATGTAGTACATATACACAAGGAATTTAATTCAGCCATAAAGAAAAATAAAATTATAAAATTTGCTGGAAACTAGACAGATAGGTCTACAAAATATTATGTTAAGAGGAATAGCCTACACCCAGAAAGGCAGGTTCTTTCTTATATGGACTCCTATCTCCACATTTATGTGGGGGGTCGGTGGATCATGTAACCAGACAAGGACTGCAAAAGGGAAAAAGATGTGCTGAAATAGTGGGTAGAGTAAAAGAACACATGCGATGTAAAAATGTAAACAAGGCTACCAGTAGTTGAAGGGTACAAAGGAGGTGGGCACAATGCCAATGGAGAGGAGGATCAATAAAATAAATTCCTTTAAAATGTGTAATGACATAAAACTTTGTATGATGACCAAAAATAAATCTTAAAATGAGGGAGGAAGGTGTAGGCAAGGGCAGTCCAAGGGTTGTCACATAGTCACACTTTCAACCCATGCAACTGCAGTAAGAAAGGAGTGCTTTGTGTTTAGGCATAATTGGGAGAATTACAATTAGGAAACCCTTCAAATGTGAAGTTCCATTTATACAGTTCTGCTGGCTCTGCCTGATACTCTTTTACTTCCGGTTGCTGACACCTTCCTATCACACTGCTGAAAAAGCCACTAGATGATGTCACATACGAGCAAATCTGTCTCATTGATCCCATATTAGAACTCATAAAACCCCTCTGGAAGCTAGCTTTAGAAGGGCAAAGAAGTCTATATGTAGAGTTAGGAATCCTAAATGCTACAGGGCTAAAAGTTCCAATTAGTAATATTTCACTTCTAATACAGGTCTTCAAAAGTAAACAAATTAACACAGCATGTCCTAGAGAGAAATTCACCTTGATATCAAAGTACTCACCTAAAGCAGCACATTTCTATAAAAAATACCTATGTATTTAAGACACTATAACACGCCGGGCGGTGGTGGTGCACGCCTTTAATCCCAGCACTTGGGAGGCAGAGGCAGGCGGATCTTTGTGAGTTCGAGGCCAGCCTGGTCTACAAAGCGAGTCCAGGACAGCCAGAGATATTCAGAGAAACCCTGTCTCGAAAAACCAAAAAAAAAAAAAGACACTATAACACACACACACACACACACACACACACACACACACATACTCACACACACACACACACAAGCATCTTCTGTGTTTCTCTTACAAATAGTAACTTTGAATCTCTATTCAAAGAATCATCTCTTAGTTTCATTAGTTATTTGTATTTGCTTTTTGTCAGCATTTTATTTATTTCTACCCTGAACTTTATTATATCTTTACATCTTTGATTCAGGTTTTGTTTTGTTGATCTAGAGCTTACTATACAGCCCTAGCTAACCTTAAACTTGCTATAGAGACCAGGCTGGCCTGAAGCTTGTATGTAGACAAGACAATTTACAGAGATCTACCTGTGCTGGGATTAAAGACATACACCACCAAATTTGGTGTTTGTGATGGTTTCTAAAGACTTGACTTGCCCATAAAATGGTTCTACAGAGCCAGGTGCAAGCCTTTATTTCCAGCTACTCAAGAGGGAGGAGAACTGCTTGAGCTCAATATAACCAAAACACAAGATCCACCTCTTGCAAAAAAGGGACTTCACAAAACTGTAGAATCCAATCCTAATTAGAAAACTGAGGTTACAATATAGAGTATTTCTGTATTTATTTGCACACAAACAACTGTGTATCTTCTATTGATGTTATATCAGACATTCTATTACAGTAAATCACACTGGCTAATACAGAATCACTATCATTTAGATATGCCCGCCCCCTAGGTCCAAAACCAAAAATTTTTAGAGCTGGCAAAAAAACCAAAACAAACAAAAGCAAATCCACTGTTCCCTTAAACATTTCCTCCATTAGTAAAATAGGAGGCTATGAAAGAGCTCTGAATCATAGGACACCAGGGCACAAGTTCTTCCCTTTCCTGTGGCCATATACATTCATGACCATCAAGGATATACAAGCAAAATCAGTCTCAGTGCAATTTTATTGATCTATGGAAAGCATCGTATTTATTGACTGGATGTCAACCAACCCCTTGCTGTCTAGGACACACAAAATAAAGAAAATACAATCTCTTTGTAGGATCGTTACAGTGAAAGGTTTTCAACGAATGGAGGGAAAACAAATGAACAAACATAAAAACTAAAGTAATAGTGAAAAACAAACTTGAAGAGTGAAAATAATATTGTACATTCTGTAAGTATACCCCTGAAAACATTGAAACTGCATATGTTATTAGTACATAACTACTGACAGGGTAGATAGACCTTCTATCTACAGAAGATGTAAATCCAACAAGAACCACATGGGCATTAAAGGCAATGCTGCTTTTACTTTTTAGTTTAGATGCCGGTATCTCTAGTTTTGTCCTTACATTCTTCCTTTTCTCTCTGTTGAGTCTCTAATCTCAAACAGTAGCTATTGGATGTTTATCAGCAAGCATGATGAGAGCATATTGCTGTCTGGGAGAAAGCTGCCATAAACTTACCACTTTGGTATCATCACACTCCCAACTTAAAAGAGTATTATTTCTTGCTGCAACTAAAATCTGGTTCATCAATAAATAAATAAATCAAAATAAATCACTAACCAGTCTCTTCTACTTCTTATATTAAACTTTCAGCATTTATCTTCATTATTACTGTCCTAAAATTCTTTGCTTCCATAAATTTCTCACTAAGAAAAGATGAAAACGTTTAACTTCATAATCTTTAAACTAAAAGCATTTTTTGGAGCCATAAGAAAGTTGTACTGCCATCATGTGGCTAAAAGTGTGTTTACAGAAACCAACATACAGTATTTTCTACTAACAAACCAAATTTACGACCGAGTATATGGATCAATCCAATTGTTTTGTATTTGAAAATTATATTTAAGGACAATATATTATTCAAACATCTCTCCAATTTCTTGTGTTAAATGTCACTCCATTAAAACAAGAAACAAAATTCTCAATGGCTGATTCAGATACAAAAATAAAACAGCTGTGTACTCAGTACTCCTGCTCTTGCTGACAAAACTTATAATTTACAATTACTGTAATCCACACTCTAGCTCTAATAATCTTGAAGAACCAGATTACAGAATCCAGCAGTTTCCAGTGACCTATAGCATCTTTAAAAACAACCAAAATGATAATTATCCAAATTGATCAACAATTTTTGTTTGACTCAGGAGTCTAAGTCCCAAACAAAGACTACCATTAAAAAAATCAATATTATAGCAATTAAAAATAGGTTTTTGCATTTCTCTCTACATCTAGCCTATTTTCTCCTACATAACTGAAAAATCATAGTTTAATTCTAATTAAAGAAAGTTTTAATTCTAAAGTATAGTCTTCTGTAGTTTTCAATGATAAAATCTTTTAGACTCTGTGCAAGGCATGTAAAAGAATCTATACCAAATGCTTGTAGAGTCTAATTAGAATGGAAGCATCTCTAGATCTAAGTTTACCTATTTTTTTTTAAGCAGTTCATGTAAGTTATAGTAAGACAGCGCCATCTATAGGTCTGCATAAGTAGAAAGATTAGGTTAGATTTTGATAGAGGTGACACCTTCATACACTAGACCCAGCAGGAAACTCACAGTTAACCCTGTTCATCCTCAAATCTCTGGAGATAAGTTATTAAAAATACTTTAATGTTTCTCTACAATAATTTTCCAAAACAAAAATAACAGCAGCAACAAAAAAAGAAACTCAACACTTCTCTACAATTGTTTCATTCTTTGTAATCCATGAATATTGGAAACTACTGAAGAAATATTAGCATTCTGACAGGCATCATTCCTCTCCCCAATGCATTAATCTTATAAAATTCTTTGTAGGTATAATTTCACTGTAGAATGTCATCTAATTCTGCTAAAAAACACAGAAAAAGAAGTCATATATTTACAATTCTGTAGTTTTTGCATGCACTAAGCTAAATCCAGTCTTGCATTTAACCCTAACTGGCTACACATATCTAGAAAAGAAAGTTGAAGATACATCCTCTTCAAAAAACTAACGCTTCCTTTCTTTTTCATAGATTCTGTGGGGGACGTTCTTATGTCAGTGCGTCACTAGCGTGTATGTTGTACTTGTTTGGATAAGGGTTCCACTAACAACATGTGCTAACTAAGGCTTAGGATATTCTTAGATACGTATATGTAAAGGATTACAGGAAGGAAATGCTTATCCATGTTGAGATCCCTGCTGTGCAAGAAGATTCTCACACCTGAACTAGGTCTGATATTTAAAGATCCTGGAAAGAGAAGAAACGGTCTGCTACACTGTCTCCAGGCTCTGTTTGGTCTTCAGCACTCAACTTCCCAAAGCAGCTCTGGATTCTTAACCCAATGAACAAAAAGGGAATGGTATACATGGGGCTGCTTGCATCATTTCCCACTGGACCCTAAGCAGTGTAGAGTGGTAGCTGGAGAGCTCAAGTTCCGAAAAATAAAGAAAACACATAGCAACGTGATTGTGATAATCTATGCTAGTACCTAACAAAATGACATGTTCGAATGATTATTAGTTTGCATTTTGTAATTATCCTAAACAGTTTATGACAATTGATATCAAAAGGCCAAAACTTCACATTGCATTTTTAAGCATTACCTAGGTACAATACCTTAAAAAGAGTTAACCTTAATTTTGTATCAACATATAAAGATCAATACCGATGTAGCCAAATATAATCTTAATTTTGTATCAATATACAAAGATATAAGAGCACATTCAATAATCTATTCCTTTTACTTTTCATTCCTATACTACATCTATATCCCATTTTTTTCTCGTCTTTTCCTCCCTAAATCGGAGAGAAAGAAGGATACAGAAAAGAAAAATAAAGAAATCCCTGGGTCCAATCTCCAAAATCTATTTAACAAAACCATTTAACAACTTGTAACTAATCCTCCCCCTAAATAAAAATAAACATCTATAAACCATCAAATGACCAAAGAGGGGGGATTGCCCACCCCGCCTTCTAGTAATGGAATTTCACTCTCTTAAAATCACTTCCTGCTGATTTGGGACATAGGAAACCAGTTTGGAGCCCAATTAAGAATGGAAAAAAATGGTTAAGCAAGTTAATAGTAACATTTGATGTTCAGTTCTTTTGTGCTCAGCTATTTAAATGTCCAAAGAAGTTTTTAGTCAGAGGCTGAACTTCAAGATTTTGCTGAAGTCCTGGCTGCAACAGTCTGTGGGGCTGAACCATCTTAGTTAGCCATTTTGAGTTGTTGTGGTTGTAGATTATTCAGGATACAGCTATTGAGGAAGTCTGTGAGGCTGGATCATCTGGGCTACTTGTCTTCTTTGGTGTCTGGTACCTTTTCTTCACAGGTTTAAGTTGTCCAGTTGTCCCTCCACTCTTTAGATTGATGATTTTAATCTCCTGGAAATATAAGAACAGAGCCCTGCCCTAATCCTAACTGTGGAGCACTACTTTCTTTTGGGGGCGGTGGGGGCAGGTAATATCTTTCCTAGAGCAAATTGGGTTTTTTGACAATATAAAAAGTTTTATCTTTCAATTGAGATAAAAAATTCTTTTGATATTTTGGAACTAAACATATCTTTACATGTACTTATTTTGAGATCACAAAGGACAATTCACTTTGAATTTCGGCATGCCTTTTGTGAGTAGCTTTTAAACTTAAATCATTTCAAATCCTATGTGCCTGCCTCTGCCTTCCAAGTATTGGGATCAAAGGTAGTTTATCACAGGTGTTTTCTAAGTTAATCAGAAATCAAGTTGTTAAGAGACAAGCAACATTTGCTTATCCAAATATACGGAGATAAATAGGTGGTCTTCAAAAACCTCAAGAGATCTGTACAAATTGGCATTCAAAAATGTTTTCTTAACTTAAGATTTTTTTGATATTGAGACATGTCAGCTCCTGACAGCAACTATTCTACTCCAAGTAGATGATGAATATCGAAGAATCTCCATTTGGAGATGGCTTCATTAGTGGCAAGCTTGTCACTGGTCAAGAAAATCCTTTCCTTCAACTGTAGACAGAATGCTGTCCAAGAAGGACAAAACTTGGAAGCAGTTAAGTCTACAACCTAGCTCTGCCAAGACAGTGTAGGTAAGTCCTTCATAATTCTTGCTTTATAATTAATGTCTGTCAGAGATACTGGACCAAAGGCTGAAAATAGATGCTCTAATGTATTGAGAGAAATTGAGGACTGTCCAGGCTGCCAGTTGTCTCATTTCTTAGTTTTGGAAGTTGCTGGCTCTGCACTTCCTGTATAATCACATATACATTTATCCTTCTCAGGTCTCTGAGATGGTAGAAAACTAGATATAGTCTCACAATTAAATTTTAAGTTGTTTAGGAATTAAAAGGATGTTCTAGACCTAAGAAGATGTTTTAAATTTGGTAATGCAAGTTAGAATAGAAACTGAGTTAGGTATAGAACTTCAAACTCATTGAGATAGATGGATAATAGAATATTAATATCAGTTGCCAAATATGTATGGACTTACATTGGGAATGTATGTTATACCTTATAATTTTCATAATTGTGGCCTAATTATTCTTATTGTTTTGTATTGAATTTATTGCTATAAGAAAAAGAGCCATTTACTGGGTTAAAAGGAGGAACTGTTGGAGGAAAAAATATATACCTTAAACTTTTTTTTTTTAAAGCAGATAGGAGGGTGATAGGGAAGAGGCTAGGAGGTTGGGAACAGAATGGGGAGGAGGGAGGAGATTATTATTGAGAAGAAACTTGAAGAAATAAATTTTAAAAATTAAAAAAACACACAATATATATACATATACATATATATACACATATTCTCTCTCTCTATATATATATAGTATAGATATATAGTATAGTATAGTATAGTATAGATATATACTATATATCTATACTATATATATATAGAGAGAGAGAGAGTGAGAGTACAGAATTTGGGTTTCATGCTATGTCACTAATCTTGAATGAGCAACTTAATTTCCCTGAGATTTATTTTCCTCATCTTTAAGAAATCACAAATTAATATAGGTGATTTAAGCAAAGTGAAATACTTTGAACACAGTAAGTAGTAAATGTTATCATTACTCAAGAAGATAAATAAGAGTTGTCTTATCAGTTCTTATTGATTTTATCATCCTTGTTGACTATGATAACTATAAAATATCTACCCAACTTAAGCAAACACTCAAGAAACTCCATTTATGACTTATTCAGTTGATAAAAAGAATGAATATGACTGAAATCAAAATAGCAATGAGTACAATTATACAACAAAGAGAAAATAACATTTGAGGTGGTAATTTCAAAATATGTTTCTAGACTGTTTTTGAAAATCTCTAGAACCCAAATGAGTATCATTTCATGTAATTTCTTGTAGCAAGATGGCTTTTATTGTTTTTATTAATATTAATTATACACTCTAATTTACTTTATATTTAATTCCACTATTTCCCTTCCTCCCCTTGTTCCTTCCAATCCCCCAACACTATACAGAAAAGAAAGGATAGAAAGAGAAGGGACTGAGTTCTCTTTAGGGTACTTCTTCTGATTAGGGTCCTTGGGTTCTTTGGAGGGTAATACCAGTCTCAGTAGAAGTCCACCAATCCAGGAAACAGCAGCAGGAAGAACAAGCAGCAGTTTGGGAGAACACCAGCAGCCAGGAAACTAGCAACTCCTTTCCTCTTTGTAGCCCTGTCTCCTACTTCTTTGTAGAGCCCCCTTCTCCTCTATGCTCTGGCTTTTTATCCCTTTCTCAAGTCCTTGCAGTTCAATTTGCTCAACTGGCTAAGCCACGCCCCTTCTAGCTCATGAAACAGTTTAGACTTTACACCTGTGTCTAAGCAGCCTCACACCTGGGATTAAACAAAAACATTCTCATAATTGGTTATTTTAATAGACTCATACTACATTTCCCCCTTTTAGTTCAAAAAATGGTGTGTGTGTGTGTGTTGTGTATACATGTGCTACATATAAAAATATTTATCAGAGCTATCAAGAATTATATTTACAATGTCCAGTCTACTTGTATTTAGCAACCATTGAGAAAGCATATATTATTTATACCTAGCTTAGAGTTCTGTACCAATACCATTTTCTATTTTTATTTGCATTTATCAACCTATAACAACTTTTAGACTTGAAACATTTCTTAAATCCTATACAACTAACCTTAATTGTAAGATTATGAATGACTGTTTAGGGTTCAACTCCATCAGAGACTTTAGAAGGGAATTAAATTATTACTTAAGTATGTAGGAAGTGTAGAGCAAGCAACTTCCAAAATTATAGTAATGACAGAGGTTGCTGGCTACCTGAACAGTCACCCATGGTTTCTCTGTGTTGTTGGGGCATCCAGTCTTCAGCCTATTGGCCCAGAATATCTGACAAACTTTTCTGGGAAGCAGGAATATTAAAGGACTGGCCTACATTATCTCTTAACATTGGTCAGTCAACTTTTTAGTGTCCTGCTTGTTCACAGATGGGATAGACAGCCTGCTATCTTAAATAGGAATAGCAGTCTTAAAGGACTCTTTGAGTTTGTTTTGAGACATTCTCACAATGTAGCTTAAGCATTGAACTTTCAGTCTTCTTGTTTCAGTATCTAGAATGTGAAGATCAAAGGTGTTTCCTCATCTGGCTGCTTTTTGAATTTCATGTGCAATCTAGTCATCCTTAATTCCACGAAGAACTAGTTCTAAGACTATGGATTTTTTTGAAAAAATAAAAGGATGCTATTGTCCCTCATTAAATAGCTTAGTCTTTGCATGTGAAGTATGTACATCTTTCTGTATACTTCAAATCCTCCCAAATTACTTATAATATCTACTACAATGTAAATGTGCCAGTTTACCCTAAAGGACCTACATCTGAGATATTCCTGAAGAAAGACTGTTGACAAATTGCCTTAAAGGATCTACTCCTCAGGTGTCCCTGACAACTGAGGACCTGCCCCAGAGACTATATCCTTATAAAAGGTTAGGATTAGTTGTTAGATAATAGTTGTTATAGTTATTAATAGGTTTAGTTGTTAGGTAACAGGGGTTATAGTCATTCTTAGGGCTAGTAGTTAGGTAATTGTTTATATTTGTTATAAGTGAATATAGTTATCAATAAATACATATTGGACAATAAAAATTCATCTTCAGTTTCTACTGTATATATTTACAATGTGACTCTGCAAAATTACAACACAGATGGGAGTGGCTTATCAACCCCTACACCTACCTGAGGAGCCTGAACACCTGATAGCCTCCAGAGGAAGGAAGAAACATTTTTCTTTAAGGGTGTGGTTAGTTCTCATCATTGTATAGGCAACATAAATTGGATTCAGCAGGAGACAGGAGGTGGGAGTGGGTAGGAAGTGGAGGGTGATCTGGGAAGAGTCAAAGTGTTCAAAATACACTGTATGCACTCATAAAATTCTAAAAGAATTAATATTGTATTATTTAAAAAATAAAAGAAATGTGTCTCTTTGAGGAACAAAAATGTTCCAGATACAGACCTGGGAGTCACTGCAAATAGTCACAAGTCATCAAGAGGGCAGATGGCCTTTGTCAGGAAGATAACAGACAAGCCTGAAGAGTCAGCAAGAGAGACAATGAAAGACTCAGAAACTGGGTATAGTAGCCAAAGTCTATACTCTGGAGACAGAGTTCACAGAACTGCTGCAAACTCAAGGCCAGTCTGCTTCACAGGGAGAAGCAGGACAGCCTCAGCTACACATTTGAGAGACCCAGTCAAAATAAATGAATGAACAAGCAAACAGGAAGGCTGGAAACGAACCAGAAGAAAACCTTCAGAAGAAAAATTATTGGTGTTCTGTTCAGGAAGTTGTCACCTGTGCCAATGAGTTCAAGGCTTTTCCCCACTTCCTCTTCTGTTAGATTTAGTGTGTCCAGCTTTTATGTTAAGGTCTTTGATCCACTTGGACTTAAGTTTTGTGCAAGGTGATAAATATAGGTCTATTTGCATTCTTTTACATGTTGATATCCAGTTAGACCATCATCATTTGTTGAAGATGCTTTCTTTTTTCCATTGTATGGTTTTGGTTGCGGTACATTTACACAATGGAATACTACACAGGTATCAGAAACAAGGAAATCGTGCAATTTGTGGCCAAATGGATGGAACTAGAAAAGCTCATCCTGAATGAGCTTACCCAGACCCAGAAAGATGCACATGGCATCTATTCACCTATAACTGGATTTTGGCCATATAGTACAGGATAACTATCCTACAATCAACAGACAAAAGGAAACAGGAATGTGGACTTTGTTACCTGTTAGTAGGACACTTTGTTCTAGTGAAGCTACCATGTAGGCCCTCAGTGCAAGAGGAATATCTTAGCCCTCATATGACTGATGAACGGAGGGGGGCTGAGATATGGGGGCACCGCACACCAGAGAAGTAGGATAGGTGGAAGAGGGGATAGGAGGTGGGAGGGTGGAACCTAGAAGGGTGGAGGGAGGGGGCTGTGATGGAGATTCAACTTGAAGTAATAAATAAATGTAATAAAAAGCAAAAAAGAAGAAAAATTTTAAAAGATATGAAATTCTACAACTATGAGATAAAGTTGAGAATGAAAAATGGCAGGTAAAATTTTCAGCAAAAAGGAAAAATAGATACATCAATTATTGTAAGTTGAAGATCAAGTGAAAAAAACTTTCAAAGAGGTTGACAATAGAAGAAAAAAAGACCATAAAACCACAGATATGAAATATGAGTTTGAGAAACACAATATAAATGAAGTTATGAGTTCATCCATATCCCTAAATAAGATATACCTAGGGGCTGAGGAGTTGGCTCAGTGTTTAAAAGGCTGAGAAAACTTGAGGACTTCAATTTGAATCCTAAGCATCAATGAAAAACACTGGGTATGGTAAGGCGCTTGTCTGTAATCCCAGCATTGGGAATGGGACTAGGGAGAGAAAATCACTGACCATCTGGCCAAAGATGTTATCGAGTTTAGTTAGAGACCCTGTCTCAAAAAGTATGAAAGAGGAGATGGAGAGCAGTAGAGGAAGACACCATGTTAAACTCTGGCTCACACTCATGAAGGGATGACTGTGCGCACACCATGTGCATATACAACATACATAATCATGCACATCTACATGTCCACAATGAGGAGGGAAGGGTAGGTCTACGTGCTAATCCTTGGTGTCAGTGAATGTGGCCTTATTTGAAAACACAGTTTTTGTGGATAAAATCTTTGCAGATTAAAATGAGGGCATACAAGATTAGAATGGAATTTATAAGAATTCATGGAAATATGGACATTTAAAAAAAAAGATGTTATGTGAAGTTATATTCAAACACTGGAGTGACATATCTACAACTAAAACTACCCAAGATTGCAGAAAACTAAGGGAGGCATACAGATTCTCCTTTAGTACCTACCTTGATAACCTTGAGTTTGGACTCCTAGCCCCAAGTATTTTGAAAAAAATAAACTTCTTGTAACATTGTTTTGGCAGTACTAGCAAGTTAATATAAGTCTCTAGATAATAAGCAAAATATATAGATTTTAAAGAATATTTAAAAGGCATAGAAATTATGCCTTTTCTTATATCAAGATTCAGTAATAATTGATACTACAAAAATATAGATATTCTAATTACCTGAAAAATAACAATTTTCCAGTTTAGATATAATACCAATGTAAGAATGAAAGTAAAGGGATAGGAAAATCGATTTTTAAAAATCAACTTAAAGGCTAGGAATCAAATACTTACCACTACAAAGAAAAAAATTCAGCATAGCATGAAATGCCTATAGGAGTTCCATGATCTCATTCCTTTCATTCATCCATTTATTCATTTATATTTTAAAGATACCACTACTTAAATAATAAAGATATCTGAAAATGGGCCAGTAAGTGGCTGAAAGACAAGCCTGGCAACTCGAATTTGATCCTTTGGATCAACATAATAGAGAATACCCACTCCTGCAACTTGTCCTCTGACACATGCATGCCATGGTTCATGCACCCCTGGTACATGTACCCACACGCATGTACATAAACACAATAAAAAATGAAAATGTAATAACAAGTTTTAAAGTATTCGGCAATGATTTGTAACATCCCTTTCAGCTTGGAGTCCTGAAATATTAAATTGAGTTGCTATTGTGAGCCTCTCGCCAAGAAATGACAGACTTGTAGACCCAAAAGCATTTTTTCACATTATTTGCTAAGTAGTTGGAACAAAATATTGTTCTGAGTACTGTTACAGTTATCAATCTTAAAAATTATTAGAACCTGTAACTACTTCTCTCTTTGGAAGTAGAACCTAAGAATATATGAATGTCCTCTGAGTGAGCCTGTTATTTCCTCCTTAATGTGGGTCCCAAACACTTCTCAATCTCTGCTGTGTTACCTCTGAAACAGAGTTACTGTGGTTCTGTTCGTGGAAGGGGAAGGAACCACTGGTTTACCAGCCTGTTTCTAAAACATTGGGGAAAGCTGTTTTACGTCAACTGAATAATATACCCATATGGTGAAAGTAGCGAAACTTTTAAAACATCATTAACAAGAATAAAACAAGAAATCCTTAGAAATGTAGTTATTCAACTCCTGTTTTGTTCTTTAATTCATATTCTTGAAGACTAGATTTTACTAAAGAGAGAGAAGACTACATTTTAATTAACACATACCCTTTAAAGGTATTTTATAATTAATTTGAGCAACAGAGTTGTGCCCTCCTCTGTGGTTAAAATAAGGGGGATATTTTTTCTCCGTAATTATCCAGATAATGGGTTCCAGCCTCCCTTTGATGTGTCACAAGGACTCACCTGTTTCACTACAACCTGCTATTTATTATCAAACAATTATAGTTCCTCAAATCCCGAATTTCCAAAGGTGTCCTTTATCCAAATCACATGTGTGCCCCTTTTGCACTCATTCTATAAAAGGAATTTCCCTGATCAAAATTTAACCTTGATTACCCCCTGGTGTATCAGCCCTTTTATGACAGACTACAAATTAAAGTCCAGAAGACTTCTAGTATATGTACCATCAATGCATCAAGTTTAACTATATTTAAACCATCATGATAGGGTAAAAAAGGAGAAATATTATTAAAAGGAAACATTTAAGATATAGAAGATCCAGAATTTAAAAAAGATTTAAAATTATTCTATATCTTTTAAACATTTTTGTTGAAAGTCTCATGCTGTCTCCATTTTCAGAGAAATGCAACTCAAGATGACTCCAAGATTCCATCTCACATCTGTCAGAATGGCTCCGATCAAAAGCTCAAATGACAGCACATGCTGGCAAGACTGTGGAGAAAGGGGAACACTCCTCCATTGCTGGTGGGAGTGCAAATTTGTACAACCACTATGGAAATCAGTCTGGAGATATCTTAGAAATCTTGGAATAGTTCTACCTCAAGACCCAGCCATACCACTTCTGGGTATGCATCCAAAAGATTTTTCACCAAACCACAAGGAAGTTTCCTCATCTATGTTCATAGCAGCCTTATTTGTAACAGCTGGAAACAATCCAGATGTCTCTCAACCATGGAATGGATTAAAAACAAAAACAACTGTGTACATCTACACAATGCAATACTACTCAGCCATCAGAAACAAGGAAATCATGCAATTCACAGCCAAATGGATGGAACTAGAAAAGCTCATCCTGAATGAGCTAACCCAGACTCAGAAGGATGTACAAGGCATCTACTCGCTTATAATTGGATTTTATCCATATAGTCCATGATAATTATCCTACAACCAACACACCAAAAAGATCAGGAACATAGACTTTGTTACCTATCAATGGGTCAATTTGCCCTAGGGGTGCTACCATGTAGGCCCCCAGTGCTAGAGGAAGCTCTTAGCCCACACATGACTGTTGGACTGAGAGGGGCTGATTTTTAGGGACACTCCACATCGGAGGAGTGGGAAAGGTGGGAGAGGGAGAAGAGGGTGTGAGGGTGGAACCTGGAGGGGTGGAAAGAGGCACTATTATGGAGATGTAACTTGATGTAATAAATAAACATTATAATAAAATAATTTTTATGCTCTCAGAATCAGTCTCTTGATGCCTGTCTACAAATCCAAATTACCCCTCCCCAAGAAGGGTCTGCCACTTCACCCTAATTTGCTGAAGGACAGTAATGAGATTACAACTCACAAAGTACTTGAACTGTGCTTAATACAAAATTTAAAAATCCTTTTTTTTTTTCAGAATAATTTGATCAAACAGTTAATTTCAACCTAAGTAATGGCATCTGGGGAGATGTACAAAGCAGAATACAGAAATTGATGAAGACATGGGGTACATACCTACAAATCACAAAGAACCAGAATGAAGCTGGGGGAGGAAAGAGTGAACAAAAATGTTGGAGAATTGGTGTCCTACTAGAACAGTGACCCAGTTCAAGAGAAATAAGCTAATGGGAGGCATTATGGGTAGAACTGGAAGACCTGAAGAGTAAGTTTGTAAGAGACTGCAGAAGGACGTAGGTTTGCCAATGTGAAAGGGATTCAGTGCAGAGTCTAGTGGTAAACTTATATTAAAAAAAAAAAAAAAAAAAGCTGGCAGGCCCTAGTAAGAGAAAGACCTCCAAGAAAACAAGAACAAGCTTGGTCATAGCATTCAGGAGACTCTGAATTTGGGTGCAAAAGTTTCATGAGAGTTTGGATTGAATAAGCATCTGAGTGGGTCTAAAAGGATCATACATGACATGGAATAAAAAGACTACCAACAACACCACAAAAACGCCTCATGGGCTTTCAGAACACACAGAAGAGCACCAACTAATAAAAAGTAAAAAAGAGACAGAGCTCAGCAGTTAAAAGAACATACTGCTCTTGAAGAAGACCTGAGTTCGATCCCCAGAACCCACTTTGGGCAAATCCCAGGCCTCTGGACTCAGAGGGTACTGGCCAGTGCCTTCAAGTGCATGTACCATACACATACATACAACTGAAAAAAAAAGCTTCATTTAAAAGAAGAGGAGGAGGAGAGCTGACTGGAGTGAATCAATGATCCTGCATTTAAGTAAAAGCTGACAATAACAGTGAAGCCTCCCAGAAGGTGCTGATGTAAAAACGGGGTTTTGAAGCTAAGGATTTTCGGAGCCCAAACCACTGTGAGGAATTCTCTTATTGTTGTTGTCATGTTTGCTAGTAATCATACGTACATTTGTAAGCAACAGCGAAAAAAGAAGAAAAATAAACCACTGCTTTAGGATGGTCCAATGTTGAGTATGGGCTCTTTGGTCCTTGTCCAAAGGCCCCTTTCTGTCCAAAATCTGCCCAGCTGCATGTGGAGGCCCTGGGTGGAATGCCATCAAAATAAATAGATTTTATTTTGTACAAAAGTGAATCTTGTTCCCTCTAGATAAGCATAATATTATTTAGTGAACACATCTAGAGAATTATATTTGTAGATAAAAGAGTTCTTTACAAAAGGAGTTATTTAAGAAATGAAAACTAATAGGAGCTACAGAGAGTAAGAGAGGGCACTCATGATCCCTCTAACTTCTCAAAATGTCTACCAATGAAAATAGCATTCTCCCAGTCCCTCCTCTACCCCTAACTTCCTGTTACTTATTCTCCATGTGTCAGTTGCTTCTTCTGTGAATGGGAATTATGCTGTTGTCTGCCTGTGGAGCCATGAGGTTAAAGATATTAACTCCTGTGAAGACTAGAACTGACTGGCATAAAACACACAATGGGCATCTTCTGGCTAATTTTTTGTTAACTTGGCATAGGTTAGAGTCATCTGAGCGGAGGGAACACCAATCAAGAAAATGTCTACATAAGATTAAGTTGTAGGCAAGGCTGTAGAGCATTTTCTTTCTTTCTTTAAAACATTTTCTTAATTAGAGATTGATGTGGGAGAGCCTAGACCATTGTAGGTGAGGCCACCCCTGGGCTTATGGTCCTGGGTTCTACAAGAAAGCAGGCTAAGCAAGCCAGGGGAGCTTAAGCCTTCACTCCTCCATGGCCTCTGCATCAGCTCCTGCCTCCAGGTTCCTTCCCTGTTTGAGTTCCTGCCCTGGCTTCCTTCAATAAGGAACAGCTATGTGGAAGTGTAATCCAAATAAAACCTTTCCTCCCCAAATTAAAATCTAAACAATTTGGAGAGTAAAGGGAGTAAATGAAACATAATTACGATGGTGTTTCATCATAGTAATAGCAATCCAAACTAACGCAAGGCATTAGCTTAGAACTGATTGGCATTTAACATTCAATAAGCATTAGCATCGAACTGACCCACAGTTAACACTCAATAGACATTAACTAGTTTAATATTTGTATTATTCACATATTAATGAGAATGTTAAAGCTGGAAGAATCTACAGAGAAAAACAGTTGCAAAATATTTATGGGGGAAAAAGATTCTCAAGACAGGCTTTGGAAAATTGTTAATATTGAGAGAGAGAGAGAGAGATTGAAAAGTACAGGCAGCTTATTTAGCAAAAACCAAATGAAATATAAAGAGGAAAGGTGAAAAATATGCCTGCAAGCTAACATGGGCACATTCTAAGGGCTACAGAATTCATTCTCTTCCCACCCTCATACTCACTCTGATCCACAGAAAGTAAAAAAGCAGTTTACTTGCAACTCTCTGCCATATGGCTTGAGACCTCCCACTCTGTGGAGTACTTTTGCTCAAAGATCTAACACAGCACTTTAAAAATAGAAATACAAGCCAATAACCTGAAGCCTACTTAAAATGTAGGCTCTGGTTTAGTTATACTTGGAAGCCTGAAGTTCAACATTTTAAACAAATTTCCAGGTACCACTGTATTTCTTGTTTGTTTTCTTTAGATAGACTCTCACCATATTCTAGGCTGGCCTGGAATTCAACATAGAGTTGCCTGCCTCTGCTTTCCAAGTGTTGGGATTAAAGGTGACTGCCTGCACAACCCGCTGCCATCACATTTATTGCTGTTCATCCACAGGCAACACCTCGAGTAACAAAAATTATTTGTAACCCTCATCTTTATCCATTTTACAATGTTGGATCTCGAGTTCTCACTGTTGACTTCCAGAACTCACAGACGTGAGCATTGTGCTATTATTTCAAGCTAAGAACAAATATTTAAATGGTAGTTTACATACAAACAATGTACTTGTGGGAAAGGGGCAAAGTAAAATAAAGTAATCAATGAAGATGTGAAGATAAGAATATGCCTCCAGGATACCAAGGAGTAGGCTGTCCACTGGAAGAGATTAGAAAAGTAAATCAGTGTCCTCGGGTAGAGTGATTATGTTTGTGTGGTCCATGGAGGGAAATAAGTCAAGGGAGCCTTCTAAGAAAAAGTTACAGATGTGAAGAAATAGAAATAAGATCCTAGGAAGTATGAGAAATGACTATAGTTGGTGCCATGAAAGAGCATTCAGTGTGGACACAACTTAGGAATACCTTTTATGAGGATGTCTGACAGGACCTGACAGCCCAAAGTTTCTGAGGTTTAGACAGAAAAGTCTTATGAGAGATTGGGGATAATGACCATGTGGGTTAGGACAGAAAGCATGAGAGCACATATTATTCTATGAAAATTTATTACATGGTGTGGAAAAACTAAGTTAAGAGTATCTTGAAGAGGACCAGAGTTGAGGTCTAAGTACCCATGAAGGGTAGCTTATAGCTACCTGTAACTCTAGATCCTAAGAATCAAACACCCTCTTCTAGTCAGCCCCTCTTCTTCTGTGGGCACACCCTCCACAATGTCCCTAAAACTAAATAATAATAATAATAATAATAATAATAATATTGTTATTATTATTATTATTATTATTATTATTATTATTATAGATAGAGTTTCTCTGTGTAGTCCTGGCTGTCCTGGAACTCATTCTAGACAAGACTACCCTCAAACATAGAGATCCACTTGCCTCTGCCTCTCAAGTGCTGGGATTAAAGCTGTGCACCACCACTGCCCAGCTTTAAAATATATTTTTGAAGAGCCAGTACATATTGACTCGCTTGAGCACAGCCTTTATCACATAAGACAGTTACCACTAGTAGCAAGAACTTGATATACTACAAGATCTAGCTATAACTACAAGCTCTAAACTAGGCTTTAGATGTATGCTAACAAACTGCCAACTATACCTTTAGCCTTTTAAATGCAAATATCACAAGCCCTTTTGTAATAAAAGAAAGAGAGACACATTGTAGAATACACATATTAACCCTTTCATGGTGTATCTAGTTTTTCTAGCTTTCCTCTGAGATCCTCTAAGCCACATATACTGCCCTTCCAATGGGGATAGCCTATAGTTAATTGATAGAGGTGGGTTCCTATCAACATTGGGTAATTTTGAATTTATTCCTTCCTAGGATTATGAACTAAAAATAAAAATACATCTCTCTCTCTCAAGGAAAATCATTCAAGAGCATGAATGTTTAGAAGCTGTTGGAAACCAAATTCTAACACATGGAATGAAAAACTCAGAATAACAACTAACTGTGAGAAACAAAACTTCTACAAATCTGAAGATCACATAGGGAAATATCAAATATCTCTGTCAGCTTGGCAGTCTCATAGCCTTGTATGTCTCCACATAAGGCAGTTGACAAGGCACACCAGTCTGCTTGACACAATGCCAAGATGTCTCCTTGTCAAAAGAAGATAGGGGCTAGAGAAATAATTCAGTGGTTAAGATCTTCCAAAGGACCAGAATTTGATTCCCACATGGTAGTGTTAGTTCCCTAGTTCCCTGTGCAGTTCATCTCCCAGATAAAACTGTACAGTAAGTGTGTTTGGAAGCATGGCAAACTCAGTAGGAACACAGTGACACTAGTAGCAGTCATTATTCTCCTGCCTGGAGAATAGTGGACTGCCTGACAGAGACAAGATAAAGAAACATTACATCCTGCATTCTCCTCAGTGCTCCATTTTCTCCAAGGAATGATATCTTTATCATGGAAAGATTATTATCATTTGAAAGCTACAAAGACCTTGCATCTTTCCAATAAGCCACTCCCATTTCTGTACTTTTTTTCCTTAAGAGAACATTCTTTTTTATTTTTTTAATAATTTATTTTTTATTTCTTCAAGTTACATCTCAATCACAATCCCCTCCCTACTCCCCCCTCCAGTCCCACCCTTCCACCCTCCTCCCCCACAACCCCCCATCCTCTACCCTTTTTTTTTTTTAGTTTAAGGTATTTCTTTTTCCCCCCAACAGCTCTCCCTTTCAGTCCAACAAATGATTCTTTCTCTCATAACAATAAATACAATACAAAACAACAGAAATAAATAGGCCACAATTATGAGAGTTATATGGCTTAGCATACATTCCCAATGTCATTTTTGACCTTTGCAACCAGAAGATCCTTATAATACTCAGAGACGGATGTTAGTATCAGTAATCAGAAGTCTAGTATCAGAGAGTCAAAGACACCTTATTTTCTATAAAAATTCTACATCTTTTTTATATGCTTTTTTTTCTAGTCATGTAATAGGATCAGCCTACATTACTACAGTTTCAATAAATTTATTTTTTATTAATATATTTTTAAGGACCAAATAGAAGAAAGTATGACTTCAGGATGATGAAAGTTTTACTTATCCTTCTTACCCACCAAGAATGTAACAATATAAACTATGTAAATCAACCAGCCTATTTTAATTTTATCTTCTATTTTTGGTTGTGAACCTAGCCCTTAATGGCTGAGCCATCTCTCCAGCCTTAATTTTATCTTATAAATGGCTTAATATTCATATTAGCTGATTATTTCCCATTTACTTTAATAAGGATATATGATGGCATCAATACATCTGTGTCAAATGCTTATCCAAGAATATTCAGCATAAATAGGACTAGAATCTGGTCTACTTTTTAATGGTCTTTGAATTTAACTGTGCCTAATACTGTGATTATACAAATGCCTGTAAGTCATTGGGCATAAATTGGGCTGTTAACCAACTTCACTTTCCCTGTGGTCTAGTTGAGTGTTCTTTGCTCAGGATCACAGAGTTGGAATCAAGCATATATGTACATATAAGAAACAAATGTCTCATTTTCACAATTATTTCATCTTAAAAAAGTACAGAGAGTATAAATGGCTTATCTGAATGCTTATGGTATCCCTGAAATACAGCTAGTTTATCACACATGACTAGTCCTAATTTGAAGCAGTCCATTATTAAAAAGTTCAAATTTGTTTGAAAATAAATGTTACTAGTCAAAATATATATTTGACATCTTTTAGTCATTCTTAATATTATTTATCATTGTTACCATAATATAAATGATTAAAAGAATAACTACAATTATAAAAATTTTATGGCCTAAGCTAATTATGACAATTAAATTATATATTTATAATTAAAATGCATCATGGTATATGAAACTAAATTTTCAACCAACTACTTCAAAATATCTTTAAAATGAGTACGTAAAGGTGAGCAACTTTCTCCAGCTGCATTTGAGCGCAATTATTCCCAAGACTGGTTTTAACAGATCTTTTTTGTAAAGCCTCTTCCCCATCATAACTCTCCACAAATTAATGTGAGTCCATTACATCAAAGGTGCTTATATACGTTAGCATGTTCGTTTAATTTTAATATATCTATTTATGGCATGCATATATCCCCAAGAAGTACAGTATATGGTAAGAATCCCTATGAAGAGGCAAGATTTAAGTTAAGATCCTTTCTAGCTTGGAGCTTGGAAGAAAATTGCTAAGAAACTTAAGACAGACCGAACTGGATCCTTTTCATGTACAATAACTGTCAAAAGGAAGAAGGAGTGGAGTGGGAAACTTTCTCAAAGTCACCATAAGTTACAGGGACTGGGAATCCTTTCAAGCTTCTCAATCTAGGAACAGAGAAAATCAGGAACCTGAGAGCAGAGTGGCTGGTGGGGACTGCACCTAAAAGAGGACTCGGCGGCCTTGCTGCTCGCCTCCTCTCTGCTCTTTCCTACCTGAGTGTGGAAGGTTTAGGGGAACTAAAGCAAGTCTTAGGGACATTGTCGGGTGGTGCGGTGGAGGAGCCGCTAGCGCGCGGGGAACTAACTGGTCGCCTTACCTGCAGACCCTCCGGCCACTGCCTGCCGGGACGTCTCCAGCAGCAAGCTGACATTGGAGTCCGACATCTTCGAGACTGGAGAACCGGGTGGCTGAGATGCCGGAATGAATTCCTCTGAAGGCGGCTGCGGATGGAGACTGTGCCGGATCGGTCCTCAAGCTGGATAATTCCCTGTGCGGTCCAGCTAAAGACAGTGGTTCCTGCTCCGGACTCGCCGCGAGGTGGCCAGAGGGGATCTGAACTCGCCCACCACTGCCTGGGGCTCCCCTTTCTTCAGGGACACTGGCAACTGGGGGTTGGGGAATTGGCCAACTGCAGTGTAGCAGGCTTGAGCTTCTAGATAGAGGCTCACAAATTTGCCTATCAAGACCTCCTGCAGATTTTGCTTAGCTGGACTGGCTGCCTTAGATAACAACAGTGAAGCAACAGCTGCGACCCTTGCCTTCTTGGCAGGCTAGAGTGCAGTACCGTGTCAAAGAAGGGTAGTTAATAAATTCCTCCAAGTTAGTTATCCAGAAATTGAAGGCCAGAGCAGATCTGATGTATGGAGTGTTAACATGCTAACTTTGCCAGGAAAGTGGTTTTGGGAATTTATTTCATGCCCAATAAACTGAGTTTTACTTACTGAAAAATGGTAAATAAAGACCTTTTTATTCAAGTGTTCTACACCCAGTTCACGGGTTCACCACAATATGACAATTTGTCAGAAATCCGAGTTCTTCGGGGTTAGGCCTAGAAACCTGAGCTTTAAGTAGCTCTCTGTTACGAACATGAAGGCAGGAGTGAAAGAAAAGCATTTATAACCTAGTTATTTCTTTCTAAAAATTGTGTACTCATACTAGCTCTTTAGAATAACTGACAAAACAAAACTACTAGTTAATACCTGTTAGTAAACTGCAAGTTGCAATCCACAATATAAGAGAAACACAGGATTCTGATATTTTAGAATGCCCACCACACCCCTGACAGGCAGGAGATGATAAGAGAGAGAACTGGGAGACTGTGGGAACCCTGTTGTCATTATTATTTTTAAAAATATATTAAACTTGGTGTTTAATATATTTATTTTGTGCCATATAAATTGCCATTGTTCACTGTCAAAAACTTGGATATGTGCAATTTCAACTCAAATAAACAAAAATTAATATGAGTAATATTTCTTTAGACTTCATTTTCATTTCTTTGAGCCATTAAATATTGGCGATAGTGAGGCTGGGGAGATGGCTCAGTCAATAAAGTCCTTGCCATGCAAGCCTGAGGACCCAAGTGCAGTGCCCCAGCATGTGCAACACACTACTGGATGCAAGACACCTCTGGTCTGCCTCTGCAATCCTAGCACTGGGGAGGTAGAGACAGGTGTAGCTGTATGGTTGCTGGGTCTAGCCAAATTGGTGAGCTCCTTGTTCAGTTAGAGATTCTGTCTCAAAACATAAAATGGACAACAATTGAAGATACCTGACAGTAACCTCTAACCACCACACACTCCTGTTGCACATATGTACCTGCTCACATGCACACACCCACACCTCACATATACACACACAAGTTGTGAGCCTGTACTCCCTTATGTATCATGAGGAATTTGGTTAAACCTGATGCTTATGTAATCAGAAATACAAAAATAGTTTCTCATTTTTAAAATTACCCAAGTTGAAAATGTTCACCAATACCAAATGGTCAGCCCTGAAAACATATAAGTAATATTATACTGACCGAGCAGGTTATATTTAGGAATGTATAGGTATGTAAATAAACATATATGAATGTAACAATTAATGAATAAAACATTAAAAGTTCAAAAAAGAGGATAAGGGATAGCTTAGAGGAATGGAAAGGGAAATAATGTGCTTATAATCTCAAATATAAAAGAAATAATCAAAAAATAATTCTAATGGCAGAATATGAAAATGTTTGCCGAAACTACAGTTCTCTCTCCCACCACCCCTCTATCACTAAGTGAATAACAGTTTTTGAGAGGTATCTTTCTTTTACTAATTAAATATGGGATCTTAAATATAATGTAAATCATTTTCAATAAATATTGAGAATCTATTACATTTTTTACATAGACCCAGAATTTCAGAGATTACAAAAATATCTCACTTTCTAAAGTAAGTAAAGTAAATTGAGATTTTCAAGGTGATAACAGAAGTAAGTATTTATGTGAGTTTTTAGTACAGGATTTTTTTTTTTATATATAACAATGGGACTGCAGATTCAAATGATAACCGTAGGTCAAGCACACTCTGTCACACAGAAAACTAAAGTAATGATCTCTCCCAAATTAATTTTATTTGTATGTAAAATAGAGACTTTTTAAAAAGTAAGCACAAAACTGTAACACACAGGGGTCCTGTTTCCATCTCAGGAAGTCCCACCTTCCTATACTCTTTCTGCCCAGCTAATTGGCCATCAGTGACTGTTATTACCCAATCAAAGAATGCCTCAGAAGGGGTGGTAACCAGATCTCAGCATTGAAATCAGCCTCAGAACCAATGTATTAGAAATAAATAAATAAATAAATAGTTGTCTTCAAAACCCTCAGAGGCATACAGAAAATGGCATTTAAAGATGTTATTTTTATTTTAAGAATTGTTTGTCTTACTTTTCACTGGTGGTACTGCCCTGTAGGTCCCCAGTGTATGAGGAGGCTCTTGGCCCTCATATGACTTCTGAACTGGGGCGAGGGACTGTTATGTAGGGACACTCCACTCCAGAGGAGTGGGATGGAAGGGTTAGGGGGTAGAGGGTGGGAGAGCAGGGCTAGGAAGGGGGGAAAGAGGTCAATATGATGGAGATGTAACCTGAAGCAACAAATAAATACATTTATTTAAAAAAAGAGAATTGTTTGTCTTAAGACAGTCAGCTCTTACAGCTCCCATTTGACCTGGAAGGAGACAATGAGCATCAAAAATTTCCATCAGGAGATAATTCCTACTGGACAAAAATGCCCCTGCCCTCTCAACAGACTATATACAGTACAAAGATGGACCAGAGCTTAAAATGCAGGCAAGTCGATGTCCTGATTCTGCAGAAATAGAGTGGGAAATATCTGTCTTATTTCCAGTTCCACTATTTAGTCTGTGAGATATGCTTGGCCAGAAGGCTGAAGATGATGCTCCAATGGTATCAAGAGATATTTGGGACTGTCTAGGCAGCAAAGTGTCATTTTTCTTTTTGAAAGCTACACTCCTATGCTTCCTACTCACTCAAATAATAACTTTATTCCTTCTTATGTCTTTGATGGGGTTGAAGAAATAATAGATATAAATTTTCAATTGAGCTTGAGTTGTTTAGGATTTAAAAGGATATTTTAAAATCTAAATAAAATCTTTAGGTTTATAAATATAGGATACAATAGAAAATATTTAGGTTCAGAACTTTAGACACACCAAGATAGGAAGGAGGACACACGCCATGGGTTAGAGAAAAGAACATCATTCCATGTGCCCTGGAACATCAGCATATTGTGGGAAATAACAACCCAGGGGATGTATGTATATATGGGGTCATGTTTGGGGAATAGAATTAAGAGCTAGCTTAGATGGGTTAAGATTGCCCAATACAGGCCAGGCTTGGTAAAATCCGTCAGGTGTCTCTGTGTGGTCATTTATAATGGTGGGTTAAGGATTAACACCGCCAATCAATTTACCATAATCTAAATACTGGTAAGTAATTTAATTTGCCATTTTCAACACAAAACCCTTTGTAATTATTTATCAGGTGTACATGTGTGTGGATGAATTTATACCACAACATATGCAGGCCAAAACACAACTTGTAGAAGTTGGTTCTCTCACAAAATGACAGCCCACAGATTGGGAAAAAATGTTCACCAACCTCACATCTGACGGATGGCTGATATCCAAAATACATAAAGAACTCAAGAAATTAAACATCAACAAAACAAATAACCCAATCAAAATAATGGGATACAGAGCTAAACCAGTTCACAACAGAGGAATCTCTAATGGCCAAGAAGCACTTATGAAATGCTCAACACCCTTAGTCATCAGAGAAATGCAAATTAAAATGACTCTGAGTCTCCATCTTACACCTCTTAGACTGGCTAAGACCAAAAACCCAGGAGATAGCACATGCTAGCAACCTGGAGAAAGGGAAACACTCCTCCATTGCTGGCTGGAGTGCAAACTTGTGCAATCACTCTGGCAATCAATCTGACTGGGTTTCTCAGAAAATTGGGAATAGTTCTTTCTTAAGACCCAGCTATACCACTCCTGGGCATATACACAAAAGATGCTCCACCAAACCTTAAGAACATTTGCTCAACTATGTTCATAGCTTAATTGTGCAGCAGGAAATAAGAAGGATTTTCCAATTCTGTCTTTTAGAATCAGGCCATTGACTTACCTGCATTTAAGCTTTGGTCCATCTTTGGACTGTATATAGTCTGTTGAGAGAACAGGGGCTTTTCTGCCCAGTAGGAGTTGTCTTCTAATGGAGATTTTTTGATGCTCATTATCTCCTTCCAGGTCAATTGGGAACTGTCAGGAACTGACTGTCTTAAGTCAAAGAATTCTTAAAATAATGAAAAACATTCTTAAATGCCATTTTCTGTTTGCCTCTGAGGGTTTTGAAAACATCTATTTATTTATTTACAAATCTAAAATTCTATCTATTATATGTTTGTATAGGCAAAGTGTAATCTATTTATTTATTTATAAATCTAAAAATCTATTATATGTTTGAATAGACAAACTGTAATTTTTTTATCCATTTACTATCTGTTTAATGTAGTAAGTCCATTTTTTTTGATAAATTAAGACTAGCATTTGACATGACCATGAGCCTGACTGGCCAACCATCAACCTGTATTACTCAATCTCCTAAACAGATTGCAATAGAAGCCTAAAAAAGGAATTGAAGTAAACCTGTACTTTTAAATGAGTTGTATAGGCATAATACCTTATGTAAGAGTTGAAATATACGTATGTATCAAAATATAAAATTCTATACCAATGAATCAAAAATTAACCTTATTTTTGTATCAGTATACAAAATTCTATATCAATGTAACAAAATATAACTGTATTTTGAGAATAGCAATAGCTCTAAGTTGCTATTATGGTATTAATAATACCAGCCTAAAATAATAAAATAAAATAAATTAATAATACCATTAATAGCATATAACCATCTCCTTTATAATAACAAACATCCATTAACCATAGAACAACCAAAACTCATCCACTCTTTCTTAGGAATAGGACATAGTTCCTCTGAATATTTGCTTCCTGCTGATTTAGGGCAAAGAAAATCTGTTATGGGCTCAAATAAAAATGAAAAAAATAGTTAAACAATTTAGTTGGAACATTTATTGTTCAGTCTCTCAAATGTTGAAAATGGAAGTCCATATTAAGTCCTGCTTGGGACAGTCTGAAATGTCTGTCCCAAACAGGACTTAATATGGCAAAAGGATGGCATGTAATAATAAGTCATGTGGATTCTATGTGGTCAACAAGATGTTTATTGGCTATGTACATATATTTATGTCCAGCAGTCTGAGCTATTCTTACATAGTGGAATCAGCAAATATAAGTTTTCTGTTTGTACTTTTGTTTGTAGCCAATTGGGATCCATAGCTTTCTTTGAAGCTTTCCTGGATGTGGACCTTGATGGAGCAGTCTAAGGCTGAGCAAATTGAGGTCACGTGGAGTTGGATGAAGCAGGATGTTGGAATAAATATCAACATTCTCTCAGCATGTCAGCATCTCAGCATCCTGGAGAATGAATCTTGGGGAGGCCATCTCCATTTTATTGGTGGCTGGTCCTTTTGTTCTAAAAATACATAATTTCTCACAGGTAGTAGTCTGTAATTGCAACAACCAAACATACAAACAGACAAACAAACAAAAATTGCCTTGTATGTGCAGGATGCTCAGATCAATCAAGGAAGATTTCTTGCTGTTTGTTTGAACAGAAGACATTTGTAAGTCTCCATTCATGCCATATGAAAGGATGGCATGTAATAATAAGTCATGTGGATTCTATGTAGCCAACAAGACATTTATTGGTTATGTATATATATTTATGTCCAGCGGTTTGAGCTATTCTTGTGTAGTGGAATCAGAAAATATGTTTTCTGTTTATTCTTTTGTTTGTAGCCAAGATCTGTAGAAGGCCTTTCCAGTCAAATCTCATTTCTATCAGTTTGGATAGAAGACTTAGCTTTTCTTTCCTGTTGACAGAAAAAAAAAAAATTCTCTCCCAAAATGACATAGCCCTTGTCCTCCATTTTGAAATCATTATAGCTATAAATTTATTAAAATTAGCAGTCCATAGGTCTGCTATATTTTGATTTCCCATAAAGGGCATGAATAAAACCATCATTATTATCACCATCTTATTATTATTACATATATACAGCTATATATAATCATTTTTAAGTTTAAAATTCTGCATAAGACTGTATGGGGTTTAAGTATTATCCTCTACAGTTGACATAAAGCTATTAATTGATTGAGACAGTTTTATTTTGTGTAGTTCTGGCTGTTAGTATATTAGGTCAGCCTCAAACTCATAAGGAACTTATCTGTCTCTGTCAAAGGCATGCATTTATAGTTTTTCTTTTCTTTTCTTCTTTCTTTAGATATTTAACTTCTATGTAGATATATCTATCCTTATTGAGACAGAGTTTCTCTGTAGCTTGGGCTGTCTTGATTTGCTCTGTAGAGCTATGTAGATTAGATTGGCCTCAAACTCACAAGAAACCTGCTTTATTAAGTTGTCTTCCAAGTTTTTGGATCAAGATATGAATTTAATTAGTTGAATTACCTTTATTAAACAATATTATTAATTAAACCACTTTGTATTATTCCGAGTTCCAATTCTCACACGGGAACCCCATTCTTGAAGAGATTGTTTTAGAGTACCATGATATGCTATTTTATGTTAGTTTTTATTAACTGTTGGTGGAGGGAGGCATGCAGCTTGCATGTTGCTGACCCAGCCTAACTCTTGGTCCTTGCATTGACTAACAGAATATATCACTTTTAGGGCAAAATGCCTCTTGGCACAAGTTCTCTCCTGAGAGCCCCATACCTAAGGAGACTGGCTTGTCAGCCCTTTCTCTTTATATAAATTTAAGTTTATGTGTATTTACCCATTAGATCGGTAAGGGCATTATTATTTATTTTAAGCAAAAACTTACATAGTACCTTCAAGGAAAAAAATGTGTCATTTTGAATTGTAGATTGTCCTTAGCAAGCAGCCTTATCTTATCAGCAATGGTCTCACCCTGACTTCATTGTGTAGATCAGTTTGGTCTGGAATTCACAGAGACCCACCTGTCTCTGTCTCCAGTGTGCTGGAATTAATGGCATGTGCCACCACTGCCTGCTCAAATATCTCACCTTAATGCCAAATCTGCTCAAAATCCTCAAAAATCTCCCATATTTCACCAATGCCAAACCCCAAAAATATCCTGTCTACTTCCCAATATAGGGAAAAACAAAGATATCCAAAAAAAAAAAAAAATCAAGCAAGGAAACAAGAATATTCCAAAAGCCTTGGTCTAGTTGTGCCATCTTATGCTCTAATTTTGTTCATTATTCCTTGAAATCTAGTTTTGGCTGCATTTCATTGGTGGACCAATACCAGAAATTGATGCGAAACACCTGGTAGCCAGGGAGCTCTGAGTTCCAGCTGCCATCAATTTTGTCTTATCTATTGGGAAGGGCCCTTTTCCTTCCCCCATTGTCATTACCTGTACCTGAAGTTACAGACAATATAACCTGTAATCTGTAAATTCCCTCCTTCTCTAAGCCTGCCCTAGTCTGATCTTTCTGAAAAAGGATACATAGCTGTCAGTGTAAAAATCATTTGCATGCTAAGAGAAACAAACTCAAGTTAATGCGAATGTATTGAGACATTATGAATTTCTCCATTTTTTAGTCTAGCCAGTTAATTTTGCTCTCAAGCTCATCTAGAAGGCAGCTACTTTTTCAGTACACAGAGAGAGCTTTAGCTTTCCTCCTTTGTGACAAAGCAGCAGCTTTTGTTTAGGAAACCACATCTTTGAAATGTACTCGGGTTCAGTTCCAACCCTCTTTGGCTAGGAAATCACCTTTCACCAAATCCTGGGACCAGTTATTAGCACTCACCCAGCAGTGGATGAGAACAGATGCTGAGACCCACAGCCAAACATTAGGTGGAGCTCGGGGAGTCTTGTAGAAAAGTGGGGGGAAGACTAGAGGCATCTGAAGGAGATAGGAACTTCACAAGACCAAAAGAGTCAACTAACCTAGGTTCTGGGGGACGTTCAGAGACTGAAGCACCAACCAAAAAGCACGTATGGTCTGGACCTAGGCCCCCTACAGATATGTAGCTGATAGGTGGCTTGGTCTTCATATAGATCACCTAGCAAGTGGACCAGGGGAAGGACTCTGTTGCCTGTTTGTGGATCACTTTACCATAGCTGGGCTGCTTTGTCTGGCCTCAGTGGAAGAAGATGCTCTTAGACTTGAAGAGCCATGGTGGATTGATGGAGGGGTCCTCTTTTCTGAGGACAAGTGGAGTGGGGAAGGGGGAAGAGAATGGGAGGGTGGGACTGAGTGGAGAGGAGGGAGGGGGATATGATTGGGATGTAAAATGAATGAATGAATGAATCAATCAATCAATAAATAGAAGTTGGTTCTCTCCTGCTACCATGTGAGTCCCAGTGATCCAACTCAGTAAACACAAACCAGAAGGCTGCAGCAGTTGCCTTTACTATTGAACCAGCTTACAGGCCCAAAATACAGAATTTTAAAAAGTCACAACTAGAAAATCCCAAGGTACCTATTCAACCAAACTATGCATTCACTCACAAAAACCTTAAGTTTAGCACTTTCCTAGCATTATCAATTTTTTTTTAATTGAAACATTTTCACTATGTGAATTTCACATCAGGCACCCTGTTCCCTCTCATCTCCCACCTCCTCTCAGACCCACCTCCACCCTTGCAATCTGTCCTAGCATAAAAAATAAAATCTCATTCTGGAAGCTGCCATATGTCTCAGTATGTCTTACAATATTCCCTTTGTCTACACATTTTGCTTGCAAATATTCATTATAATGAGTCCTTGGTCTGCAAGGGCTCTGGTTTCTGCTACTTTGTCAATACTGGAACCTCACTGGAATTCCTCTCAGATATGCTGTAACTATCCTATGTCATGGAGATCCTGCAGTCCTGGGTTGTGGAACTGACCTCTTCTTGCACTCCAGCAGTTCATCCATGGGGTAGATGTTGGGGTGGGCCAACTTGAAGCCCTGGTTCTGGACCTGCAACCTCCACTTGCAGGGCCAGTTCTACTATGGAAAGGTGCAGGGCCTGCTCTCCCAAGTGCTGCAGCATGTAAGGGGCAGGGACAGTTCTCCTGCTCTGTGACCCCATCTGGGCCAGATCTCACCCCAGGGCTGGGTCTCCACAACCCCCACATCCAGAGCCATGCAGAGTTCTTCTAGTTTCTGACTTATTTCCTGTCCTGGGAGCTTGCTTGGTACTGGTCTGGTAGTCATCACAGGCTACCCCATGGTGTCAATGTTGTTTTGGTATCCACCTTGCTTTTTTTCCAGGCATGTTAGGCTACTATTCATTCAGAAGTTCATAGGTCAGAACACTGAATGTAGATATAGCCTCTCCCCTCTCTGCCATCTACTGATGCGCATGTGACATAGCAGCCACATCTGCAGTGCCTCTGGGGGCAGGGCATTAGCAATTTTAATGTTAAACATCTCTTCTTCACAATGGACTGTATAATCTAGTGGAAGAGAGCCTACCATTTTGTAGTAAGTACTTTAATTTCCTCTGGATTATTTCAAAATATCCAGTACTATAATATCATAATAATATAATATCTATCAGAATGTAATTATATTATAAGGAATATTTTATAAAGCATATAATATAATATGCAATACAAGTAATTATATGCCAACAGTGCCTTTGAGGAGAAACCCTGATTCAGAGAAGAGAAACTTTGCATACTTACATATATGCTGTATGTTTTAGTACTTTTCTGATTGTAGCTCTGGTAGGATTCATGGTCCACTGATTATTATTATTATATGACATAATCTATCTGCTTGAGGAATTTTGTGCCTTGAAGACTTTTTTCTATGGGTATGAAAATTTAAATTTAAATTATATTATGAAAAACCTTATTGCCAAGATGAGTATGGAAGTACAGGTAAATCTTTCTGGAAACATCTTCATTGATAACCATTTGATTAGGTTTATTCCTAGGCTTCTGAAGTTTGTTTATTTGTTTGTGTGTTTGTTTTGAGACAGTCTTACTATGTAGCCTCAGCTAGCCCGAATCTCACCGTGTAGCTAGCCCAGGCTGGCCATAAACTCATAGTGATCTGCCTGCCTCTGTCTCTGCCTGCTAAGATTAAATGCATGTACCACTCTTCCTGGAATTCCTAAGTATTTTAAAGGCTATTATGAAGTGTGACTATCTTCTTCATTTTTTTCTCATTTTGTTATATAGACAGTCTTATGCTAATGATTTTTTTGTATTTTTGTTTTTATACCTTGGTATTTTGCTAAAACTATTTATTAGATATAACAGTTTTCTGGTGGAGTTTAAAGGCTTTAAATATAGGGCCATCTCACCTACAAATGTGATGATATGGTTTCTTACCACTTATACTCACTTATTTATTTTTTCTTGCCTTATTCTAAGATTTCAAACACTATATTGAGTGAAAAGAAGGAAGTGGACTGACTCATTAATGATTTTAGAAAAAATGTGTTCAGTTTTCCCAGTTAGTATAATGCAGGCCATATAGCTGTCATATTTGGCCCTTATTATGCTAAAGTGTGTTTCTTTTGCTCCTAGTTTCCTCAGGGCTTTCTGTTTACTGAAGATAGATTCTTTTCTCACATAATATATCCTGATTACTGTTTCCCTTCCCTCTGTTCCTACCAGTTCCTCCCCACCTTCCTTCTCATCCAGATAAACTCCCTTTTCTGTCTATTATTAGAAAAGAACAGGCTTCTAAGAGATATAAATAAAAAAGATATAATAAAATATAAACCATAAATAATAAAACAAAAACTATCACATCGAAGTTGGACAAGAGAAACCAACAGAAGGAAAAGAGACCAAGAGAATGCACAAGAATCAGAGATCTACTTAGGAATTCCATAAAAACACTAAACTGGAAGCCATAATATGTACACAGAGGACCTGGAACAGAGCAGTGCAGGCCCTGCCCATGCTGCTTCAGTCTCTGTGGGTTTATATGTGTTAGTGACCAACATTGACACTACAGGTCAGGGTAAACTGAGGTGCAGAGTCAGCAACTAATCACCCAGGAGAACTTTTTTTGAGGGTCCAAAGCTTGATTCTCTAAGCTGGAACTACTTGTGGCCAGCAATAAAACAGAAAGAGAAAGGAGGGGAAATTCATACACATACCTACACTAAATGATCTTTCTAAAGGTAGTGGACATTGCTAACAATCTATATGTCTAAGTTCTTTCCAAGGGTGGTAGTTGAATCATTAATCTGTCCCAGCAGCAGTACCTGAAAATGATCAAGCATTGTTATTGTAAACGAAGGGCTGGAAACCTCCTGAGAATTTTCATAGAACTCATAGATTGTAAGGGATCTGATGTGAGGGCAACAAGCAGAACAAAACTCCACAACAGCATGAAGTACTCAGGACACATAGTCCTTGGGGGCTCTGCCTCTCTGAGGCTCAATCACCGTGGTAGTGTTAACTAGTGGGTTACATTCCATGAGTTCTAAAGTTGTTCTGCTGTTTCTTCCACACAACTCCCATTAGATATTAGCTTTGGATAGCTTACATATTAAGAAACAACCATGAGATAGAGAAGTCTTACTGAAAATTGAGTAGGCTTTTGAAACCTGAAAGCCTGCTGCCAGTGATCCACCTCTTCCAACAAGGCCACATTTCCTAATCCTTCCCAAACAGTTCCAATAACTGGGGACCAAACATTCAAATATATGAGCTTATTAGGTTCATTCTTGTTCAAACCACCACATGCTTGGATGCTCATTGCATTTCCTAGATATGAGGGATTTTCTGTTATAATCTCATCAAATAGGTGCTCTGTGCATTTAGTTCTTAACCCTTTTCTAGCCCATGTGTTACGATCTTGGTATCCCTCCACAGTTTCATGTGTCTGGACGTTTGGTCCACAACTAGTAGCACTGTTCTTGGAGATTGTGGAGCCTTTTAGAGATGGGACCTAACTGGAGAAATTGAGTTACTAAATTCTGAGTCTTGGAGGTTACAGCTGAGCTTCACTTCTGGTCTCATTCTCTATCTTTGCTTCCTGTTTGCCAATGGGATGGGCTGACACAGCTCCTATAGCCATGGAGTTATCCATTACCATGTTTTTACTGTCATGATGTACCTTGCAAACTGTTAGCCATAACAAGTCTTCTTTCTCATAGACAGCTTTGTCAGGTATTTACTGTGGCATTGTTATTCAAGGAAAACACCACGAATTCTTTTGCCTCTTCATTCTGTCCTACCTAGAGTTCTCAAAGTTGGTGGTCATGGTTTGTAGTGTAAAAGAAACTTCTGGGGGCTGTGTGGTCTGGAAGGGAATGGGTGTGGGTACATTCATCCTGAGGTGTGTGAGAGCCCAGCAGTGCTGTGGTGGGGAGGTCCGAATCCAGGGGAGCGGTCCATGGTGCTGCTGTGTCTGCAGGTGAAACCTTTGGCTTTGCCTGCTTGAGTCAGGTGCCTGGGCTCCAGGATAAATGCCAACACAGATAAAAGACACCTTCCCCATAGACTAAAACTCCTTCCAGTGTAATCATGACCAGAGGCCATGATTTAAAAAGGTTCACTATTTTGTGAACCTTTATTAAAACCTATTTACGAAGTTCAAGATTCCCTAAAATCTATGTACGCTCCTGAGATGTGTCATGGTCCCTTCCTTCTCTGGCCCAAATCAACGCCCCCTCCCCCCCTTTTACCATAGGAATTGTGGGCAGGGATTGGGCAAATTCTGATGCATGGGGAGAGAGATATGTGACTCCTCACCTGTAGCCAGATATCAGGTTAGTTTATATGTCCTTAGGGTTTGCGGAAACCCAGAGAGAGAATGTTGTCACCAGCCTGCCAAACTCAGTTGGGGCCCAGATCTTGCTCAATCTCAAGTTGTTATGTCCCACTGGGGCATGGTCCACAACCTTACTCTGAATGGCCAATAGAAGTGGCACGGTCTACAAGCCCCAACAAGTTTGTGTGTGATCACATGTGTAGGTCAGAGGTGAGGTGGGGTGTCTTCCTCTATTGCTCTCCACTTTCTTTTCTTGAGACAGGGTCTGTTACTGAGCCCAAGCTTACTAATTTAACAAAAGTAGCTAGCCAATGAGCTCCAAGGATCCACGTTTCTATCTCCCCGGTGCTAGGATTCCTGCTACAAACCATTATGCATGGCTTTGAATATTGGATGCTAGGGTTCTGAACTTGGTTCCTCATGCTTGTATAGAAAATACTTTATTGAGTAAGCCATCTCTCCAGACCCTTACCCTACTTTTTCTACATGGACCTTGTCCTCAGTATAGCAACAACATCTCTAAAATACTGATTTTCAACATTCCAACTGTGATTTCCACTCCCTATACTTCTAATACTTTTTAGCATTACACTGTAATAATCCTTTAGTCTCAAGTGTTCTGATACATGAACTTGGATATTTCTCAATATCTACCTATCCTACTTACTTTCCACCTTAACAAGGCAATAGAATCTAAGATCTGTCATTATAATCAATTCTCCACACTTACTTTCCTCTACTGCTTTCCTGAAACTTCCCAATCCTGTTGAAGCACAATCATCCCCCTTATATACATTTGATTAATCAATTGACTATCACTCTCTGAGATTACAGTCTCACAACTTCAGACTTCCCCATAAACTGTTATCTCCATTTCATTAAATACTTGTCTTCATGTATTGACTTTGTCCTTTTTATTATTCTACAGTCTGACAGAAGCAATAAGTGCTGCCTCATCTTCTCACCTTTAAATCATTGTATCTTTCTAGACTGTACTCACATTCTTGGATTTTTCTCCTATCATAATGGGAAACACCATTTATTATTATACAATTCTGTTTCATCCAGACACAAATAATCACATACTGTATATTTCCACTTATTTGTAATATCCAAGAAGATAAATTCATCCCAGTCAGAAAACAGGCTGGTAGTTGAAGGGAAGTGAAGGTAAAGAGAAGAGTAGGATGTGAATGACTGTTTAATGGGTATTTGGTATCTTTTTGGCCTCTCTACCTAAATGATAGGAGACTATCTCTAAAGGCAGTGAGTTTATTTGGGAGTAAACAAAGGATGATAATCCGGGACACACAGGGCCATGGGGACCTAGAGTCAATTCAGGGAGACTTAGGTAAGACTGAGGTAATCTGTAAATGCAGAAGAGAGAAGTACATAGTATTTGTTCTGAAACAGCATATTAGACAAGTGATCATGTGTATTAGGCTAGCTGTCTTTGAGTACCAGAAGAAACATAAGGATGGAAAGTTTTTTGGGGAAAAGTTGTTTCAAGCCTATGAATAAAAGAGCCCTTTGTTGAGTTTCTTTAACAATTTTTTTTTTTTATCACAGGCATATGTGTATGGGGCCCCTCATTCCTAAGTAATGATTTTATTTTTTATTGTAGTTTGAAATAATTGACTCATCTGATTTTGATGACCTACAGAGGGTTGAAGAAAATACTTGGAAGCTAGATAGAGATGTTGGCTAAAACACATTGTGAATGTACTAAATGGCACTTATTGTTCATGTTAAAGTGGTTGTGCTTTGTCATACCAGTGTCACGTTAATATAATGAAAACTAGCCATTTCTTCCCACATTTAATCATTCTTTTCCCCTTCTCTACTAATCATAGTGGATGATATGAAACCTCACATCGTTAGTTTCTTATGTTTTTGTAGATGAGGCTCATCAACACAGAAGCACACCCTAATGACCTAAATGATAATATCAATAAAGCAAAGCCCCTTCCCTAATCCTTTTTGTATAACATATAACATTTTCAGGATAACTGATTTTAGATACCACCTTTCATTCCCCACTCCACTCTAGGCCAAGTGAGTCAGAAGCTTGTGACAGGGTACACTGGGTAAGCAGGAAGATAGGGAGATGGACAAACAGACATGTGCACACATATATTTGAAATTTTATATATATATATATATATATATATATATAAAATTCTGATCCCATATGTTCCTTTACCACTCTCCTCCTTCTTCCAACAGCACCAGTCACACTCTTTCCCCCTACCAGGTTTGTTTGTGTATTTCTGGTTTTTGTTTTTGCTTTGTGACTCACTGAATTTAATCAGAGCCACTTGTACATGCAAGTTCCAGGCCATTTGGGACATATGAGACCCTGTCTTAAAAGTGAAATTAAAGCTTCTGCAGAACCTTATATGAATAGTGATTAGTGAAGAAACTTACCTAAAAAGGATATCCATTCTGTGATTCTACCTTTGTCATATTTGGGAAAAGGCAAAAATTGTGATGATGTTAAAGATCAGTAGTTGTCAGAGGTTAAAAAGAAAGGAAAGAAGGATGAACAAGTGAAACACAGGGAAATTTTAGTGGAATGAAACTCTTCTAATATTGTAATGTGGGTACATGATACAAAGCATTACCATGGAACTGCACTATGAATGTGCACACTTTACTAAATTTATGTAAACTATGGACTTCAGTTAATGTTTCAATGTTCTGTAGAAAATATTAATTAAATTACATTGAGTGCCACATGAAACTGCAATTTAATTATCAATTGTATTTACTAAGAAGTACAAACTGTAAGATTAGACTGGCGGAGTAGCTAGCAGGCTGGCAGGAGGCTGGCAGGCCTGACCCACCTTAACTGGTGGCCTGACTTGTCTAGGGGAAAAAGCCCTGGATCAAGGGTGGCCTTCACCACCCACAACCTAAACTCTGTTCACTAATATTTTCATTAATAATGATAAGTTATTATATTAGGCTGGCACAGCAGCAGGTGGCTTGGTGTGAGATTGGCAGGCCTGACTTGCCTTAGAAGTCTGTATGACTGAGGGATGACCTGGTGGTGTGGTCTGGTGGCGAAACTGGTGGCATAGCTACCAGATACTTACTAATGGCTATAAACTATTATATTAAACCAGCAGAATTGTTAGTGGCTTGGAGGAACAGTCGCTGGGGTTCAGCAGGAGGCCGATGGGCCTGGATTGCTTTGACTGGCTGCCTATAGGCCACCATGGATCTTTCCCCAATAGTTAAATACACCAAGACCTTTTAATGTTTCAACACTTAGCTCTTAGCTAGGCAGACTCTCAACTATCTAATCTAAATTAACCTGGACCACCTAATCCCAAACTGTTATGTGGCCTGTTGTTACCTTCCAGAGATCTCAAACATGTCTGTCTGTTTCTGTGTCTTCTGGCGCAAAGAGAGATTACTCTGTGTAAAACTCAGGGTTCCTGTTTCTGTTTCAGGAACTCCCACTTTTCCACCTCTCTGCCCAGCTAATTGGCCATCAGTGACTTTTATTAACCAATCAAGAGAATGCCTCAGAAGGGGCAGTAACCAGATCTCAGCATTGAAATCAGCCCTTTAGAACCAAAGTATTAGACTTTCATCTAACAATATTCTATTGTGAAGAGACACCATGAGAATGACAACTCGTATAAAAAGAAAACATTTAATTCGAGCTTACTTAACAGTTTCAGAAGTTTAGTTTATTATCCTTATGGCAGAGAGCATGCATGCAGACATGATAGTTGAGCATTCTACATCTGGATCTGCAGACAGCAGGAAGAGAAAGACACTGGGCCTGGCTTGAGCTCTTGAAACCCCCAAACAAACTCCCAGTGATATACTTCCTCCAACAAGGCCACACTTCCCCATCCCTCTGAAGTAGTACCACTTTCTAATGTCCAATATAAAATTCAAATATATGAGTCTATGGGGGCCATTCCTTTTCAAATCACTATGTAATGTATCAGTCTTTTTCTTCAATTATATCAAATACATCATAGTAATAAAAGATCTTGATAATATGGAAAAGTATAAGGCAAGAGTGCAACATAAAACTGGGTGGTGGTGGTACATGCCTTTAATCCCAGCACTCATTAAGCACAGGCAGGTGGTTCTCTGTGAGCTTGAGTCCAGCCAGTCTACAGAGAGTGCTCCAGGACAGTCAGGATGCTTTATTTGGAAGTTGTGGAACTTCTGGAAGGTGAACCATTGCTAGAGGGAATGGGTCACTGGTCATTGGTTGTATAGACCAGGCCCATATTCCATTTGTTCTCTGCTTCTTGAGTGTGGATGTAATATGACCAGCCATTTCACCATCCTACCATCATGGCTTCATCACCTTGAAGGACAGTATCTCTCCTTATATGTCAGCCAAAATAAAGCCTTCTCTAAGCTGCTTTTGTTGGCTATTTTGTCACAGCAGAAAAGGGTTATGTCATGGTAAATGTTCACTCCCCTTATCCAGGTCTGCACAGAGAAAGATCAAGAAATAGAACACAAAGATATGGAAAAATGTGTCATTTTGTTACAATGTGCCATTCTGCTTAAAGCTGCAGAGAGAATGACTGCTAGGAAAGCAGCTGTGGTCAATTAAGAGATTAGCAAAAAAAGAGAGAGAGAGAGAGAGAGAGAGAGAGAAAGGTACTCTGCACTGGGACAATAGCAAAGGTGTCCTGTGGGCAAAATCCTACCCACCAAAGTTTCCTGTTGGAGGAAAGTCTTGGACTGCCCTTTCTGAGGCACTCTCCAATTGTTTAATAAATGTCACTGGTGGCCATTTAGCTGGGCAGAGAGAAAATAGGAAGGCAGAACTTCCTGTGATTAAGGAACCCTGGGAAGAGAGAGAGGAAGCTCTCCTTCCTGCTAGGACTCAGAAGCAGCAGGATGTCTTGGAGTGAGCTCTGAGGGTACAGCAAGCCACATGGTTGTTGGGATTAGGTGGTGTGGTTCATCTAGATTAGCTAATTGAGAGTCAGCTAAGGCCTAAATATTGAAACATTAAAAAGTCTTGATGTATTTAATTATTGGGAAAAGGGCCATCTTTGATCCTGGGCCTTATCCCCAGGACAGGTGAGGCCACAAGCTAAGGCAAGCCAGGCCTGTGAGCTTCTTGCAAGGCCACTGTTGGCTTCTCTGCTGGCCTAATATAACAGTTTATAGTTATTAATAAATATCTTTGTTAACAAGGGTGCAGTTTTAAGGCTCCAACTTATGAATTCCCAAATTCATCTGAATGGGGAGAGGGTAAACTGAGAATGCCACTGAAGCGCTCACTTCTCTGCACAAAACAAGCACCCATTAAAGTGCTTTCTCAGATCAGTCTTAAAAGTACACAGTGGCAAGCCGGGCGGTGGTGGCGCACGCCTTTAATCCCAGCACTCGGGAGGCAGAGGCAGGTGGATCTTTGTGAGTTCGAGGCCAGCCTGGTCTACAAAGTGAGTCCAGGACAGCCAGGGCTACGCAGAGAAACCCTGTCTCGAAAAAACCAAAAAAAAAAAAAAAAAAAAGTACACAGTGGCCCCTGCAACTCTATTCAGAGGTGGCCAAGAACTTGGCAGCTTTGTCCAAGTGGTACTGACTTGCATGAACAAAAGATGCAAGAGTGAAAGGGGTTGTACAGGTTTGGCTAAGGTTCCAGAAAGGTGAGGAGGCCAGGAAATGTGTGGTAGAGTGAGATTCCCTAAAGAGGCCCAGAGAGGCTGTTGTATGAAGCTTGGAAGATGATATTGGAGATGCTAGGGCTATGTGACATTCACTGAGGAAAGCTGCAGGCAAAGATGGGAGCCAGCCTGTAACAAAAGGCTACATGTATTACAGGCAGTAGAGCTGGGGCCCATAGGGTTGTGCAAAGTTATGGGAGTTCAAACAATTCCAGCTGTTGAATATGTAGCTTCAAGATTTGTGTCTGCTGTACTTCAGAGTTCCTCTGATGTGATTTTCCCTTGTTATTTTATTCTCTTTGGAGCACTATTGTATACCAGGAGTATACAATTCAAGTTTTCACTTTATAGCGGCTCATGTTTAAGGGGGAGAACTGTTTTTTGGTATGTATCCCAGGCTGTCCTGGAATTCACCATCATTCTTCAAAGGTTTAGAATTACAGAGGTGCACCATTATAACCATATTTTGTGTCCATAAAAATCTGATTCAACCTTGAGTAGTGTAAAGTAATAAATAAATAAAATTAAAAGTAAATTTTAAGGTTGAATCTGTCACAAGCTACTTCAGCATACTAGTATTGGTTACATAATGAAAAAAAATTTTAATATCATACTCTATTTATTCCAAATAATTGACATCCAGTCCTCTCATCCTTTTTCCATACTTCACACCCTTTTGGCACTTACTAGTAAGTTCTTTTCACTAACTTTGTCCATGAACTTTGGTGGCCATCATTGTTGGGAACAAGCAAAAGAAACTTATTCTAAATTCTACCATTTCATTTTTGGACTCCATTTAATCATATGGTGAAACTAACTCCAAGGTCCCAGGCCCTAGGGGAGCTGAGGACTTCCCAAGAGCTGAACAGCTTTTAAGGAGACAGTTGTCTGAGTCCAGACATCTCAGGGACAGCTTGTAAGGAAACAGTTGTCTGAGTCCAGCCATTTCAAGGACAGCTCTCCATCTTGCTGGCAGGGTGAAACTAAGTTCATGTTCCCAGGGCCAGGAATCTACTCCTATCCTGATGGATGGAAACTCCCTTGCTCAATCCCTTACGTCAAAATATGATTGGAAAATGTTATAGTCCACCCTGCTCCCCCACACTTTATGGTTTTATCCTTTAAATAGGTTTTGCAATATCTCTTCAAGGTCATCGTTCAACTCCTGTGTCTGCTCTGCAGCCCCAATTTATAAGTAGCTGCTTGATTACAATAAATTTTTGTCATCTGTATTGACCTGGTGTTTGAGTTATGCCCGATTTAAGCAGACTCCACAACATCGCCACTTTATGTCTATTCTCTGCTGGGGGTGCAAAATTACTATTATTGACAATACTAATACCCCAACATCCAGAGAGTACTTGGTATGTATTATGCCCTCAGCAAAAACTCAGAGAATACTAAATGATGTAAGTAAAAGTGACTTTAAAAGTTCAATGCTAAACCTCCAGAGTGTCAGTGGCTTGTAATCCCAGCAACCAAGCTAAGGTGGGAGGCAGTTCAACATCAGACTGGGCAGCATAGGGACACCACTTCTCTCTCTAAAATGAGGAAAAAAAAGGCTTACTACCAATTCAATCATCTCCCACTGGAGATTCTTCGATGCTCATCTTCTACTTGGAGTAGAATAGGGGGTGCTGTCAGGAGCTGACATGTCTCAATATCAAAAAATCTTAAGTTAAGAAAACATCTTTGAATGTCATATTCTGCAGATCTCTTGAGGTTTTTGAAGATGCCCTATCTCTTATATTTAGATAAGCAAATATTGCTTGTCTCTTAGCAACTTGATTTCTGAGTAGCTTAGAAAATAACTGTGATAGACTGTCGTGTCGTAGTAACTAACAAAATGACACGTATATTTATCCCTCTCAGGTCTCTGAGGTGGTAGAAGAATAGATAGCTAGAGTCTCATAGTTAAATTTTGAGTTGTTTAGGAATCAAGAGGGTGTTCTGGATCTAAGAAGATATTTTTAAAATTATGAGGCAAGTTAGTATGAAAGCTGAGTTAGATATAGAACTTTAAACACATGGAGATGGTTAGATAGTAGAATGTTAAAGTCAGGTGCCAAATACATATGGACTGGACATTGGGAATGTATGCTAAGCCATATAACTCTTATAGTTGTGGCCTATTTATTTCTGTTGTTCTGTATTGTATTTATAGTTATAAGAAAAAGAACCATTTTTTGGACTGAAAGGGAGAGATGTTGGGGGGGAAAAGAAATACCTTAAACTAAAAAAAAAAAAAAGAAAAAAAGGGAAGGGGAGGGGGGGTGAGGGGGGGGAGGGGGGAAGGGTGGGACTGGACGGGGGAGTAGGGAGGGGATTGTGATTGAGATGTAACTTGAAGAAACAAAAAATAAATTATTAAAAAAAATGAGGAAAAAAATACTCGAATCATTACCAGTTACATCAGTTCCAATAAAATTCCACGTTACTCTTATACTCCACACACACACACACAAAAATCCCTGGCGTTCAGGTTTTCCTTTTAAATGCTGATATTGACCATCTTCTTATTGCACATACTCTAGAGTACACTCTTTCCAGTACTGAAGTAAATAAGTCACCATCTTTAAGGCTTTACTGAAACCTTTGGTCTTTGGTCGAACTAAGTCTCACTCTGGCTCACTACGTAGCACCCTTCCTCCTGCCCGTGCAAACCACTGCCCACAGAAGGAAACCACGGTTCTGCCCAGTGAAGATCCTCTACAGGAGGCTGAGTCCATGAACCACACGGTTTCCTCCCTTCAACCAGACAGAATGAGCCCGCAGAGTAGTCCGCTCCTCCCACAGAACACGACCTCTGGCCCGCATTCCTCTCCAGCAAGTCTGAGCCCTCAATACCTCCTCAAGCTCGCCGGAAGCCCCGCCCCGCCTCGGCTAGCGGGCTCGCGCATGCCCGGTGCGCGCGTTCTGGTCTCCGTGGGCCCCGTGCGCGTGCGGCGCGCTCTCTCCCACGCGCCCCGCCCCTTTCCTTTACTCTGGGGCGCGCGCAGCGGACGCGGGCGATTGGCTGCCTCGGTGGCTGCGCCTTAGGCCTGAGAAACTGCTCGAGCAGAGTGGGGCGCGGGAGGATCCCGGGGCTCCTCAGGTAACGGCGGGGCCCGGAGGGGTCGGGGGAGGGGAGAGAACCTCGGGGTGGTCTGCAGCCCGCTCGGGACTTCCGGACGCAGCCCCGGGAGATGCAGGAGCGCTGAGCAGAATTGGCCGCGAGAGTGCCTGCCACCCTCGATGGCCCGCGTTGTGGTGTCCTCAGGTTACACACCACTTTCTCTCTGCCAGGTTTCGGCATCGTGGCTTGGTAGTCTTTCCAAAGTTAAGAGGCTGAACATTGATTCAAACGTGTAGGTTGTTTTTCCTCTAAGTCTTGGCGAGTTAGGGTTTCCGTCCTGTCTGGACCGAGGATCCACTCCGTGCCCTTACTAGACTCTCATCGTTGGAAATGCAAGCAAACATCCAATGTTGCTGAACACGCGCGGAACCTATTGTAGTAAGATACAGCTGCAAACAAACTGGGTTCACAACACCCAAGAGCCCGGCGGCTTTTCTAACTGGAGGATGACACCACCCAATGGTATTGGTCAAGTACTTCAAGCTGAGTAAACTACATGACAGCAAGCTAGAAGAGGGTGATATAAACACCTGTTTCTAAGAAACCAGGCCTTTGGAAGGGGTCCTTGTGCATTTTTATGTGAGTTAATTCCCAGTGCTGGTAGACAGCTAAGGAAAGACAGCTTTTACCTGTATCATAAGTTACTCACTTTGCAAAGTTTCTTCTTCCTGTCTGGATTGGACCTTACTAAAATGACAGTTATGCAATCATTATGTTAGCATTAGGCCTGCATGGATAAGAAGGTATCCTGGGACTCATGAGCCCAGGAACCACACAGCTCTGAGGGGAGAAGGTATTCCCAGTGAAAGTGTTATAGCTCTGAGGAAGGTATTCCTGACACTCGGGAGCCCACCCAGAAACCACACAGATCTTTTAGGTGGGACAGTGTCCTAGTGGAAGGGCATCCTGAGGCATCCGAGCCCAGGAACCACACAGCTCAGAGAGGAGGCTTCCTCAGCACAGATGTAGCTCATGGGAGGGTTTCCCCAACCCCCAGCTAAGCTGTGGAGCATTGGAGCCTGAGCCCCACAGCTTTGCTTCTTCAGATGAAAGAGTCTCAGCAGGCAGCAAATCTCATAAGAGAGATTTATTAGTGTGTCCAGGGTATGGAGGGATGAATTCAGGGTGTGGCTGTCCCTGCTCCTGGGAGAGGACAGCAGGGAATTGAAAAAAAAAAAAGTGTAGGGCTTATAAAGGATTTCTTGGGGGTGGAGCTTTCTAGGGCAGGGACTTCCAGTTAGGGTTGGTGGGTTTTCTGCTCAGGGCTTGGCGGCTTTTTTGTTCATAATTTTCATCTTAAATTAGCATAATGTGGAAGGGTCCTACTGAGGGACTGGAAGATGACCTTTGTGAAAGTTACACAGACTGGAAATGTTATGATAGAGGGGGCGGTTTGGAAGCTGGACTGCTGGAGTTCCTCAGGCAGGAGTCTGACCACTTTCCCACCTTCAGGGTTTACAGAGTTTACAAAGTTGCCAAGAATACAAAGGGAGTCAGTGGCAGGGAAGTATTTCCCTACAGCATGAATAGCTGATAGACACTGGAGAGGAGGTGCTACTTTTGTGGACATCTCCCTTGAGGGCCATAGGCTTGGGCAGGAAAGACATTGTCACCATTGGATAGCTCCCTAGTCTGCTGCAGGCTGAGGCAGGACAGCTCCCCAGAGAGCTGTGCCATGGCCATTTTGACTGCTCCAGCCACACAGGATGGGAGGGAAACAGGGGCACTTACAGCGTCCCGAGAAGTTGAAAAAAAAATAGTATATACTATCTCTGACTTACACTCTTTCACCTTAAGATTTTTTGGCTTTGGGATGTTGAGAAACTCATAGGTATTCAATAGAAATGACACCTCCAATTTGTATTTTAAATCTTTATTTAGGCTAGGGGTAGAGAGACATGGTAGGATACTGTCATTCATGACACTGGCCAGTGGCAGCAAGCTGCAGCTTGTATGTGGAATCAGAACCAACAATTGGTGGTCTTTGGTACATTGATTTCAGCTCAGATATTTAATAGCTTAGGTGTATTATATGTATTTTTGGTATATTTATCAGGATATACTCCATCAGAAGTCATAGAACATCTTTCTAGAATTCTGTATTCCTTGTACAATACTTTTAATGTTAACATAATGTATAATGATTATAATGTACAAATATAATCAATTTCACTTAATGACACTTATACAAACTATAAGTACATTGACTAAATACCAGTGTAATCAATGAATAATGTTATTTATTATAAATTTGTAGACAATAACTAGATAACTGGTTTTTATATTTGTGGGATTTTTTTTTTCTGTTTTAGTTTTTTGTATTCTAGGAACCAATCTGGATGATACCCTGCTATATTTTGTTGTTGTGTTTCTTTTTGTTTTTTGAGACAGGGTTTCTGTGTATAGCCTTGAATGTCCTGGAACCGGCTATGCAGACCAAATAGTTTGGTTCTTGGTTCATCTCAGCATTTATATTTTTTATTATACTTTTTGAACTCTGTTATTTTGGAAGTTATGTATGCTTTAGCATTCTTTTACTGCTTACTATAAAGACTATAACATCCTTTATCCCTTACATGGGCACTGGTATGTACTTGTACTCTGATTTTTTAGTATTGTGAACAGCACTGCATTTTATATTCTTGTACACATGTATTTTATCTTTCACATGAGGTTAGATTTCTACAAATAAAATTGTGGACTCAAAATGTTTGCACATTTAAAAATCTAATCCATGTTTTGAGGCATTTTTATTTTTTTAAATGGCATGGTTTTTATAAAGTATAAATGTTTAGTTTAAACTTTTTTAGGCAAACTTCTTTCACACAAACAACCTTCATTAAAAACTAGTTGTATTCTGCTGTCTCTTTTTCCTGCGCTTATAGGCTCATAGTTAAAACAAGAGAAACCTCCGCACTGACACATACTTGTGAAAGCTGCTAACATCGAGGGCAAAAAAGAAAGCCTTGAATGTTTTCAGAGAGAACATAAATATGGGCTATTAAAGCAAGAGTATTGAATATGCTAATGTCAGTCTTCTTGCCTCCGCTGATACCTGCTGAAATACAGGCTGTAGTCATTTGAAAGTTTTGAAGGGCAAGAGTTTTCAGACCCCAAACCTATAGCAAAAAGTCAGGAATCAGTGAGTAGTGGAAAATGGATGCAGAATAAAGACATTTCTAGACAGAGAATACCTCTGGAAATTCTGGAAGTTCTGTTCTATTAAGATAATGCAGTAAAAAAGCATCTGAGATGTCAGAAAGTGTGTGTAGCCAGGAAAAACTAAGGCAGTGTTCTAGGAATGGCAACTGTGTAGCAGGCCCCAGAATAAGTAATTTAGATCAGAGCTTCCCCAAGAAAGATGGCCAGGCCATTAAGGTTATTTAAGAGATTTTATATTCCTAGGTCCCAAATTTTCTTTGTTAGAATTTTTACACTATGAATTTGATTTTGTTAATAGATACAGACTCTTCTGGGGTTCTGTCTTGTTATTCAGCTGTACTGATTGCTTAGTTTTAAAGGAGAGTTTGCTTTTTGTCTATATTATATAAACTTTGAGGTTTTTAAAATATGATAGCCCCCAGCCCTTCTGTCTATAATTTATTTTATAAGGTTTGTTACCTGAGATTAACATAAGAAAACATTAAGTGGAAAACTTAAGAAATAATTCATATATTAAAATAACCTTTAAAATAATTTAAAGGTTAATTACACACTTTTTATCCCAGCACTCCAAAGGCAGAGAGGCAGGTGGATCTCTGTGAGTTCAGGGCCAACCTGGTCTACAGAGCTAGTTTTTGGACAGTCAGGGCAACACAGAGAAACCCTGTCTTGAAGAAAAAAGTTTTAAAATTGTAATATCATTACATTATTCCCCCTTCTTTTTTTTTCCTTCCAAACCCTCCCATACCCTCAACCAGCATATATTTTTAAATGTATGACCTATTTTTTAAAATTACCTCTCTCTCTCTCTTAAATAAACAGATACAACCTGCTCAGTATGTGTAATGTTACTTGTATGTGTATGTTTGCATTTATTGTTGGATAACCAATTGGTATGCTCTTCCCTAGGGAAGACTATTTCTCCACTCTCAGCATTCCTTAGTTGCCTGTAGTTCCTGGTCTAGTGTTGAGACTTCTTGAGTTTCCTCTCACCGCATCCATGTTAATATGTCTACTGGTGTCATCCTTATTCAGGACATGTTTAGGCAGCCGTGTTGGGTGAAAATTGACAGGTGTAGGTTCTGACAATTCTAGGAGACATGGCCTCACAGCAAACTTCCTGTTCCTCTGACTCTTACAGTCTTTCCTCTCCCACTTCCCCAGTGATCCCCAAGCCTTTGGGGCAGGAGTTGTTCTGTAGATCTATCTGTTGAGACTGGGCTCAACAACTCTGCATTTTGATTTGGTGTGGTTTTCTGTACTGGTCTGTGTTGCAAAGAGAAGTTTCCTTGATAAAGGTGAGAACTGTCTTATCTGTGGCTATATGGACAAATATTTAGAATGTATTTAGGGCTTATGCTGGTTTAATAAATTGGAAGTTATAGAATAACCTTTATTATAGTATACAATTCTGATTAATCTGTACTATTACTAGTTCTGTTAATATTTAGTGTTTCTAAATTTTTAAAGTGCTCTGGATTAAATGTGCTTAAGTTCATCAAAACTAAGTATGTATAGTAAACCACAATATATATGATATTCAGTACTAGATGTGGTTTCATGTATCCACTGTGGCCTTGATGAGGAGAGACCTATATCTTTTATTTTTGTTGTTGGAGGTACAAGTATTGACAAGGGTCTTCCTTTTTGAGTATATGAACTTAGTGCTATATATTTCTTTCAGATTGATCTACTATGTACATCTCACAAATTTTAACACATCATCTTACCATTTTTATTTCTTTAAAAATACTTTAAGATTTAACTTTTAACTTCTTTTTTGAACCATGGGTTTGTTAAAAGATTTGTCTAGGTCTTTCTGTTACTGATTCCTAGTTTATTTTAGTTATAAAAAAATGCCTGCTTTTATTATTTTAGTTCTGACAAATGTCTTCAGTCCAGTTTGATTGACCAGAATAAAATCTGGTGTATGCACTTGAAAAGATTCTGTAAAGCATGTGTGTGTGTGTGTGTGTGTGTGTGTGTGTGTGTGTGGTGTTTGTTCATTTTGGTCACTGTTACAAAAATATCCAAGAAAAACAAAGATTTATTTTGACTCATGGTTTCAGGTCATGGTTACTAGGTCCATTGCTGGAGGGAGATGGGAAACATCAACACTGAGAAGAAAAGTATGGGGACAGGATAAATTCTTCAAAGGCCTAACCTGAGGGACCTACATTCTCCATTCAGGCCCTTCCTCTAATAGTCCTCTTGATTCATTCACCTTTTAGAGCCCATTATGTAGCAACCATGCCTTTAAGACATTTGCACCCGGGAGACATTTTAGGTTCTAACCATGACAATATTCTAAAAAGTCAACTAGACAGTAAAGTTGTTAGTAGTTTTTATTTAGAAGCCATTACAAAAAGGGGGTGGGGTGGGAGGAAGTGTAGAGTCAGGCTCTACTTCAAATAGACCAAGATCTAGGGGAGTTATAGGTAAGGAGCAGGGTCAGAGTCACTGGATGAAAATATCAGTGTACAGGGAATTTTGATTAAACCCAGTGACAGGATTCATGAAGCAAACTATGGGTCATGAGATTTTTAAGATGAGAAAGCCTCAAAACTGTGTAAGCAAGATACTTGTTAAAACTAAACTTTGCAGGGACGAACACAGAAGGCTGAAGGTTGAAGCCTAATTGAGTGAAGGATTCTCAAATAAAGTTTGGTCTTTACCCTTCATAGTATTCGCTTTTTTGTAACTTGACTCATATGAGTCTTACTCTCCTCTTTTCTAAGAGAAATGATGAAGCTTCCAACTATAGTTATGTCCTTGT
>CAJQZJ010032137.1:4176148-4225586 GCA_907164525.1 Lophiomys imhausi | reverse complement strand
CTTGTTTGTCCTCTAAGTTATAAATTTAAAAATATTTATGATTTTATTCATTTGTTTGTGTCTGCATGTGTTGTTGTGCACACTTGTGTGCCAGGTTTCCTCCTTTATAGCATTCCATCTATTTGTTTGTAGAAGGGTCTTCCTTGATCATGGGCCTCCCGTTTGTTCAACTAGGTAATGTCAGCAAAGCAAACTGTCCTCTTGTCTCCATCCTCCTTGGGGCTTGTGTTATAGGCATGCAGTAGGATGCTCCACTTTGTGTAGATGCTGGTCCTCATAATTGCTCAGCAGGTACTCTTAACTGCTGAGCTGCCTTCCTAGCCTCTTCTCATTAGGTTTCACCAGAAATGTTTGATGTCTATATGTTATAGCCTTACATATTTAGGATTGTTAATGTCCAATTAGTGAATTTAATGCTTTAATATATCCTTTTTAGTTGGAGAAATATTATTCACTTTACTTATGTATTATTTTGGTTAGTGTTTGCATCCTTTTTCTTACTCTGCTGAATTATTCGGAGTAGAATAATCTTAAAATTGTAATTTGTGGACTGTTTTTATCTTTGTATGTTTTGTTATTGCTTATGTGTTATCAAGTGTGCCCCCAAACTCTAAGTTGATGGTGAATCATAAGCATCTAAGTACTCATCACATAATTGGAAACAGTTTTACATTATTGTTTTACTTTTTTAGAAAGAATTTAGATTGTAATTTCTTATATATATTATTTACATCAGTGTTAAAATGGTGTTTTTCATTGTCTCAATTATGCATATAATCTAAATTAAGTTTAAATTTCTTTTTAATGTTTTTTTCTGACACTTTAAAGCAGCATGTCTTGAAACTAATTAGTATTTTAATACTTTTATTTTCTTCAAAATTTAATGTAAATTGAAGCCACTTCCTTAATTTATGTCAAACAGCTTATTGCCAGCATGGGAGCTGCAGATATCCTGTGTTATGGCTTACAACATTCCAAAGCAGAACATTTTATTCACTGGCATGAGCTAGCACAGTGGGCAGTATTATTGTAATTCATTTGGGTAAATGAATTGAAGCTTTGGAGTTAATGTACAAAAATATTCTGTCAGCTTTTACAATTCTTTAATGATCAATCTGGTTTTAGAATTTCAGCATCTTAATTTTATTGTCCTTATTCCATTCTGATTATTAATTTGATCTTTTCAGTGAAAGTCTATGTATTGTCTTTAAAGGGCTGTGTTTTGTTTGCTTCCCATTTAGAATTACAATCTCATTTAAAACCATTCCATCATGATAATTACTAATTACTTGATATTGCAAGCTTGCTATCTACATGTAAATGTATCTTAAACAGTGGAGAAATTATTTTTCTCACTGAAGTTTTGAATATGTTTTTCTCACAAAATGTATTTGTAATTACAAAGATTATTTTAGGAAAATCAAAAGAATGTATCATGAACCTATTAGTGACTAAATAATTTAGGCTACTCTTTAACAAATATCACATTTACTATTAGTGGTATTTTTGAAACTTGCCAAAAGATGTTTATATGAGTGCTTAGAACAGAAAACTAAGCTGTTTTCATCCAGTGGACTATTAAACAAACACTAAACTGAATGCTTGGAAAATGATATAATATTCTGGCAGAAATGAGTATTTGTAGAAACTGTTGTGTGTGTGTGTAAAATAAAAATGTGAAGAGACAGTAAAATTCTAATATTATTTTGGTAGTGAATGTAATAAGTGATTTCCACCCTTCTATGTTCCTTTTAGTGTATTCTGTTTTCTAGATGAGATAGTGATATGGAAAGTGCCTAAAATTTTTATTTCTGTTAGTTTTCCTTTCATCAGTGATTTCTACAAAGTCACAAATTCGACATCATTTGACTTTTAATTATCTGTATTTTTGATCATCTTACTTTTAGTGATTATAGTGAAGATATAATCAGTGTATTCATTTTACAGAATACGATTTGCTTAACCCTTCAAAGTCTTCTAGTTGACTTTCTGAATGGTTATTAATATAAGTAGTTTAGTAAAGTGTGTTCCTTTGTTGTTAAGTTTGAAAAAAATGCTAAACCAAGCATGGTGGTGGAGACCTTTAATCCCAGCACTCAGAAAGCTGAGGCAAATGGATCTCTGTGAGTTTGAGGGCAGCCTGGTCTACAAAGCCTGTCCACCAGGACAGCCAGTGCTCTGTTACATAGAGAAACCCTGTCTTGAAAACAAAAACAAACAGGCAAACAAACAAAAACTAGTTTGTAAAAATGCTAGAATTTTTGTTTTGTTTTGTTTTGTTTTTAGCTGTTTTTGTGTCTTTGTTATAGCTACTTACTTTTCCAGCTTCTCTTTGGACCCCCTGCCCACCCTCACCCCATTGTTGTTACTGCTTTTCTATGAATTCTAATCCATTTCAAGTTTCTGCACAGTGTTGAGGAGCTTGTGTCTGTGTGTCCGCGTGCACTAAGACTTCTTACAGAAAGGCTACATCCTTTCAGACCTCACTTGGTTGTCTCCTGAGAGCGTGGTTTGGAGGTTCTCTTGGTTCGCAGACACCATTTTTTTTTTTTTTTTTGCTGCTCTGGTTCTCTCTGCTTCTGTTCATTTAGATGCGGTATTCATGCACGTATTACAATACATGGTGGTATCTTCTGGTCTTTTCCTAATTTTTGTAGAAGGTGGTCTGTTTGTAGATCTGACCCTTTTGTTTAACCAAGTTAAATTCATTCAATTTAACTTGCTGGCCTGACCAACCTTTTGACAATGAGATATAATGTCACTGCTATCAGCAAAAGTTCATGATCAAGAACAGAACAGAATAATAAAAAAAAAGAAAAAAAGAAAAAGAGAAGAAGAGCAACAAAAAATTCAGAGCAATTCACATCATTTTAAGTTTCACAATTTCCTCTTGACTTCCCATTCTTAGTTATCCTTGGCCACATGTGGCCTGTGCGTGTAGGTTGAATATACCTGAAGTGTCATTCTTTTTTTAAAATGTTTATTTATTACTTCAGGTTACATGTCTATCATAGCACCCTCTTTCCACCCCTCCCAGTCCCACTCACCCACCCTCTACAACCTATTCCTTCCAACCCACTCCTCCAGAGTGGAGTGTCCCTACATATTAGTCCTCTGCCCCAGTTCAGCAGTCACATGAGGGCCAAGAGCCTCCTCATATACTGGGGGTCTTTAAGGCAGCACCACTAGGGCAAAGTGTCTCATTGACAGGTAAAAATGTCTATGTTCCTGTTCCCTTTGGTGCATTGGCTGGAGCATAGTTATGCTGTACTATATGGCTAAAATCTGATTATAAGTAAATAGATGTCATGTGCATGCTTCTGAGTCTGGGCTAGCTCACTCAAGATGAGCTTCTCTAGTTCCATCCATTTGGCAGCATATTGCATAATTTCATTGTTTCTGATGGCTGAGTAGTATTCCATTGTGTAGATGTACTACAGTTTTTTTTTAATCCATTCCTTGGTTGAGGGACATCTGGGTTGTTTACAGTTTCTAGCTATTACAAATAAGGCTGCTATGAACATAGATGAGGAAACTTCCTTGTGGTTTGGTGAGAAGTCTTTTGGGTGTATACCAGAGGTATGGCTTGGTCTTGAGGTAGAGCTATTTCAAGTTTTCTAAGATATCTCCATACTGATTTCCATAGTGGTTGTACAAGTTTGCACTCCCATCAGCAATGGAGGAGTGTTCTGCTTTGTCTGCAACCTTGCCAGCATGTGCTGTCATCTGAGTTTTTGAACTTAGCCATTCTGACAGGTGTAAGATGGAATCTCAAGAGTCATCTTGACTTGCATTTCTCTGATGATTAAGGATGCTGAGCATTTTTTTCAAGTGTCTCTCGGCCATTAGGGATTCCTCCTTTGTGAATTCTCTGTTTAGTTCTATTCCTCATTTTTTTGATTAGATTATTTGGTTTCATGGCATTTAATTTCTTGAGTTCTTTGTAAATTTTGGATATTAGCCCTCTGGCAGATCTGGAGTTGGTGAAGATCTGGAAGTTAGGTAAAGCTAAATGTTCTTCATTGTTTCAAAGTTTTGTTATTATAGATACTGGCCACTTCTGTTGGTTGTACATATTTGCTTAAAAGAGAAGTTGCTATTACTTGTCTTGTCTTGGAGATTTGTGAAATCTAGAATTTATTTTTCATTCCCTAAAACAAGAAAAGGAAGTGATTTGAGAAAAGTAACAGGCTTAAAAAAATGACAAGACCAATATCTAAGTATTCATTTAATGATTATATAGGAATTATTTTTTATAGGAAGTGAATTAGTGAAAGTAATTTTGTTCAGTTAACAGACAAGTTTCTGGTTTATTTAAAAATTTTTATAAAGACAAACTGAAAGTGACTTTAAGTTCACTTGGTAGTATGTTCTAGAAAATTTATAAGGCATATGTCTTAGTTTTCTCTTATTGTGACAGCTATAACAAGTATGCAGAATGTGTGTGTATGTGTGTGTGTGTATTCTACCACATACTTGCTTAGTGGCTTGTATTGATTTTAATGTACTTATAAATTCATAAATATTAATATTTCAAGTTTACTATACAAATAACTTCACTTCATATAATAGTATACAAATGAATAGTATTGAGTTTGAATCAACAATAAAGATAGTACAGTTAAATTCTGTATAAAAGTTTTACATGAATGTGAAAATTAAACTATTATAGGAGAAAAATGTTACTATTGCTCCAGTTAATTTTAGTCTTTATGCTGATTTTAGTCTTCTTTTATTGAGTTATATGTATGTGTATATGTAGTTTTGTATCATGATTAAAAAACTTACTGAGTTTGCATGATCCCTGTGCAAGTTCAAGCCAGATTGAATCCTGGTGTGGAGAGAATAGAACATGAAGGTTTACCACCAGCAGAGGCACTACTGGCAGTGATAGCTGCTGAGAGAGGGAAAGTCAGCTTCTTTAAGACTGTTGTCCCATGTACATTGACCACTTCTGGTGGAAGGCCACACATTCAAGAATATATAGGCAACACAAATTAGACTTGATGGATTTAAAAAAAGAGAGAGAGAGATATGCTAAGTTGGGTGGGAATGGAAGGAGGGGCTGGATCTGGGAAGAGTTAAATATGAGCAGAAGACTATACAAAATTCTCAAAGAACTAATTAATTGAAAGGGAAAAAATTTGTCTTGAATTTTAGTTTCATTAATAGTTAACATTTTGGCACTTTAAGAAAAGTTTTGTAATAGAATGGTGACTATCTCATGATCTTAATTATGTATTGAATATAGAAAAATAGAAGACAAATGTAGAGAGTTGGATGGGTGGTTACCAGAAGTAGGCCAGGGGTATGGGAGGAGATAAGGACCAAAGGATGCAAAATTTCAGTTGGGAATAAGATTAAGAGATCTATTCTACAACCTAGTGTCTATAGTCAATAATGGTTTATTTTCTTGAAAGTTGCTGAGAGTAGATTAAAAATGGGATGTAAATTACGCTCTATGCATAAGATTATTGTGTAATTAAAATGCTTATTTCTGTACTACCCCATATCTGGTTACAATCCTTGTTCTGAGATTCTCCTGTCTCAGTGTTATGTAAACACTGCTCCCCAATTATTCCCTGATATGCCAATAAGGCAGCTTATACCCAAATGCTGAGCAAGGGAAAAAATAGGGCTGGACTTCTTACCCTCAAACGGAGGAGGAGTTAGAGAGGAGGTAAGGAATTCAGCCGTTGTCAGAGGTCCAGGAAAGATGAGGAAGTAGCAGCTATAGCAGAAAGTCATAAACTTCAAGTATCTTGGGGATTTTGGCAAAGAAGGAGTTATACTAGTACATAGAGGGTTAAGAACATATTAAAAGTGTTCAGGATTGTGTTGTAAAGCTTGATAAATAATATAATCCAGTCTCAATTATTTGGGTGCCAGCGAGGTTAAGAGAGAAACTGTGAAACAAACATAATTATATAAATTAATACTAACATTACCCATTTATTAATTCTGTTTACTTGTTCAGCAATGGCTAAGTATGTAGGCATAAGGTTATTGTGTAATTACAATGCTAATTTCTGTACCCCCCACATCTGGTTGCAGTACTTGTTTTGAGATCTCCTGTCTCAATGTTGTGTGAACACTGTTCCCTGATTGTCCCCTGATATGCTAATAAAGCAGCTTACAGCACAATACTGAACAATTTTAACCTATTCTTAACCCTCTATGCTAGTCTGACTCCCTGACATACTTTCAGTTTAGGACTTTCACTGCTCTAGCTGCTCCTTCTTCATCTTTCCTGGAGCTTTCCCAATGTTCAGTCTCCTACTTCGCCCTCTAACTCCTCCTTCCCTGAAGGGCAGGAAGTCCATCCCTATTCTCTCACCTGCTCAACAATCAGCTGTTAGCTGCTTTATTGGCATATCAGTACAATTGGAGAGCAGTGCTTACACAACATTGAGACAGGAGAGTCTCAGAACAAGGATGGCAGCCAGATATGGGGGGAAGGGATACAGAAACCAGCATTTGAATTACACAATAACCTTATGCCTACATACATACATGTTTTAGAGAACATATAATAGGTATGTGGTTTGTAAAGTATGTATTTTAATAAGTGTCCATGTCCCTTTAAGAAAAGCTTACTTAATCTTTAAATCTACTATAATATTGAAAACATCTTACCCCAGTTAAAATGTTTCTAACAAACAACAAACACATGCTAGGATGGGGTGTTATACTGCTAATAGGTATATGACTTCTAGCCATTACTATACAGATCAGAATGGAGGCTCATAAAAAATTGAATTACCATATTATTCACTGAAATCTAAGTCAGCATACCACAGAGGTACCTGCATATTGACGTTTATTCAGGCTCTGTGGCACTATGGAATCTTATGTGTCCACCAATAAATTAATGTATAAAGAGAATGTGGCATATATGCACATTAGAATTTTATGCAGCCAAATCATTTGAAGGAGAGTGGATGGAATGCTTAAGTACTTTATTTTTTCTTATTGTTCAACTTTAATATAGTTCTGTGCACTTTTGCAGTATTTAAGTCCTTTGTCAGATAGGAGTTACAAGTGTTTTCATTTCTCTTATATTGATAGTTCATTGACAAAAGAAAAGTTTTCAATTTTAGTAGGTCCTGCTTATCATTGCTGTATCTCATGATTTTGATGTCATTTCTTTTTATTTATTGATTGATTGATTTAATTTTCATTTCTTTGTTCATTTGGTTTGTTTTTTTTTTTTTTTGTTGTTGTTTTGTTTTAAGCCAGGGTCTCTCTATGTAACAGTATTGACTGTCCTGGAACTTACTTTTGTAGACCATGCTGGCCTCAAACTCACAGAGGTCTGGTTGCTTCTGCCTCCTGAGTGCTGGGATTAAAGGTGAGTGCCACCACCATGTAGGTGTAAGGTTATTGTGTAATTCAAATGCTGATTTCTGTACCCCTCCCCCCCAAATCTGGTTCCTGTCCTTGTTCTGAAGAGCTCATGTCTCAATGTTATGTAAATACTCCTTCCCGTTGTCTCCTGACATGCCAATAAAGCAGTTCACAGCCAATCACTGAGCAGGGGAGAGAATAGGACTGGACTTCCAGCCCTCCAGGGGAGGAGGAGTTAAGGAGAGGAAGTAGGGGGATCCAGAAGAGGCAGAGGCAGGAGAGACAAGAAGAGATTCAGCTGAAGCTGGAAAGCCATAAAATGCAAGTATCTCTGAGATTTGCACTGGGGGGATGCCAGATTATCTTAGTGGGTTAAGAATAGAGTAATAACTGCTCAGTTTTTGTGTTGTGAAGCCTGTTTAACAAATAATATAATAGAGTCTCAATTATTTATATGATAGCTGAGTTGAGGTAAACTGTGGAACTAAGGTAATTGCGTAAAGTTACACTAACAGTACTGCCTGGCCTTTGATGTCATTTCTAAGACTGATTTACTGATAAAGTTTTTTTTTTCTCTTTTCTATTTTTTCTAAAACTTTTTTATGAATTTATTTTAATGTAGATCCATAATACAGTAATATAATTTTAGATTTTTTTAATTTTTTGTTTTATGTATATGAGTGTTCTGAATACATATATAATCTTGTACATTCCTGCTATCTCCTGATGTAATGAGAGACTTTGGATCTCCTATAATGGAGTTACTGAATAGTTATGAACCACATGGTGAGTTCTTGAAACTGAACCCCAGTCTTCCGCAAGAGCCACGAATACTCTTAACCACTGAACCATCATTTTAACTTCTGCAATATATTTTTTTCCCTTTATTGAAAATAGATTCTTCTTTCACATAATATAATCCTGATTCAGGTTTCCCCTTCTTTACTCCTCCCACTTCTTTCCCTTCTCCCTCCCCTCTGGATCCACTGCTTTTCTGTCTCTTATTAGAAAAGAATAGGCTTCTAATAGAAAACAACAAAACATAATGAAATAAAATGTAATAAGATAAAACAAAAAACTTGTCATCAAGGTTGATCAAAACAAACCAACAGAAGGAAAAATGTCCAAGATAGGACACAAGAATCAGAGGCCCACTTGTTCCCACCCTCAGGAATCTCATAAAAACAATAACTTGGAAACTATAATATATACACAGAGAACCTGGTGCTGAACCATGGAAGCCCTGGGCATGCTATCTCAATCTCTGTGAATTCATATGAGCTTTGATAATCTTGATTGAGAAGGCCTTGTTTTCTTTGTGTCCTTCATCCCTTCTGGCTCTTACTCTTTTATCACTTCTTTGGGGTTCTCCTAGTTTTGAGAGAGATTTGGTGGAGATATCCCATTTAGGGCCCAGTGTTCCAAGGGTTCTCACTCTATATAATGGCTGGCTATGGATCTCTCTATTTGTTCCCATGTGCTGTAGGAGGAAGCTTCTCTGATAACTGAACAAGGCCATCTATGAGTATAGCAGAATATCACCAGAAGTCATTTTATCATCTAATCTCTGGTTCTTGGTCCCCAAGCAGTGTTGGATATGGGTTACAACTTGTGGAGTGGATCTTAAGTCAAATCACATATTCATTGGTTGCTCTCACAGTCTCTGCCACCATTGTTTTCCCGTATCTTAAGAAGACAGTATAGAATTATAGACCACAGTGTTTGTGTCTGGCTTGGTGTGTACGTTTCTCTACCTTCCTGTACAAAAGACAATAGGACAGAGGTCAGGGGGAGGGGAGTGTGAAGGCTCTATGTAGGTACTAGCTAGACTTCTCCATGTTCGATGAGTTGGGTTGGTGTTGTCTTCAGAAATGGGAGCTTGCTGTTAATTTGTGGAGAACAACCTATTGTCTTGGTAACGGCCTGAGTTGTTTGGGAATTCCCATGAGACCTCTTTAGCTAACAACACACTTAGATGTAAGCCAGTCCCATTACTGGAGGCTTTGTTAGGTGTCAAGAGATGGCCAGTTGGGACTCTGTCTTCCCAATTATATGATGACTTCATTTAGAACAACATGCAACATTACAATATATATTTATATAATATATATATATATATTATGTATATATACACATACATATACTTGTACATTTTAAATTAAATTATCCCACTTGGACTGACAGTGCTTCCCCCAAGGGCCATGGATTATCTAAAAACCCAGATAACATGCATTAAAAACCCCCTTTTGAGTTGTTGATCAGAAGCCCAAGAGACTCCTAAAACAATATAGACTATTGCTGCTGCCCTTGGTTGCTTCCGAGTGGTTGTAGCTAAGTCCCTATTGTTGAAGACATTATGCACTTCAGATGCAAGACATTGAGGATCCAGGATTAGTCTTAATGTTACTGGAGGTAGTTGTGCAGAACTCCAAGGGATGGAAACAACCAATATTCCTATCCAGCTGTGATGCCAATGAACCACAGCAATGGCCAACATGACACCATAATCCTAGGGTACAGCAGTGGCAGTCATAACTCTGTGGTAATCAGTAGCTCTCTAATTGGGCTTAAGGCCTGTTCAACAGGAGGGGAAAAAAAAAAAAACAACAAATCTTTGTACTGAAAACCTAGTCAACTATCTGGGAATAGTGAGCAAATGGATCATGGGAGAGAACCTACCGCCAACACTTTATCCTTATGTCTACAGACAAATATAGATCTCATCCCTCATTCAAAGAAATTTCTCTTTGCAATCACAGATCATTACAGAAAAGCAGAACTGGCCAAAATGCAGAGAACAGCTAATCTTGGGTTGCCCAGCCTCATTACTAAAAATCTGCAACTTTTAGTACCCAAGGGACAGGGAACATCACAGAAGAGAGGTAAAAAGATGTAAGAGTCACATAGCCAAAAAGGTACTGTGAGATTGTCTCCTAGAAAGAACAGCGAAGCTTCATCTCAGCAGGATGGCTGCCAAAACAAGACATGAAGAATAGTCATGTTAACATGGAAGGTGAAAATCTCATGGAGCCCCACCCATAGACAAAGAACTATAGGCAACTAATGCTGAGAGCAAGAATAATAGTCTTCCCCAGGGATGAGCTCACTGTTTTCCAATGCTAACTGGTCAGTCCTTTATCTCCATGTTTCTCAAGATATACCTCCTTATCTCCAGTGATTTTTTTTTTCTCTTAGACTTCTTGTTTTGTATGTGTAGTGTATACATGTTTGGCAGTTAGTTTTAATTCTCAACTCAAAACAATCTAAACTTATCTGGAAAGAAAAGCTCCAATGAAGTGACTTTCTATATATACCAGGTTGGCCTGTGGACTTGTCTGTGGGAAATTGTCTTGCTGTATAAGTCATTTGCGAATACCTGCCCTAAATCCCTCTGGTGGCAGCCCAGATAAAAAAGACATGGAAGACTGGTAGGTTTAGTTTAGTTTAGTTTAGCAAATGTAGCATAGGGAACTTGGAATAGGCTGGACTTTTAAGATAAAAGACTTACATCTGAAGTGACAGGTCCTTGGAAACTCGCCAAGGACCAGGACCTTTTTGATATTAGGGCTAGGGGCAGGACATGCCCCCTGAGGTGCCCGCCCTCAGGAGGTCTGCTGTCATTCATAGCTCTCTGCAAAAAGCATCTGAATGACATGCCCTGAGGCACCTGCCCACATCTGCAGACTGCCTGTGAATTCATGCCCCTCTGCAAAAAGCTTTTTTGAAAACCTAACTTTAAAAGTGCACAAAAGCTACTGCCCACAGGTGAAGATATATAAGGCAGGATCCACGTGAATGCTGGGCAGCCTCTCTCCCCTGTTCCTGACTCAACACTTTCTTTGACTGGCCGAAAAACACGAATCATAATCTCATCGGAAGTTTCACCCTCCGATATTGACCAGTTTAAGGTCTGGAGAGGAGAAGGATTCTCCCTGAGATTCAGGAGTGTTTAGACTTGGAGCTGGGGGAGGGGGGGTGACTTTGGACCTTTGCAGGCCTTAAGCATCTGAATAGGCAGCTGCCTGGGAAACTTTCATGTGTTAGTTGGTCTTAAGACTACAGAGGCAATGAAGGAAATTCAGAGAATTTAAGAAACTTTAAAACTGAAATATTGTAGGAAGACCAGCCATCCATCAGGACCCACGCTCAGAAAAAAATATCCTTTTGGGAAACCTTAGGTTAATGTTAAATGTTTGTATTATAGGTACTAAAAAGTTTTAGGTGTTAGGTTTCAGAGTTAGGGTTTGGGTTTAGGATTTAGGAATTTTATAGACAATTGTTAGGTAATTGTTAAGTATTAATAAATATATGTGTGATAAATAAAAATTTTCTGTTACAGAAGACTTTCTCCTTTTTTGCTCACTTGGCCTTTGTTGTCACATTCATTTCTCTTTGCTTTGAACTGTGGATGTGATGTGAGCAGCTGTCTCAAGTCCTTGTCGCTAAGACTCCCCCACCTTAAAAAACTGTAATTTGATAGTTTGAGCTAAAGTAAACCTTTTCTTCCCTAGTTATTTTTTGTGAGGGTATTTTTTTTTACAGTAACAGAAATGAACCTAAAACAACAGTTTGTGTGTGATCACATGTGTAGGTCAGAGGTGAGGTTGGGTGTCTTCCTCTATAGCTCTCCACTTTCTTTTATTGAGACAGGGTCTGTTATTGAATTTAGGCTTACTGATTTAACAAGAGCTCCAAGGATCCACACGTCTCTACCTCCCCAGTGCTAGGATTCCTGCTACAAACCACTGTGCATGGATTTCCACATTGGATGCTAGGGTTCTGAACTTGGTTCCTCATGCTTGTATAGCAAATACTTTATTGAGTAAGCCATCTCTTCAGACCCTTACCCTACTTCTTGGCTTCTTCTACATGGACCTTGTCCTCAGTATAGCAACAACATCTCTAAAATACCAATTTTAAACATTCCAACTGTGGTTTCCACTCCCTATACTTCTAATACTTTTTAGCATTACACTGTAGTAATCCTTTAGTCTCAAGTGTTCTGATACATGAACTTGGATATTTCTCAATATCTACCTATCCTACTTACTTTCCACCTTAACAAGGCAATAGAATCTAAGATCTGTCATTATAATCAATTCTCCACACTTAACTTCTACTGCTTTCCCGAAACTTCCCAATCCTTATATACAATTGATTAATCAATCCACTTATCACTCTGAGATTATAGTCTCACAACTTCAGACTTCCCCACAAACTATCTCCATTTCTTTAAGTACTTGTCCTCATTTATTAACTTTGTCCTTTTTATTATTTATCAGTCTGTCCTAAGTAATCAGTGCTGCCTCATCTTTTCACCTCTAAATCACTGTATCTTTCTAGACTTGTACTTACATTCTTGGATTTTTTTTTCTTCTGTTATTATGGGAAACACAACTTATTATTATAAAATTATGTTTCATTCAGACATAAATAATCATATACTATACAATTCCTTTCTGTTAACCACCAGAGAAGACTATTTGGAAACAGGTTTAAGCCTATAGAAAGTTTTTATTAAAGCCAGGCATGGTGGTGCAAGCCTTTAATCCCAGCACTCTGAAGGCTGAGGCAGGTGGATCTCTGAGTTCAAGGTCAGTCTGGCCTACAAGGAAAGTCCAGGATAGCCAGGATTACATAGAGAATCTCTATCTGGAAACAACAACAACAACAAAACCCAAAAACAAAACAAAACAAAAAATAAAAAAAGGAAAGTCTTTATTAGCTGGCCAGTGACTACACTGGGTGTTCTGGATACCAGTGTAACCCCAGTTAGTCTTTCTTAGGGTGAACTTTTAAACACAAAAAACAAGTCCTGTGATGGGGTGGTGTTAAGCCTTCTAAATGTTGATTGGCCCTGCTTGCTGTATGTTACTTACTTTGTCTCTGATTGGTTAAATAAATGCTGAGGCCTGGAGATTGGGCAAAGACAGAAGTAGGCAGGACTAAGCTTCAAGGGCTTTTTAGAGAGACAGAGAGCACTAGGAAGAAGAAGGCCAGAGGAAAGCCAGGAGTAAACAAGTAAGACACACCATGGTGTAGATAAAAGAAGATCCTTCCACGTGGCCTGGAACATGGGCTTAATGTGGAGAATAACAGTCCAAAGCGACATATGTATATCTGGGGTCATATTTGGGTAATAGTGTTATGAGCTGGGTTAGATGGGCTAGGATTGCACAACCCAGGCCTAGGCTTGTTAAGATCCGCCTGGTCTCTCTATGTATTCATTTATAATGGCGGGTTAAGGACTAGCAGTCACTGAACCAATTAAAGATAGTATAAATACTTGGTAAATAGTTTAATTAGTTAGCTATTTTTTTTTCTATACTCCTGGGTTGTCCTACTTCAGTTAACAAAAACAGCCAGAAGCATAACCACACAATCCAAAAAGCAAGGTTAGTGCATTTAAAATTTTTCTCATGACTATGGACTTTGATCAATTAGGTGTTGTCTATGTGCTGAGTTTTATGGCTGAATGATATTTCCATCATGTTGTGCCAAGGTCTGGGGTGGGGTGGGGGTGGGATGGCATTACACTTTCCTCCAAATCAATGAGATTGAATCATCAAGTGTTTCATAAGTCATCATTGGTTCAATTTTCATTATTTAAGCAAATGAGTTAGTTACCTTTTGTTCTGAGTAGTTCTTTTGGGGAAGGTAATAGTATTCCTTCTTATGGTATAGCCTATTTATTCTCAATAGTGTTTGCTTGGGCTTTTTGTTTCTGTTATTATTTAATTTAGTTTGTAATTTCTCTTGCTCATGTATGCCTTGAGTTGGCTGCACAGCATATCTATTTGGTAGACAGTTCAGCATATTTGCTGGCACCACTCATTCTTTGGTTTTTGTTTTGGCAACAGAAATAAAACATATTTCCATCAATCACACACATAATTTTCTATAATATTCCAGGGGAAGCTCATTTAATTTAGCAGACTAGTTAGTAACGGGTCTCCCTTCAGAGACCTGTGGAGTGCCTGGGTTCATGATGCAGCTTATAGCTCAAATCTGTCTTGCAGGTGGCTCTTTTTCCACATTGTAAAGGGGTCTTAGAGATGCACAGGTGGGGTGGAGGTGGGGTAGGGGAAATCCTACAGTCTAGACTTTTAGGACATTTCACTCTGCTTTTCCTGATCAGGGTCTCTTTGGTTGGCAATATGTTCTTCTGCATTCTGTTTTCTTCAGCTTGGCCTTATGGAAGCTGGTAATTTTCCCCATGTTGAGCTTGTTGGCCATATTCTTTTTTATTCTTTTTTTTTTTTTTTGGCTTTTCGAGACAGGGTTTCTCTGTATCTCTGGCTGTCCTGGACTCGCTTTGTAGACCAGGCTGGCCTTGAACTCACAGAGATCCACCTGCCTCTGCCTCCAGAGTGCTGGGATTAAAGGCGTGCGCCACCATGCCCAGCTTTGGCCATATTCTTAAAACCAGTAGAATCTCTTTCCCAGCCCAAGCTCCAGTGCTCTCCCACTCACATTGCTGAGACAAGAGACAGGCCCCTCTGATTTTGTTTATTCCCAGGAAAGCTTTACATGATTTGATAGAGAAATAATTGCAATGCTAGCAGTTAGTGCAGTGGTATGTAACTATAATTCTAAGCACTAAGGAGGCAGTTGTAGGAAGATTGTGAGTTTAAGGCCATCTAGACTACATCCAGACTTAGTCTCAAAATAATAAAACAAAACAAAACTATTATGGGACTAAATTTGGTGATGGAGTAATGCTCATAAACTGTTAGTTTAGTGTATTTGTCTATATATATATATATATATATATATATATATGCATTATAGCTAGAATGGTAGCTATTTATTACAGTTTCTTTGTCTGTTCTTCCTTTGGGTTTGTGTCCTGTCTTGGCTGTTACGAATAGGGGGCTATAATACATGTGGGAGTGCAGATGTCTCAACACTCTGATTTTGTTTTCTTTATGTGATAGTAGAGTTCCTGTGACATGATGATTCTATTTTTCATTTTCTTAGATACCTCCATTTTGTTTTCCATAATGGCTGCGCTAATTTGCATTTTTACTAAGACTGTATAAAATTCCCTTCCTCTATATTTCTAAGCATCTGTAACTTTTGTCTTATTTTATGACTGAGATGATACAATTTTTCTTTGCATTTCTTTGATAAATGATGGTTTGATGTCTGTGTCAGACAGAAGATGTGTTGTAAGAACCATCTGCACTTTGGTTCTCTGTTTTAAACAGTGCTTTGAAAGAGCTCCTTGTTATTGTTTTCCTGGTTAAGTGTTTATTTTTAAGGGAAGCATTCTGAAAGCCTCTGTCTCTTCTCCATTTGCTGAATTCTTTCCACTGGGTGTCAATACTAGGGAAAGAAAGAGAAACATCTTTAAGCTACTGGACCGTTTTTTTTTTTTTTTATTTGATTTGTTTTGTTTTTCGAGACAGGGTTTCTCTGTGTATCCTTGGCTGTCCTAGACTCACTTTGTAGACCAGGCTGGCCTTGAACTCACGGAGATCCACCTGCCTCTGCTTCCCCATTAAAGGCTGGGATTAAAGGCATGCACTGGCCATTTGCTGAATTCTTAAAACTATAGTTTCTAAACTCTTTATCATGATGACTTTGTAATATTTTCTTGCTGTTTCTAGGCTACCTTCATCTTTTGTTCATGAGTGATTTTTGTGTGATGTGGTAAGAGTTTTGTTGGTTAAAAATAACAGTTATGAGAATGTTTTTGTTTAATCCCAGGTGTGAGCCTGCTTCAGTTAAGACCACAGATGTAAACTGTTAACTGCCTTGTGAACTAGCAGGGGTGTGGCTTAGCCAGCTGAGCAAGTTTAACTCAGAGGACTTTAGAGAGGGATAAAAAGACAGAGCCTCAAGAGAAGGGAGCCCTACAAAGGGGAAAAAAATAACAAGAGCCCCTGAGAAGAAGGGGGATGCTTCAAAGAAGAAAGAGAGGGGCTACAAAGAAGAAATTGGTTACTGCACAGTGCTGCTGGTTCTTCTTGTAGCTGTTTCCTGGTTTGCTTTTTGCCTGACTGGGTTTGGTATTGCTCCCAAAGAACCCGATGACCTTAATCTGCAAGAAGTAGCTCAAAGAGACCTATGTCTGTTTCTCCTTTAACCTTCTCTTCCACCTAGGGTTGTGGGGGTTGGAAGGAAAAAGGATTGGAAGGAAGGAAGAGGTATTAAGTACAGTAAAAATAAATTAGAGTGTATAATAAAACAAAAATAATAAAAGCCATCATGTTACAGTGTGGTAATTGCATGTTTGTGTGTACATGCATGGGTATGTGTGCATATTCATGTATGCAGGTATGGGTGTGTGTGGAAGCCAGAAGACACCCTTGAGTGCCACTCTTAGAGAAATCATCTACTTCCTTCGAGACAGGGTAATTGACCTGCAGATAACCATTAAGCCAGCTAGGCTGGCCAGCGAGTCTCAATGCTCCTTTTGTCTCAGCTGCCTCAGCTCTGGGATTACAAGCTTCTGCTGACAGCAGGAGCAGTTTTTTTGTGGGTTCTGGAAATTGAACTTAGGTCCTCATGATTTCAAGTCAAACACTTTGCCACCTGAGATCACCAACTTGTTAATTGCTTTTTATTCCAGCAACATCTGAAAAACAGCTTTGTAAAGATGTGAAATAACTACAAGGCATGTAGTTAGATCTAAATAGTAAATAATTAAAGTAGTAGTTCATTTAGTGTTCAATAGGTGTCACTGTTACCCATGGAAACTTAAAATATGAACTTTGCTTCATTATATGGGTATGCCTTTTGTACACAATTTGGAAACTATAGGCCTGAGATCATTTTTAAGTTTCTGTCTGGGTCTGTTTGTGTATGAGTGAGTCTCTCTCTTTCACTATGTGTATATCTATATTATAGTTAGGAGACTGTTCATTAATTCCAGGTAAAGTCCCATTCTTATTTCATATATGTATCAGAAAGTAGCACAAAAACACTTTTAAGTAGATAGTTCAGTGATATTAGCCACCATCTACTTCCAAAATTTCTTATCACCTCAAACAGAAACTTTGTACCCATTTATAATACTTCCCTAATTTTCTCTTCTCCAAGTCCTTACTAACATCTATTCTACAAACTTCTATAATATTTTCCTTTTAGTGTATCTTATAAAGAGATTTGCAGTATATTTGGCTTTATGTATGATTTTACATTCTGACCAGCAGCATATAAGTTTTCATTTTCTCCCCATCCTTGAAAATACTTGTTTTTTTTTTTCAGTTTTTTAAAAAAATGTCAGTCATCATAGAGGTGTAACATCTAATAGTTTGAGTTGGCTTTCCCTAATAGCTGGTAATGTGAACATCTTTTTAATGTACCTTCTATCTAGCTAAGTATATATCTTCATCAGATATTTGTTTAAATCTTTTTATTAATATTTTGCTGTTGAATTTTACTGTGATATATTTTGAGAATTCCATATTTTTGGCAAACTATTCCTAATTTTTGTTTGTTTTTTGAAACAGAATTTCTTTGTGTAGCCTCGGCTGTCCTAAAAGTAGCTTTATAGACCAGGCTGGCCCCAAACTCACAGTGATCTACGTACCTCTGCCTTCTGAGTGCTGGGATTAAAGGTGTGTGCCACCACCACCTGGCTATTTCTGATTTTTTGATCACTGAAGCTTGTTCATTTATTTTATGTTTACCCATGGTTTTCATAGACGCATCCTTGAATGCCGGAGAATCTTATAGTCTTTGAGGATTGTATCTGTGATGGAGCACTCTTTCCGATTTTAGCTAGGACAGCTTTCAGCCTGGTAATCAACCTTCAGTGAAAGCCTAAGGACTTTTGTCTAGTTGAACATGTTTCCCGTCTGGAATATGTAGCTTTCTAAAACCCATCTCCTTGCTGGGTTCCACATGTGTCGACTTGCCACTGTCTCCTCTAAGTTCTCTTTGGCCTTTTCATGGTCTATCATACATCTCCACTTATAACTTTTTGCCCTGGACCCTGTAGCACTCTCATAACCTTTTATTTTATAGGAACAATGCTTATGCTTTTTCCACCTGAGTTCTGAGTTGGACAAGACAAAAAAGAATGCTTGCATGAGTACTGTGAGGGCAGGTTAGCATAGATTTGCTCAGTAATTTACATCTCAGCTTAACTTCGCTTCTTATTGCTACAGGAAAATAGTTACTTCAAGAGCAATGCCACCACTGCACAGACAGAGACCATGGAAAAGATTCAGTGGGAAATGTCATAAAAATATATTTTTTCATATATTTTGATCATAATCATCCCAACTCCTCCCAGATATTTTCCACATACTTTCTTGCTCTTTCTTTCTCAAGGAAAAAACCATTACACCAAAATATCAAACTAAACAAAAAGTGTGTGTGTGTGTGTGTTTTCACATGCATGTGCACACACACAAACATACACACAAACAGGAATAAAACTATCAGCAACCACAAAAATATCACCATGAGTCTATTTATTGTTGGCCATCTCTTCCTGGGCATGGGGCCTACCCTGGAGTGTAGTTCATCTACCCAGTGACATACCAGTAAAGAAAGTGATTTTCCTTTTCCCAGAAGGTGTCAATTGCAAACAGCAGTGAGGCTTTGGCCCACATCCCTTCTCAGTGCTGGGAGTTTTGTCTTGTTTGAATCTATGCAAGTCTTGTATATTCTGTCACAGTTTCTGTGAATTTATATGTGAATCATTCCTTTTGTGTTTGGAAGATGCTGTTTCTTTGGAGTCTTTGGAGAATATCTATTAATCCTGGCTCTTAGAATCTTTTTGCTTCTTTTTGTTCATTGATTCCTAAGCCTTGAGAAAATGTGTTTGATTAAGACATCCCATTTAGGGCTGAATGCTCCAAAGCATCTTACTATCTGCACATTGTCCATTTGGGTCTCTGAGTAATGGTCTGATAGCATAGCAATATGCCATTAGGAGTCATTTGTATTATTATGTTTCTATAGTAGAATAAGTGTAGTAGATTTTCCCCATCATCTGTGATTTATCTAGTCTCAGGTCCTTGTTTCAGGTACATGTTCCAAGGCATGGAGTATGCCTTAAATCTAATTTTAGAAAATGGTTGTTAACTCCCATAACATTTGCTCCACTGTTGTACCAGAGCATATTACAGGAACGTCGTTGTTGCAGGTCTCAGGGATTGTAGCTGGATGATACTGCTAATTCTTTACCTCCTCTGGTAGCATACAGAGTACCTTATAGTATCATGAACACTAGTCAGTACAAGTGGAACTTCTAGTTGGATTCCAGCTCAATTCTCTGTTCAATGATATAAGTGAGTGGTGTCTTCAGAAATAAGGCCTTACTATCAGGTTGTGGAAAGTAACCAGTAGCCTTGACAATAGCCTTGGCAATAGTTTCCAATTTGGGAAGTGGGTCAATGGGGCCCAACTTTGGGCCAATGATTCAGCAAGTTATAACCCATTCCTAACAGTGGAGGTTTTAATTGGAAGTGTTGATGTTTTGTTGGGCCATTGTCTCCCCATTTAAATTCCTTTCATATATGTGCATGTATATATATTTTTTGGAAGCGTTTATAGTGCTGAGATTCCATATGGCTTTTCAAAAGAGCCTTTTAGTGTTAGTTGTCCTGCCCCATGTTCCTTACTTTTCTTTGCTCTACCATTTCCTTCCCTATTTAATCCTCCTATTCTAGTTTCCTGCTTATCTCTTCATAACATTATATTCTATTTCTCCTTCCCTGCCAGATCACTTCTTTCCCACCTGGTCCCTTACTAGGTACCTAATCTCTGTTATTATTCTGACTGAAACACACATATCTAAAGCCTAAAAGCTAACGTCCACATATATGAGACATATAATATTTGTCTTTTGTGGTCTGAGTTACCTCACTCAGGATGCGTGTTTCAAGCTCTATCCATTTATCTGAAAATCTCATAATTTCATTTTTCTTAACATCTGACTAATATTCCATTCTGTAAATGTATAGCATTTTCATTATGTATTCATTAGTTCATGAAAACCTAGGCTGTTTCCAATCTCTAGGTATTATGAATAAAACAGCAATAAACATGAACGAGCAAGTTCCATATAATAAAACGTACAACCCTTTGGATATATGCCCAAAGACAGTAAAAATGAATCTTTTTTATGTTTATTTATTACTTCAGGTTATATCTCCATCACAGTACCCCTCCTATCCCTTCCAACCCACTCCTCTGGAGTGGAGTGTCCCTACATATCAATTTCCCACCCCAGTTCAGCAGTCATATGAGGGCCAAGAGCCTCCTCATACACTGGGGGCCTACAAGACAGCACCAGTCCGGCAGAGTGTCTCATGGACAGGTAACAAAGTCTATGTCCCTGTTCCCTTTGTTGCATTGGCTGTAGCATAGTTATCCTGTACTATATGGCTAAAGTTTGATTATAAGTGAATAGATGCCATGTGCATCCTTCTGAGTTTGGGTTAGCTCACTCAGGATGAGCTTCTCTGCTTCCATCTATTTGGCTGCAAATTGCATGATTTCGTTGTTTCTGATGGCTGAGTAGTATTCCATTGTGTAGATGTACCACAGTTTTTTTGTTTTATTTTTTATCCATTCCTCGGTTGAGGGACATCTGGGTTGTTTCCAGTTTCTAGCTATTACAAATAAGACTGCTATGAATATAGATGAGGAAAATGAATCTTAAGGTAGATGAATTTTCAACTTTTTGAGGAACCACCACTCTGATTTCCATAGTGGGTGTACTAGTTTGTGCTCCTAACAGTAAAGAACACGTTTCCGTTTTCTTACATCTTCACCAGTATGTTCTGTCATATTTGTTTTATTGATCTTGGCCATTCTGATTGGGATAAAATGAAATCTCCAGATAGTTTTAACTTGCAATTCCCTGATATTAAAGGCTTTAAACATTTTGTTAGGGGTTTCTCAGTCATTTGTCTTTCTTTCTTTCTTTCTTTTGAGAGTTGTTTTGTGATATATCCCATTTTAAAATTATTATTACTATTATTTTTTGATGTTCATAGTTTTTAGTTCTTTATATAGTCTAAATACTAACCTTCTATAAGTTGTATAATTGGTAATTTTTTTCTATTCTGTAGGCCTCCTTTTTGCTCAAATGATGGTGTCCTTTGTCATACAGAAGCTTTTGAGCTTCATGAGGTCTCATTAATTGTTGGTCTTAATGCCTGTGCTATTGCTATTTTATTCACAAAGTCTTTTTCTATGCCAGTGAATTCAAGTCTGTTTCCTAGTTTCTTTTCTATGAGATTTAGATTATCTGTTCTTATGTTGAGGTCCTTGATAGATTTGAGTTGAATTTTGTACAGAGTTATAGATAAGGATTTATTTTCATTCTTCTACATGTAGCCATCCAGTTTGAGCAACACCATTTTCAGTTTTTGATGTAGGCACTTATGAGTTTGCCTCTTAGAACTACCTTCATTATGTCCCATATGACTGGGTGTGTTGTGTTTTAATTTCCATTCAATTCTAAAATTTTTTTTTTGTTTTGTTTTGTTTTTTTTTTTTTTTTTTTTTTTGTTTTGTTTTTCGAGACAGGGTTTCTCTGAATATCTCTGGCTGTCCTGGACTCGCTTTGTAGACCAGGCTGGCCTCGAACTCACAAAGATCCGCCTGCCTCTGCCTCCCAAGTGCTGGGATTAAAGGCGTGCGCCACCACCGCCCGGCGTTCAATTCTAAAATTTTTTAATTTCAGTTCTATTAAATTTGTTGAGACTTGCTTTGTGTTCTAATATGTGGTGAGTTTTGGAGAACATTTCATGTACTGCTAAAAAGAAATACATTATTTAGTGTCCAGGTAGAACATTCTGTACATCTTGGTTTATGACATTACTTGACTCTGTCAATTCTCTGTTTAATTTTTATCTGGGTCACTTGACTGTTGGCTACACTTGGGCACTGAAGTGACTCATTGTCAAAATGTTAAGGTTAATATGTGATTTTAGCTATAGTAGTGTTTCTTTTTTGAACTTGTGTGCGCTGTGTTTGCTACATAAATGTTTAGAAGTACAATATTGTCTTGATAGACCATCTGATAAATAGTTATAGCCTTTCCCTATTTCTTCTGATTAGTGCTGGTTTAGAGCCTATTTTGTCAGATATTAAAGCAACTATGTCTGCTTGCTTCTAGCTCCATTTGCTTGAAATAATTTTTTTCCATCCTTTCCCCCTAAGGTAATGTCTGTCCTTGGTGGGTAGATACATTTCTTGGATGGATCCTATTTGTTAATGCAATCTATTAGCTTGTATCTTTTTATTGGAAATTGAAACAATTAATATTGAGTTATTAATGAATTTATTAACTCCTGTTATTTTTGTTGTTGTTGTTATGGTGTGAATTTCCCTATTCCCTCTTTGATGAACCACTCTTGTTTTATTTATTTATTCCTTTTGTCTTCTTGACTGTATGTAATCTTATCATTGGACTGAAATTTTCCTTCTTTGGTGGACAGAAATTAGTTAGTTTGTTTTTTTTTTTAATTGTGGAAGTGTTTTCATTCTCTATCATCTGTGCTTGATAGTTTTGCTCAGTATAGTTTTCTGGGCTAGCATCTGTAGTCCCAGAGTTTTTGAATAGCCATCCAGGTCCTTCTGACTTTTCGAGTCTCCCAGCATCTGTAGTCCCAGAGTTTTTGAATAGCCATCCAGGTCCTTCTGACCTTTCGAGTCTCCTTTGAAAAGTCAAGAGAGTGTTATACATCTAAGAAGATACTTTTAAAATTGTGTTGCAATTAGTATGAATGTTGAGTCAGATATAGAACTTCAAACTCATGGAGATGTTTAGATAGTAGAATGTTAAAGTTAGGTACCAAATACATATGGACTCGTCATTGGGAATGTATGTTAAGCCATATAACCCTCATAACTGTGGCCTAATTACCTCTGTTGTACTGTATTGTACAACTGTAGGGGAAAATAAGATATACCTTAAACTTAAAAGAAAAAAAAAGGGGAAGAGGATGGGGGGTTGAGGGTGGGAGGGTGGGACTGGAGAGGGAATAGGGAGGGGACTGCGATTGAGATGTAACTTGAAGAAATAAAAAAATAAAGGAAAAAAAAAAAGTCCAGTATTATTCTAATGGGCCTACCTTATATGCAACTTTTTCTTTTTCCTTTAAAGCTTTTAGTCTCCCCTTCCCCATCTCCTTGGATTTTTTTTTCTGTACATTTGGTGTTTTGATCATTATGTATTATGGAAAGTTTTTCTGATCCTGTTTATTTGGTATTTTGTATGCCTCTTGTACCTTGATAGGAATTATTTTCTTTAGATTGGGGGAATTTCTTCTATGATTTTGTTAAAATTACTTTCTGTGCCTGGCGCTCTTCAACCTTATTATTTATAGGTTTGGTCTTTTCATGGTGTCTCATATTTCCTGGAAGTTTTGTGCTTGATTTTTTTGTTTGTTTGTTTTTAGATTTAATGTTTTCTGTGACTGAGCTATCCATTTCTTCAATTTTGTTTTGGACACCTGAGATTCTTGTCTGTATTGTAATCCACTGAGGATACTTACCTTTGAGTTTTTTTGTCTGACATTATAAGTTTTTCTCTTTCAGTTTTATTTCAGTTTGCTTTGCTTATTTGTTTGCTTGTTTTGTGATTCTATTTCTTTGTTAAATTCTTTTATATCTTGAATTGTTTTCATTATTTTATTCAGCTGTTTGTGTTTTCACAGACTACATTAAAGGATTTATTCATATGCTCTTTAGGGTCTTTGAACATATTCATAATTACTATTTTGAATTTCTTGTCTTGGTTTTCAACTAAGTAACATGTTGAATATTTTTAACTCTAAGAATTCTTATTTTCCTGGCTGGCCCCCCCTCCAATAATCAAGACAGAGTCCTATTGATTTATTTGAATAGCTTTAGCACAATAACTGGCCAATTACCCCTAAACTATTTGTTTATGCTAACCTGGCTATTTCCCAGCTGCGTTCCCCAAGTTACTGGCCAATCAACCATCCTGTCTGTGCTGAATTCGCTCCACCAGGCCATGTTCTCCTTCTCCATCTTCTTTCTTCTCCCTCTCTATCTCTTTCTTTTATGTATAACCTTCAGTTCTGATTTTATGTAAATACTTAAGAATTTATGTAAAATTCTTAAAATTGCTTATCTTTCAGTTCAAAAGGGGCATATTGGCTTTTGTTAGCTGGCTTCAGTATTCCAGTTAGGAGACTTTTATTGTTATAAGAAGTGGTCTGTGGTGGTTTGTGAGCAAGTCACAGAAATCATAACATATAGTAGCCTGTACTGGGAAGTACTATGCCCTCTCTCTTTGTCTCTGTTTGTTTGTCTCTCTCCCTCCCTTCCTTTTTCTCCCTCTCTTTTAATTTTTCTCTCAGTCTCCATCCACCCCAGCTTTGTACCTTAGTCAGCAGGGTGATGTATTAACAGGTGAGTGAGAGCCACCACATCTGCTAGGGATCCAGGGTGCTACTATCAATGCTTTTTTAAAGTAGACAATTGGCTTTTTTTTGTGTATAAATTCTGCACTTTTCCCTCTAGTGCGTTTCTGTGTTATAAGTTATCTCTGTCAAGTGCCTATATAAGTTTGTTTTTCTTACTGTGATGAAATACCTGAAGATGTGCACTTAAAAAGAAAAACAGTTACTTAGCCACATTTTTTAAGGCTGGTATTCCAGGCAGTACTGTGCTAGTTCTGCACAGGGTCCTCTTGGCTGTATTACCTCATGGTAGATGACACCACAATGTCAGGAACACTTGCAGCAAGGAGTGATCACTGTGGAATAGAAAGCCAAAAGGAGTTGGGAAGATTCAGTCTTGTTCTTTCAATAACCCATGCCAGGAAATAAGCATTCTTTTCCTAAAGTAGACTCCTAATGACCTAAAAACTTCCCACTGGGCCTTGCCTCTTAGGTTTCATTGCCTTCCACATCACTACCATGGAGACTGAGCTTCTAGCTTGAGCCCTTGAGGGACAAAACACACCAGCCCAAAGTAATGGCCTTATTCTGAACTCAGAATTTCTTGGTGACTTTTGATGATACAGCTTCTAACCTGGCCCAAGACAAGCTTGCTTATAGTCTTAAAAAGTGATATATTGACATTTACATTAGACAGATTTTTAATCTGTGACTATCTTTTTGAGAATCTGATGAAGTATAGTCATTGGTTTCTTCCCAAAGACTGCCATCTTCATTCATATGTCAGCAGTAAGGATACTTATAAAAGTTCTTGAATATAGAGGTCGTGATATGATAGCCTCAAGGGCCTAGAGGCATTACATAAGAGATGATCCTTTTTAAACTCTGTGTTGGTTGCTTTGCCTATAGCTTTTTTCAAATTCAGATTTCTTTATTCTGTCTTAAAAGAATAGGCTTAGTAATATTCTTAGATAGAAGATGGAACATTGCCAAACCTAGATAGTTCCACCAGCCTTTGATCATTCTGTTAAGTCAGAGTCAAAAAGGAATACTAAATTAGTTTTTAAAGATGATTCATGTCCCTGATATATCAGGTTAAATTTATAGTTAGATTTTTAGCTAACTTTTACCTTATCTAGGGGATACACTTTTCACATAGTGTTCCCCTATGTGCCCCCAGTCCATGGTACTATTTTGAGGTGGTGGAACCATTTTAGAGGTAGGACATCAAGAGACTTTTGTTGCCTTTGAGGGCATACTTTTAAAATGTAAAGAGTGATACAACAAATATTTGGCACTTAAGTAGAGCAGCATCCCATAGCTAACATGTTTATCCCTAGTAGATGTCATCAGCCATACAATAAAAGCCATTCTGATGAAATTCCAGGTGGAAATGAGGAACAAGTTTTGGAAGGCAGAGTAATGGCCATCCGTGTCATTCAGAAAGAATGTGCTAGGGTGCTTTCCTAATGTCTGTGAAGCCCTTGGCTCCATTCTTAGCACCAAAATCAAACAAAACACAAAATCAGTTCAGTCGAATTGTCTTTAGACTTTATGGAGTACAGAACTTAAGAGTAATGAGCTGGAATGTCTCATGGAAGAAACATCTAAACAGGGGAGCATTGAGGTGATCACGTCACTGCAGGAGAGAAATGACTCACAGGTGGAATTCATAATTAAAAGAGAAGCTGACTGGAAAATAGCTCTAACAATGAAACTGGAACCAGGGAATTGGGGTGACATTTTGTGGATTCTTAGTTTCCTTGATTAAAAAAGGAGATTTTAAAATGGACTCAGGTGTGGCATGCCCCCACATTTCAGCGCCCCCTCCGTTCATCAGTCATATGAGGGCTAAGAGCTTCCTCTTGCCCTGGGGGCCTACATGGCAGCTCCACTAGGGCAGTGTCCCACTAACAGGTAACAAAGTCCATGTCCCAGTTCTTTTTGGTCTGTTGGTTGTAGGATAGTTATCCTGTACTATATGGCTAAAATACAGTTATAAGAATACATGCCATGTTCATTTTTCCGGGTCTGGGTTAGCTCACTCAGGATGAAGTAATAAATAAACGTAAATTAAAAAAAAGGGACTCAGAAGGAAGCTTAAGGACTATTTTCTTATACCTGTATAGAGAAACCATAGGGCTAGCAAGCTGTAAATCTTGGCAGCTAGAAGGAGCCAGATGGAGAAGAGGAAGAGAGGGTCTCACCTTTTGAGTTAGGGTTCACAAAAACAGACTGGTTAGGTAATGGAGGTTGATAAATAGCTGTATGGGGTTAGGGCTAATTTAGAGAAAGAGTGGAATATCCAGAGGATCAGACAAGCATGCCTAAGTTTTCACCTGTATTGTAATCAATAAAAAGGGGAAAAGGAAAGGTAATAATTTTAATAGGTTGGAATTGAGGCTTACCAGTAAATATCTGTGAGCAACTGCTCCAAGGAAGGGGTCTCTGTACTCTGTATTCTCTTGAATAAAGAGTCAAAGAGAATACAACTAGATTCAGGACTTGACCTTTGACACCTTCCCATTTCTCCCAGGTAAAAGATTTCATCACTGCTGTGAAAAGTTACTTTTTAAAAATGTTTTATATTTTATATTATTTTTATATTTTATATTTTTATATTATTTATATATAACTCTATATACCTCTCTTTGTCTCTCTCCATATACATACATATTTTTGGGGGGGGGCAGGACCCTACTCTGTAACCTAAATATAATATAATGTATTGACCTTAAACACATGTCAGTTCTGCATCAGCCTGCTGAGTGAGGCACACATCTAGTTTTTATAAACATTGCAGTACGCCATTGAATTCTGTCGCCCAGATTTGTTACTGATTTTTGTGTTAGCTTAGTAGGTACTAATTGGTTAAAGGGGTTGAAAATTTGAAGCAGAATAGTATAGTCCCTATTACGGTTTCTATTTATGATTCCTTTCTAAAAATCATTAACTTTATTAGTTGAAAATTTGTTGTATATATTTAGGAAATATTACTGCTCTATAAAAAGGAATCATTTACAATGGGATGTCCTTTAAAATAGGCAATATTTTGGGTTATGAGTTGAACAGATAATAAATGATGAGTTGCACTATAGTAGTTAAGGTACTGCTTCAAGGTGTAGCATGTGGCCTCTGAGTGGCATAGTGAGTGTGGTGATTTGAATAAGAATGGCCCCCATAGGCTTATATATTTGAATGCTTAATCATTATGGAGCAGCAATATTTGAGAAGAATTAGGAGATGTGGCCTTGTTGGAGGAAGTGTATCCCTGGGGTAGGCTTTGAGGTTTAAAACATTCACACCAGGCCCAGTCTTTCTGCTTGCTTTTGGATCGGGATGTAGCTCTTAGCTACTTCTCCAGCACCACACTGGCCTGCCACCATGCTTCCTGCCACCATGCTTCCCACAAATGATGATAATGGACTAAGACTCTGAAACTGTAAGCATGCCTCCAATTAAATATTTTACTTTACAAGAGTTGCCAAGGTCCTGATGTCTTTTCCCAGAAATAGAACACTGACTAAGACAGTGAGGAAGATGCTTGCTAAAAGTTACAGTGTATCTATCCTATATTTCATATGCACTATACTGTTGTTAATAACTTAAATATTTAACTGTTAAATCTAAGGTAGGGAGTAATTCCATGATGCTTAGGTAAAATACATACATTCTAGTAGCAACCTTTTCTTTCAGGTCCCACTTACTGAAATGAAATTTGTAGGTTTTTCTTTCTATGACATATTCTGTGAAATTCTGTAGGGTAAGTATGTATATAGTATATTATGTATGTATATTACTTATTAGATATTCTAATATGATAGGAAATACTCAAATGACAGAAGAGAATGTTCATTATTGGTTCTGGAAGGAATTGTTCAGTGAATTTTTCTAGAAATAACATTCTATATATGCTTGTTTTTAAAAACACTCTTTGTTATGGGAGTTTGAAAACTTACAATTGGAGAACATCCTTTTACCCATCTTTAGCATTCATTCTTTATGGCCATGTCAACTAAACTTGTTTCATTATTCACATTCTTCCGGTCCTGTTTCTTTCTTTCCTTCTTTTTTTCCTTCTCAAGAATAATAAAACTGAGAAATCTTCAGGAGGCGTATAAATATTTACTTGATTTTGAAATAGTTTCAACACTTAAAACAAAATGAAATTTATTTTCTGTTTTCTTATTTTTAGATTTAGAAGTGATTTTCTTACAAAATTCAAAATGTCAAGGTATTAATACAAGAAAGCATTTTGTAGGAATTACTATATTTTATAAATTTGCACATCATATAAATTACATTTTCTTGAAAGATATAAAATTCCTTTTTAAAATTAAAGACTGCAGTATGCTAGAAGAGGAAGATGTCTTTTAAAAATAGCATATATTAATTTATTTAATACTTTTTATGGAGTGTTATTAAATGGTATTCCTAATTTTGTAGATAATATTTTAAATTCAGTTAATTTTCCAATCTGAAATAATTTTTGAAAAACTAAACATTTTTAAAATTAGTTTTGATGAAATGTATACATCTACATCCTAAGAAACTCTTTATAGTTTGGTAAAACAGAGACAGCATAATTTGTAATTTGTAACAAAATGTAATTTGTAATTAAGTTTCCTTATGTCTTCAAGGGAAAGTCCTATAGTTTGGCAGCTTATCTATGTTTTTCTTTGTCATATTGAATGTTTATCATACTACATATAGAATAATTATTTTAGGATCATATATATATATACTTTTCATTAATGGAAGGGTTTGTTAGTTTATTAAGTTGATTATAAAAATTACTTGAGATTTATAGTGTCTCAGAAAAATGGATGGTGTTAGCTGTGACTTTGTTGATACTAGATAAGAAATTCAAGGTATTGTCCAGATACTTATTTTACTGTATTTAAAATTTGTTTCTAGTAGTTGTATTGAAAACTTAGATGCTGCCTCTAGTTTTACAGTTTATATAATAAAATTCCTCCTTGTATGCACCATTGCTTGTTAGAAATAAGTTGGTTTTGCAGTCTTAGAAAATTGCCTAGTTAAACACTGTGAATTATGGTACAGTTATTGAGTGTTCAAGACTCAGTTTAACTGTTGGTATTAGCTAGCACTGTGCCTATTCTGGTATATGTGCCTCTATTAATGTCTTTATTTGTGTGTATTGTTAAACTTTAGAAACCATGGAATATTATTAAATGTATTTTTTCAATGAGGGAAAGTCAGTTATTATCATGATATAGAATCAGTAGGATACTTTATATGATTAGATTTTTAAAATTTATTTTAAAATGATTTCTCTGGTAGCTGTTTTACTTGATTTCAAGTGGCTGTGCTTAACAGTTGTCATTAGGGACTGATTTGACTTGCTCTAATGCTTTTAACCTTTGTTATGCCAAGAACTTCAGTTGGTTGTGTGGCAATGTAAGCTTTTGTGTGCAGGAGTATGCCATTGCATCAGAACTTGGCACCCACATGAATTTTAAGAAAACAGGCTGTTTGTTCCCCGGAGAAACTATTCTATAAGCTGACTCTGTTTTTATAGTCTGTTCAGTGCTAGATTAAGTGATTTAGTTTAGTTTGGCTTGGGGCAAAACGTTTCAGGATATTTTATAAAATCCTGGTATATGATTAGCCCTGTGAAAATAATACTAGTTTTAAAGTTTTGCTTTTTTTTTTTTTTAAGCCATTGGACTGTGCCATGTCATGTATTCTCAAGTGTTGTTCGCTACTTGCATTGAAGGTTTCTGCACCATTCAAAATGATGTATGTTATTTTTGTTTGCAAAATTAAAAATTTGGAAAACCAGATATTTATTTATTTTAATTGATTACCTTTCATGACTTCGTTTGGAGAAGGGGTGGGTGTTAGAGGAATGAATGAATGGTGAGTGAGTACATGAGATTGATTTAGTGTAAGGAATTCGCTCTTGCCTTTAAGAAGACTGACAAGTCACAAGATCTACAGTCAGCTGGTAAGTATGGAGAGCCTGTAGTTCCATTCCAGTCTGCAGTGAGGACCATGAGCCCTTGTAGTCTAGTTCCGATTTTGAAGCCTAGTGGACTTGAGCCCAAAGAAAAGTAGACATTTGGGTGTGAGGACCAACGCTTCAACTTCCAGTCTGAAGGCAGCCAGGCAGTTCTGGCTCTGTAGAACTCAGCCTTTTGTTTTGTCCAGCAGACCTCCCACTGACTAACTGCATGGCCCACTCATTAGGGAGGACAGTCCATTTTAGCAAGTCTATTGATTTCAAATGTTGGGCTTAGCCAGATACACCCTCAAGACACTCGTAAGTTACTCCTTGGTCAAGCAGCTGATCCAGCCAAGTTGATAGATACAGTCTGTGTTACAGTGACTTTAGTGATAGGAAATAGTCTTAAAAATTTGTTATGACTAAAGCAATATACCAAAGGGGAAATAGATGATGTAGAAAAATAGTCATAATGTGGAATAATTTATTTTAATTTAATTTTAAGACTTTACACTCCTTAATTCTGAGAATACTATAAATGATTACTAGTTGATCTAAGAAATACAGTTTTAAGAAACAGTTATGTTAGACATGTTGACATATAATTTCAAAAGAGCCTGTGATCCCAGTTCTCAGGAGTTGCTAAAGCAGAAAGATTGTTGAATTTGAGGCCATCCTGCTCTACATAGAATCCAAGGACAGCATGTCTGAGAAAACAAAACAAAACAAAACCAAAAGAAGGGATAGCATATAGCTCAATGACTGGTGCTTGCCTATTATGTGCAAGGCCCTAGGTTTATCCTCAGGACTGTAATGCAGACTTGGTTAATTGCCACAGACCCTTACCAAATCTGTTAATTTGTTTTGAGCTTTTTTCATATACTTAACCTAAGTAAGCAAATAACTATAATAAAGTATGACTATAAAAGGCTAATTAGATAATAATGCTTTCAGTGTTTCAAGAGAGTCATTAAAGATAGCTTACTTTTTGTGCTTGTTAGCTCTCTTAGGTAGAATGTGATGCCTTGGTGGTTTCCATTTAAATCACAAAGTTACTTATAAATATTTAAATTGTAAAGGAAAACAATCCAGGCACACAGCAAAATAGCATTGTACTTACAGCTATGAAATGAAGATAAACATTTCTTTCTTAGCTTGCCACCATGTATCCACCTACATCTAAGCCTTTTTCAGCAGATAATTAATTCACTACGAGTAATTTCTTGTGTGTACATATTTAAGAAAAATACTGTGCCTATTTAAGAATATTCAGATATAAATATAATTACAAGTTTTGCTGTTTTTATGTATCCATATCCTATTGTTTTGAAAGAAAACATATTTCTAGGCTGGGCATGGTGGCGCACGCCTTTAATCTTAGCACTCTAGAGGCAGAGGCAGGTGGATCTCTGTGAGTTTGCGGCCAGCCTGGTCTACAAAAGGAGTCCAGGACAGCCAGAGCTGTTACACAGAAAAACTTTTGTCTCAAAAAATAAACAAACAAACAAAAAACAAAACAAAATGAAAAGCATATATTTGTATGGGATATTTTCTATGTTCTTTATTCTTCTTTTATATCTGTTAAAGCAATATCTGGTTCATAGTATATAATTGCTGAAGAACATTTGTTAAAAGAATCTTCCATACGTTGTATGTTTACCTCTGTGTTTGTGGACTAAATCTTACAGATTAGATATGTTATATTGGACCACATTTTATATGACCCATTCTTTATTGATGGACATTTATGCAGTTACATCTGTTTCTCTCCATCCTCCATCTGTTCATCACATACTAGGTACTTCATGTTTTCTACGGATATAGAGATGCAGAAAAATCAGAGGCCTGTTTCTGTGTAACTTCCATGTATAAAGTAGTTGAAATATATCAGGATCAGAGAAAACCTACCTAAATTAGCTTCATGAAGACAGCAGCTTAGGTAATGAGATCTTGAGATAGGATGGCTAGTGAACTTCTTTCTAAAGTGGTGACTTCGTAGCCTAACTTGAATGATGAAAAAACTCTTCAGAAGTCTGGGGAAGAGTATAGGCAGAGAGAAAAGCAAGTATAGAGGCATCAGAGAAAGAATAACACAGGTGTATACGAGGAACAGAAGTCCAGTATGACTAGAGGATCAGTATTTGCCCTTAGAAATTATATTGCTCTCTGACTATTTCTGTACATAGAAACATTTACACAGGTTTGTTGTTGTTATCGTTTTGTAAATGCCTTAAGTTTTAGTTTAGTCAAATAATGTGTGAATTTTCTTCTTTTGGTAACTATGAGCCAGAGCCACATTTATTCCATATGCTTTCTCTCTGAACCTCTTTTGCTCTCCTGGCTCTGTGGAACTTTACTTGCTGCCTAGTAGCAGTAAGTGGGCAGTTGACTGAAAGAAATTCTTTTGGAGAAAGAACCCAGCAGAGATTGTGACTGTTTGAGGGAATTTTCTTCAGTAAGTTGAAAAGCTAGGCAAATCATATGCTTAGGTTGTATGCATGTCACATCATGTGACAAAGATAATTGGACCGTGATTGTATGCTGCTCCCCTTTGGCCATTTAATGAAACTGTTTCCATAAAGCAACTGTCAACATTTCTCAAACTAGAAAACACAGAATTTGGAATTTGTAGTTGGATACATTGTATTGTTAAAAATGACTCCTAGTTTGACACTTGGATTTCATGTATATAAACTCATGATTTGATTAGGGGGGCATTATTTTTTTCAATGTACAACCAACCAAAGCTAGCAAGAAAACAAAAACCATAGCAAAAGAACCTTTGTGAAAATGTAGTTTTTATAAAGAAAGTTTATTTTGTATTTAAAATAAGTTTTTAAAACCTTGGAGGGCCTGAGAGATGGGTCAATGGTAAAGAACAGGGAATGCTCCTCTAGGTGGCCTGGGTTCAGTTCCAAGTACTCATGTGATGTCTGACAGCCATCTGTGACTTCAGTCTCAGGGGATCTAATGGCCTCTTCTGGTCTCAGTAGGTACTGAGGCATGCAAGGGTGCAAGGGTGATACCTTGATACATGCAAATAAAACACCTATATGCTTTTTTTTAAAATCATGGGTGCTGTGACACTGGAGAAGAATCCCATTTTAAAAACCTTTTTTCTATAAAAATATATTAACTTTAAAAGTCAAATGTTAGAGTTACTTATGATTTGTTTTAGCCAAATCTGAAATTTCAGACTGGTCTATGAACAAATTTTTCTTCATGAAGTATTTTAATGCTGAGTAAATAAAGATTGATAAGCCACATTTGAAAGCATAGAGATGTTTGTTTTAATTTTTTCAATCTACATTTTTGTGAGTGTAGGTAATTATGTCACACATTAAGATTCTTATGTACTTACAGAGAAAAAGGGGTGTGCAGTTTGGTTTAATTTTTTAATTTTTTTATTCTTCATAACAAAATTCACTCCTTGGAGAATTATAAGTAACTTGGAGGAATGAAATTAGGAATTTGGTGGAGATTTTAACTAACAAAAGCTAATGTTATACTATGTTCATTTTATTAGTTTTTCAAAAACAGGATATTCTTTCTAGCATGATTTACAATTTTGGTTTGAAGTTAATTTTATTTTGCTTTTTGAACTTTATATAAATTTCTAATAATTAAGCAATTAACTTTTATTGTCTCTAAGTAGCATTTAGCTCAATTTATCTGGTTTTTTTCAAATTATCTGAAGTTTTACTACTATAAAATCATTCAATTATATTTAATATAAATATGTTTTTCTGAAACTAAGTTATTAAAAGGAAGTTCTTAAGGACAATAATCAGTATTTTATTATCCTTAACCCTTATCTTATAAAGGACAGAAGTGTAAAATATGTTATATGTTTACAGAAATATATTCCTGTTATAATATATAGAGATATTTTAATTGTTTGGATCTCTAAAATATCTAACTTTTGCTTAAGAATATGCAAATGTGCTATTAAATCTGCTTTTTAAGATTTTCCAGTTTAATATCTGAATCCAAATTCATAAAGAGTTGGAAAAATGAGATGTCTGAGCTATAGGATTCACAGGGATTTCATATGAAGCCTATTTAATCAGGATAACACAGTTATTAATATTCATAATGTCAGTTGGAACACAAATGACAGACTATGAGGCCTAAAATTTTTACTTGCTGAATTTATTAAAAGTAGCTTAAAAAATTAATGGAATTTAAGTAAAGTTGGTGAATATGAAAATCGTGTTAGCAGAAAAAAACTATTAGAACTTTCTTTGAGATCATTTTACATTGATGTCTTTTGACAGGTTTCATTGGTACTTAAAGAAGATAGATGCATGAATGGTCATTTAAGAGGATTTAAACACATTGGCACATTAATTTTTACATGAATAATAAGTACTTTCCAGAGGCAATTAACTTACAGTGTACAAGATATGAATTGGGAAATAAGACTCTGACATCAAGGTCAAAGAAAATGTGCTGTACATTTTAAACTTAGTGGCAGGACTTCTAATATTTTGATTTATTTTCATAGTTTACATAAGAATTTATTTTGAGTATGATTTTAATGCATTTGAGAGCAAATTAGAAGAACATTGGTTTAGAATTTTTTTCTTCCCAAAGGATGATGGTGTAGTGGTAAACATTAACTGTTTGCACTTACTGAAGATAAACATTTGTGATAATTGCAAAATTTTATTAGAGAACATGTTCAATTCTGCAGAAAGGCAAAGGGATACAGGTTAGGTGCTTGTGTTTTAAAATATAATAAGTAAGCTTCCTAAATGTGTGACATTAAAGATCATCTGGGTAGAACATAACTAGGTACTTCCTTAATTTTAAGGTAAAAACTTAAAAAGTTGGTAATTCTATATTTAAGACCAGCAAGCATTTGCTGCAGTGCCCCTACCTTTGTGCTTTAAGTTATTCCTTTTTTTTCAGTTGCACTGAATTTTTTTTAACATTTATTTATGTCTTCAAGCTACATCTCAGTCAAAGTCCCCTCCCTCCTCCCCCTCCCAGTCCCTCCCAGTCCCTCCCTCCTACTCTTTCCCCCCCCCTCACCCTCCCATCTGCTTTTGTTGTTGTTGTTTTTTAATTTAAGGTGCATCTTTTTTCTCCCCAACAGTTCCCCCTTTTAGTCCACGAGTCTGTTATTGGGCTTTAAGTTATTCTTGAACTTGATAAATGGATTCATAGTTAAGAGCACTTTCTCCTCTTCCAGCGGACCTGAGTTTGGTTCCCAGCATCTGCACTGGGCAGCTAACAACTGCCTGCAACTCCAGCTCCAAAGCGTCAGATGCCCACTTTTGGCCTCTGCAGGCATACATACATTTGGCACCAATACACATGCAAGTGTGCATAATTTTAAACTACTTTTATAATGACAATTGTAGTCATTAATTTTTTTATTAATTTTTATTATTGAATTTAAAAACAATCGTACAGCCATAATGCACTATGTCAGCTGATATTTTTCACACAAATATTGCACTTATGAAAGCATAGCTTAGTTATGACATACGCACCCAGAATTGACAGTCCAGATGGGTGCAGGAAGATTCACTTACAATCAGTCAATGCTACACAAGCATGAATTGGTTTCATTAAGTTTAGAAATTGCTCAGTACATTTTGATTCTCAGGCTCAAAAATTTTTTTTACTGAAAAAAGAATTAATTATATCTATTCTATATATTGCTATATTATAGTACATTTATCTGGGCTTGTGAGACAAAATAATGTCAATTTAATATGCCATTTATTTATTGTCTGGAGGCTTTTAAAAGTTAAGTTTTTTTTTTTTTTAAGTGGAAATCTTTGGCTCTGAGAAATTCACTTATCTGCCCAGGAGAGGGCAGCATATTACTACAGCAGGCTTATTAAAAAAAAAAAAATTGCCCTGCTTAGGCTGTCAATGTTTCTTGTAATTACTCCCAGTATATTTGTTGCTTGCTTATGAATTAACTTGCATTTATGGAACTAAATCATTCCAATCATTTAATTACACCTGAGGAGCTGAACTATAATTGCTTGCTTCCAACTAGGATCTGATATGGCTTGAGCAGTATTAATTTGGTGTTTACTTTTCTGAGTGCTAAAAGCATTAAAATGATTGTGCAATGGGATTACATTTTACTAATTGCTGGCATTCATTAGCTGGGTAAATGATGAGGAAGAGTGACTGTATAGTGTAGAGGGATAAAATTATGGTTTTAAATAGTATATTACTAAGCACATTAAGGCCTGTAAGACATGCTATAAAATACTCCAGAGGTTATTAAAGACTGTATTTTCTACATGTCTTGCTATATGAATCTCTTATTAAAATACTGCAATTATTATTAACCTTTTTGGGCAATATGTAGGGAAATAGCTTCATCGACCAGAACATATTTCTTTGATATTAATAACTTTCTATATTTTCAGCTAATCCAAAAGTAAATGAGGAACTTAGAAAAGATTGCCAACTCCAGATCAACATATTTAGAGAAAATTGGAAAAGAAGCTTACTACAGCTTTATTTGAGCACTTTTGAAAGAACACAGGGTTCTAGTTGTGAGGTAAATCTAATTTCATTCTCCTTTTAAAAGGAAGGATGAAGAAAGGAAAATAGGAAGGAAGTAAAACCTGTATTACTTTTATCATGTTTTTTAAAACAAATGCAGAAGAAAAATCCCAATGATTTAATGAGTTGATTATTTTAAAAAATTAGAATAGCAATCTTAAATTGCCTTTGCAGGTGTTAAGTGTTTTATATGAATATTTGTGTAGTAAATTGAAATCACTACATTTGAAGGTTTAGATATGAAGAGGTTTATACCATGAATAGTAAAGTTTCTGAACACATGAGGTTGTAGTTTGAGACGTAAGTGAAATAAGTTATATACTCCACAACCTGAGAAGTGAGACTATGTGAAAGTTTGGTTTGTCTGTATTTATGAAAACATATCTACTGTGAGATATGTTTAAAATGAAATAACATTTTCCTGAGACAAAGACTTAATTTCACCTGTTGAAAGATAGTTAATTTTCCTATTATAGATGTTTTAGAAAGCTATTTATCCTACAAGTCTGTTAAAAAAAGGGTAAGATTTAGGAGTGTTTTGATATATTGTTTTAAGTTTATTTATCTAGAGCTGGCTTTATTTTAGCTTCAATCTTGGAGCCAAAAGCAGAGACAGTGCCAGAATAATCAGCAGTTCACATGGAGGGCTGGTCGGAAGGTAGGGACACTTAAATAGTAATACCAAATGCTTCGTGTGGTGGAAGTTCAAGGCACTGAGTGAAGTGTATTTGTCCTACCAATAAGTTAGCCTAAAACAATAAGTACACACACTCTTGTGCATGCATGTAATTGTGCATACATGTGTGCACCCACACAAAGAGACTTACTGAAAAAGAGACACAAAGAAAGACATAGAGACACTCAATGAATTTAGAGATACCAGAGTAGGAGAGACACATGTCGTGGAGGAGACAGCAATATACAGTGAAACAGAGAACAAGGAAAGAAAGAGACAAGAGACAGAAAGGCACAGGCATATGCACAGAAAAGCATAGGAACTCACAGCCGCAAAAGACATACAGAGTGGAAGACGGGTGTGGGGAGATAAACATTTACATGGGACAGCAGAGAAAGGCACATCAAGAGAGAAACACAGAACAGACTGAAACACAGACTGAGAAACAGAAACATGTCTACAATAAGACACACCCATAGAAACTCAGAGGGAAACAAATTCGGAATGGCAAAGACAGCAATTAAGGATGTACAGACGTACAAAGGCCGACTCTCAGACACAGGGAGAGACACAGAGAGAAGACATAGGTATGCAGAAAGAGTGATGCAGACAGAAAAAGAATGGCAGTCTAAACATTAAGGCAGCCCTAAAAATGCTGAAGTGGAAGGGAATATTTAGGAGGCTTGGCTGGGTCCTAGTAAAGTTCTTAAGTAGATAATTTTGAACATGGTACCTGTAGTTTAAGGCTTAAAACATTTAAACCTTAAAAAGACTTCAGTCTTTTGTCTTGGTTTGGGGTCCTTTTCTTCTAAAATAAGTCTTTACTATGTAAAGTAGCTACTTAAAAAAAATTGAAAGCTATTCCAAGGGACAGTCTGATGATCATTGAGTAAGTTGCTACATATTGTTTTGAAGTATAGAAAGGTACTATAATTTATGAATATTTTTCTAACTTCTTTGTTTTTGTTTTTCATAGGTGAAACTTTATTCTGCCATTAGTGATTTACTTTCTTGTGTGAGACTCTGGGCTGCTTTTGATGAGTTTATGTTTCAGATAACTGAGTTTTCTTTAAAATGATAGTATGCCATGTATGGTTTCATTGTAAAGGTAATAGTTTTGTGTATGGACTATTTGCACTTTATTTTTATGAAAGGAAGTTTTCGTGTGAACTGGAACTAATTTGTTGTGCCTATTTTCTTCTCTTTTCAAACTAAACTAGCAAACATTCTTATTTTGAATAACTGAAGAGGCATTCCATTCAACCAGCTTAAGTACAAGATGAAATAAGAAGGCAAATAATGGTGTGCCTCTTAATTACATTCTCCAGTCTTAGGTCAACAGGTAAATGTAGCATCATTTCAGTGTTGTGGTAATGGATACGCTTCAGCAGTGAACTCTCACATGTTATCTTGATCCTAAAGTTCACAACATTAATCTTAAATTGCTTAAAGTTCTACCCCACACAGATATTAAAGCCTATTCTTATGGATAATTATCTTATTGAATCTTATTTTACTTTTGTAAACGAAAGTGGCTTAATTAAAACTCATACCAAGTAGCAATGTCTTTTCATTGCCTTAAATTTCATAAGAAATACTTGTAGCCTTTCTTTTCTGTATTTCTTTTTTAAAATTATAATTTTAATTAAAATATAATTACATCACTTTCCCCCTTTCTCTTTTTTTCCCTCTAACACCTTCCATGTTTCCACATTCACTCCCCCTCAAACTTATAGTCTCTCTTTCTTTTATTATTGTTATATATATATTGAATTTCTTATGCAAATTTTGCTGAAATATTTTAAATCAAAGAGCTTATTAGATAAATTAGACATGAGCATTTACTTTTGTGTGTGTTCTATCATTATATAAATATTAGAAAATGTGAGCCTGAGATAGATGGGATAGAGGGTGAAGGCATTTAAAAGCATCTTCAAGCTTCCTTACATAGTTGAAGTGCAACCTTGAATGAAACAATGAGCTGAATCTAAATTGCTAGAGTAAAATAGCCACCTGAACACTGACACAGTCTTCTGAAATAAAGACGTTTCACCTTGTTATGAAACAGTTCTGTTTTTCAGAATTCTTTTATATTTTTAAAGAAGTAAAATAAAACATCATAAAGAAAAGGAACTTGAGTACCTTACCTGCAGGTTTTGGCATCAGTGGGTCATCATAATACCAATATCTACTTATTTATTTGACTGTATTAAAGAAGTTATACGTCTCTTATGTATAGTAATTTGGGATAGTTTTATAAATTCCCAAGTATTTCTTACACAATTTGGAGGTTTTATCACAGAAGCATGATCTAGGGCTTTATATAAAGTTCACTGTTGTGAACAAAAGATTGCTTCTTTTGGGAACTGTGTATGTATTATGTGTGGGTAGATATGTTTATGTCTAGTATGTACACACACAGACACACACACAGAAAGACAGACAGACAGACAGACACACGAAACAACAGGGTCTGAATAGCAGTTATCTTTAGAAAATTGTAAAACTTATTTAAATTTGGAACCTTTAGGGGTCAGTGTTCCCTAAGAAAGGTTAAAAGGCAACAGTACATGTCAGAGACATATTAAATCTCCTGTCTTTTAAGTATTTCTTACTAATTGAAGGTAAGAAATGGTGCAAATCATCTGGCTTGAGGAAGCTTTATATAAAACATATACTCTGTTTAGATTGTAGAAATCTTTTTCCTTTTAAATAAAACCCCTCTAATTTAATGATTTTTTAGTATTATCATTGGCTTAATATTTTAGGGAATCATATTTAGTATACAAAGAGGAACTGTTTTTACTTGCACATTTTCTCAGTCCAGCTCTGCATGGGCTACAGAACTTTAAACTATTTCCTTTAGCTTCAGTGCCTTTTAAAATGAATGTGATCTACATCAGGAGTCTTTGGACTTATATAACAATGTGCAAACCCACCACCCAAACTACTTAAGCTAAGAGGATCTACACATTACACTTGACGGGAGTCCAAACAAATACTTTTAGAAATGTTATCTTAATAAATTAGTTAAAACTCAACCATTATCTTCCTCTTTTTAAAATTAGACTAGAAAATATCTTATATAGCTGTGGTTCTTGGGTTTTTCCTTAATAAACAAAATACATAGTCCCAATTTTTCTTCTATAAAATAAATAAATTTGTCATGGTGGTGTACACCTATAATCTCTGCATTTCGAAGTAGTGGCAAGAGAATCAGGAGTTCAAGGTCTTGCTTAGCTACATAATGGGCTCAGGACAGTGTGAGTCATGTGAGGTCTTGTGTTAAACAGTTAAATTAATAACTAAAAAAGACAACAGAAGATGACTTTTAAGTGTTATGTTAGATTCTTAGAGTACTGTTTACTTGTGCTTAACACTGAGCATGTGCTACCTTCTATCTGTTTCATTACTGGCCACTTTATAGTTCTCTTTGGAAGGTGTGCATGTGTGATCTTTTCACCTTTTGTGAAGTTTGTTTTTGTAATGGAATTCCAAGTATGATTTACTAACATTTTGTAAGCAGAAAACTAAATAAGCATGCCAGAAAAACATCTATGATGGTTTTAGATGACATTGATCACTATGAATAAAATCTCAGCTTTGTGAATTAGTTTATTGTGTTAAGGAAGAAGGAAGAAAACAGTTATTTGATTAGAGGAGACATCTGTTTCTACAAGTGAGGAGTAGTAAAAGAATTATATTCCCTGGATATTATGATTAGATACTTCTTTACACTGAAGGCTTGAACATGTGTAGATGACTAATCATTCTGTGCTAACCTATAGGAATTAAATTTTATTTAATAAAAGACTTTCTAGTAAGCAATGATGTGCCTTTCCTAAATAATCTAACTAGTAATTAATGTCTCTTCTTCTTGCTTGTGTTTGAAAGAAGTACAGTAAAATTACACTTGCATTTTATTCATTTCAACAAAGTAGTAAGATAGAAATACCACAGATTTTGGAGCTAGAAAAGCAGAAGTTCCACACTGTAAGTCTTATATTTACCAAACACCTAAATTTTGGTGCACTTTTAATAACGCTTACTTCACATGTGGGGAATGAAAAGACAGTTCTTCATTACTATTAAGAATATCAGATTTGCTGTATGAAAAAGCACTACTAAAATTTCCAAAACAGAAAATGAGGTTATTAGTGGGTATTTCAAATATGTGTTTTATATATAGAACAAATATAATTTTCACTGAAGTAATAAAAGTGGCTAGAGATGCTGTAATATTTTATGCTGTAATATAATAAAAGATTGCTGACATATTTTATGAACCCTTTAAGTAAATTGTGATATTATTCCTTCTAGCTTTGAATAATCAACTGATTAAAAGTTCAAAAACATTAAGACATATTAAAAACAATGTTTTATATGGTTAGTTTAATTTTAATATTTGTACTTAATTTTCAGGATATCATTACAAACTTGGTTTTTTATAGAAGTATATAAAATAGAGTCAATAATTCATATAGAATATATAAATATTTATTCATATATAGAGAATATAGAATCAGTAATCACTTAGGGTAAAATTCTTTTTATGTGTATTTAAGTTCTAATTGCAATAAAAATCTTTAGATCAGTACCATTAGCATACAGAATTAAATGCCTATTCATTTCTTAAGATTGTATTTTATAATTTTATGCATTCCCTAAAGGGGTTGTATAAAAAAAAGCAGGGCTTCAGTGTAATTAACTTTAGTATTTAGCTTCATAGGACTTGGATTAACAGAGTGCTAGTAGCTTCTACAGATGAACATCTAGAATATCAGACGGAGGGGAGGTAGGATTTTGGCAAATGTCCAACAAGGATTGGCTGTTCCTGAGGAAATGTAGACTCTTCCCTTAGAGCAGTGGTTTTCAACCTGTGGGGACTCTTTTGTGGGTCAAACAATTCTTTCACAGGGGCTTCATATCAGATATATTGTATATCAGATATATACATTATGATTCAAAACAGTAGCAAAATAATAGTTATGAAATACCAATGAAAATAATTTTATGGTTGGGGTCACGACAACATGAGGAACTGTATTAAAGGATCGCAGCATTAGGAAGGTTGAGAGTCACTGCCTTAGGACAATGATGTAGAGTGTACTCTTTTCCTAAAAAGTAATTTATTTTAGTTTGTTTACTTATTAAGATTACGTGTTCCTTTATTTTTAAAGTTTAGTATAAATGATTCTGTTACAACTTATGCCTCAGAGAAAGAATGGAATTCTGTACAAAAATATTTTTATAAGAACATATTTTTAGCTGGTTATGACATTAAATGTGGACTATTCACAGTCACCATTTCTGATATGAATATGTCACATAGCTGAGTTTATAATAGGTTATTTAAAAATATTTCTTGGCAATTGTTTTTAATAGGTTTCATTTTTTTTTCTTTTAAGAGCACACCAAAATTGAGAGAATTTCCCAGTGTTCCCATATACCTCCTGTTTCCACATATGCACAACTCTTTTCACTACAGACATGCTGACCACTGTGGAATGTTGGTTATAAACCATGAAACTACCCATAAATTCTCAATTAGGGGAAATTTTGAGAGAATAGGAATGTCTGACTCCCTTTCTCAACATCTCTTTACCTTCTTTCCTCAAAATTAAAAAGCCTTTTAAAATCAATTGGGGTTATTATTTTTCATATGAAATTCTTAGTGCTTTCTTGGTCTTTCAGCTTACAGAAATGATCATCACCCTGAATAAGGATGAAAATGGTAAATGTATCTTTTCATAGAATCTCCTTTCTCACATTTCTATCCCATTGATATAATTCTCTATGGAGAACTTAATACTCTTCTTTTTATTTTTTAGTATTTTTTTATTATTCTCAAGAATTTCACACAATATATTTTGATCATCTTTTTTCCCTTCCCTTAATTCCTCCCAGATCCTTCCTTCCACCCTCCGTACCAACCCAACTTCTTACCCTTTATCTCTCCAAAAGGAAAAATAAAACTATCTCTCTCTCTCAATTCAATTCTACTTTTAAATGTGGATCTCTCAAGTTTAATTGGAGGCCATGAAAATATTGCTTGTTCTTCTAAAAAGATTTTGCTTCAATTTCTTTAAACAATATTCTGTCTTCTTCACTTAAAAGCCTTATTTGTTTACTTCTGTCTATTGCATTTAATTTCAAAATACTCAGAATACTTGTTTATAACACAAATCTTCATATCAGATGATATTCCTAGATCTTTAATTTTTAATAAATTAGAATTTTTAATGTTTTACAAGACTGTTCTTATAGTCATCAATGTAGAATTCTGAGTGTTCATGGTCATTTTGCTAATTGAAGAATTTAGTGTGCATTTTATATATACACACACACACACACACACACACACACACACACGCACACACACACGCACACGCACATACATACATACACACACATACTGCTGCTAAGACAAGTGACTAAATTTTCCTGGTGGGATACACAACTGGCCTGGCAGGGCTGCCTTCCTGGGTTGAAGGCACTTGAGATACTTTCTTTAGATTGCACTTCGATGACAAAGCTGTGTGGTATACTGTACTGTACTCACTGTGTTTGGTTATGCATAAATATCTAGTAGTAGAAGAAGAGTTTTTGAAGGAGTTATCCAAATATTCCAACTTTTGTTGCCTTGGTTTCTTTTCGTATACGACATTCTTTTGGGGAGAATTTCAGACACTATTTTTCAGTCTATTTTGCTTCTTTTGGATACTATGAAAAAGATTAAACAAAGCGTTGAAATTGGTTAGGTAGATTTTTTTTCAGTAATTGAATTAAACATATTATAAGATGACTGGGATGTAGCTCATGTGTTCAGTAGGTGTGAGACTCTGTACTGAGTATCAAAAAGTACCCACAATTAGTCTGTAACTTTTAGATGATAGTGTTAACACTTTGCCAGATCATAAAATTGTACTGATAAGATATGAAAGAAAGAATAATTATTAAAGAATCATATTTTAGCTTTCATGTTTAGATTTTGGTTTGGTTTAGTTTTCAAATGTAACCTTTCAGTACTTGAAAATTACTATACTAATGACTAAAAATGAAAAACAATCATTTCATATTGATAAAATTATGTTTGATGCCTAGAAAGTCATATATAAGTTTTGTGATTTGATATTTTTAAAACTGTAAATCAAGCCTTGTTTTAGTTGTGGCTGTTACTTTGATATGTTCTGAAATTATATAACTCAATAGGCTAGTATATCTAGCAATGTTCATTGCTTTGAACATTGTTAGTGGAGCAAAATAAACAACGTATGCATAGAATAGTTATTTTCTTTTTAATTAATTTTCTCGACTGCCCTAAAAGTATTTTTAAAAGTTGCAGGTTAATGTCAGTTTCTAGAAGATTAGTGTAGTTAGAGCTAATTTATAATTAGTTTTCTTATAATACAACCTATCTTAGCAGGAAAATTTTTTATAAGAAAGACAGAATAAAAGCATAATCCTTAAGTTTTCATACTTCTATTAAGATTTGGAATGGAAAATACTTATTCTGTATTTTCCCACTTTAATGAAAATATAAAAATTGCAATTAGGAAAAAATCTATTTCAAATAGAGTATTTAGAATATTTTATTAAAAGCATGTATTAAAAAGTTTTGAAACACCTAGGACTTTTTACCCAATTGTTTTTTAAGAGTTGAAAGTAAGACAAATAACTACATCAGTGGAATATTTTTACCCCCAGAAACCCTCATTTGTTTGTATTTTATAATCAGTTAATATAGAGTTTAAGATCAGGACAGGTTACAGCCCAGGTAAGACCAGCAAAGACCCCATCCCTAACTCCAAAAAGGTCATTGAAGTAGTCTTTGGTCTACTGAGATTTTTAAAGAGGTGAGCAACAGGGACTTACTGTGCAATTTTCATAGGTCATTTGCTTTCTAAGATGGTCTATATTAGCCTTTTATTACGTTTTTTTTTAAAGTCTCTGCTCCACCCCCAAGTCAGTTAAAATGAACACATTATCAAAAAACAAGTTTACTTTTCTGAGTCTGAGGTTTTTCTTTCTTTCTTTTTTAACTCAACATCTCAAGGATTTAATGCTTTTAAAAGTTTAAAATGTCAAAAATCTAACTGGAGCTGAGGGTACTTTTTGTGTAACTAGTCAGGTGTTAGTATAGTAGTCAGAGTTATTAATGAAATAGCCCTCCTACAGTTTTAGTTTATGAGTTTGTTTTTATTTTTCTGACTAATGATGGCAAATTTGAATAAAATACATAATTTACATAGAAAGTTCTGTAATAATGCTATATAGAATATAATGATTTCCTAAAACCTTGTATTTAAAGTAACCTGAATTACAATGAGAGATAAACAGAATATTTACCCATCCCTTATGAGCTGCTGCTGATATGTAAATTTATTCTTCTACTTTGCACAAATATACTTTTGAGCTACTGCTTAAACACTTTGAGGTCCTTAGTCAAACAGTTTTAATGATGCCTCCAGTATTATGAAAGTGTGACATTTGATGAATGTCTCATATAGTTTTGATATCTGGGTACATGTCAACAAAAAAAATTGAGCATTAGTTTGTCATGCAACACCTAGATAATTTATAATTTTACTGTTTATATCCATCTTGACATTTTTTATCTGCCAAAGGCAGGTTTCATTTGGAATCTTAATCTGAGATTTATTTGGTGGATCTGGAAATCATAGCCAGGGTTCCCACAGGAAATGGTCCATCTACCAACAGATTAAATGGCAGTCCTGCAGTTGTTAGGGGAGCTGTGCATTTAACACACATGCATACTCATTCAGTCAGCACTGTGGAGAAAAATTAAAGTAGTAACCCAGGTTTAGGAACAATGTAGCTAAAAAGTCCCATATTTGCTGAATGACAAAGGGTTATATAGCAGCATTTCATTTTATTATTCGTGCTTGAATTTCTTGTTTGCTTTGTTGAGTCTGCTGACGAATACTAATAAACGCCTGCAACAATCCAGAGGAGAGATGCCTGGCAACAAAGCTATGCGGTGGACCTCCCTGATCTTCTCCAGTTCACAACCTGACCTTTTGAAAAATTGGCTGGGCTAAGCTGCAGAATTTGGGTGTAATGGTTATTGTTAACTCCAGCTTTAGGATTTATTAATTTGTGTGATCAAGACTTACCTATACTTCAAAGTTTCAAAAGACCAAACACAATCATCCATCCATTAGAACTAGCATTTTATGTCAGTGATTCTCGATTAGTATCTGAGTGGTGGTCCTTCTGTTTTATTTTCTCATTCAAAAGATATTCCTAAACAAAATGAAAAGGACATAGAAAGAAAATCTGTTTTTCTCTTTATACTTATTAGAGTATCAGAATTTGAATTTATAATAAGACAAAAATATGATCATTAAACTTAGTTTGCTTGTTGTAAAACTTAAAATTTACTGAGTTCATTCATGTTTTTAGTTACATTATATTAATTATTCTTAGAAAATTTTAGAAAGCCTGAAAATATTTGAAATATATTATCAATTCCAAATAGCTCATGACAAGGAAAGTAAAAGAATAAACGTTTACTGTTGTACTAATTAATCAAACTTTGAGATAGTTTTCATAGTTACTTCAGCTAAAAGAATATTTTTAGTATTTTAAATAGGGTCATATGAATTTTACAAAGCCTTTATTTCTGATGTAATTTTTTTAGGTTTTAGGAGATTGATTACATTATTTTACTGCATTCATTCACTATAGCAGATAAAAGAAATTAAAACTAAAAATCTTAAATTTTAGGATAGAATTTTATGAATATTTATATATTTTAAATAGTTCTTGCATATAAATCTGAACTTTTTCCTATAGACTAAATATTGTTGTATTTATGACTATTTCAGTTTGTTAATACAAAAAGTTTATAAAATGCTAGTGTAGGATTACACTTGAAGTTGTTCTTATAGTAAAATAAGAAAGGTCCAGTAAAGTAATTTCTATGAATAGCCAGGGGGTGATTTGAATCCAAATCATTGGATTGTCATAATCAGAGATAAATAACTTCAGCACTTCTTTTTTATGTGTTTGCTTATCCAGATATGTCCCTGCATGGCAATTCAATCGATGCATTTGTTCTGATACTAATTCTAGTATCAAAGTGAATACTATTGACAATATTGTAGGTTTTGGGGTGGGGGCTTACAAACACTTCGAAAAGCTTTTAGAATCATAGCTATATCTATATGATTTAGGTTATAATATATATCTGTACTCTAAAGGGAGTTTTTCTGTAAATATACTATAAAAAGAATGAATGATATCTCAAAATGATGTTATATTGCATATTGAAGCAGTGTTTGTAATGTTACTATTATTTGTTTCTTATTTCTTGTTTATGTGATTACTGACTATTTTAGATGATGTGAATATGTTTGGTGGGTCTGGTCTCAACAGAACTTGTCACCAAGACTGTATTCAGTCTGCCACCAACCTTTCAAGTATATGTATCTCTGCAGTTGTTACTCAGTTGTCTTGTCTCCCTGAATCTTTGCCATTTCCCCTGAGAACAGATAAACTTTTTATTTAACTTTAAATACTGTTTAACATCTGGCACTATCTTGGTGCTTAGTAAGTTTTATTCAGTACTCTCTTTTCTTTTTTCTTTTTCTTTTTGTTTGTTTTCTATGAGTCTTACTGTGTAGCTCAGGCTAACCTCAAATTCATACCTATTCTTTCCCCTTTTCTTGTATATTATGTTTGGGAGTTTTGCTAGACAAACATGAGTTATATCCATAGATCTTGTCTTGAACCTGGAGTACAGACTGGCCTCAAATTTACAATTACCTTTTTCAGAATCTTGAGTGTTGTGATTACCAGTGTATATTACTACATTCAACAAGTACACATTTTTACTACCTATTTGGTGTTTATATGTCTTTGAGATGGTTTTAGAAGTCATTTTCTTTCACTGATTCATCTCAATGAAATAATAACCTGTTTACTTTCTTTAGCATGTATTTTAAGGAGATAAATATAATGCTGTATACTTTATACTCTACCTGGAGATGGACACAAATGAGTCCATAAATATTAGAGTACACATCTATGCAATTCTTTTTCTATGATGTGTTTAACTTAACAACAGTAGGTTTATTATTGATTTGATGATAAGATTGAAATATAGACAAGAAGATTACTGTATAATTTCATTTTTGCTGTATATGGTAGCAGCCAAAAATATGTAGGCAGAGTTTTTGAAAGCTTACATGAAGGACATCAAGTGTGCAAAGAAACTACTGAAAACTTATAATTTTGGTTAAGTCATGGCTGTTGAAGCCAAACTCAAATAAAGTCAGTTTAAGCATATATTACCCACATATAAAGTCAGTGTGAGCATGTAGTAACCATGTGTAAAGTCAGTGTAAGCATACATTACCCACATATAAAGTCAGTGTGAGCATGTAGTAACCATGTGTAAAGTCAGTGTAAGCATACATTACCTACATATAAAGTCAGTGTGAGCATACATTACCCACATATAAAGTCAGTGTGAGCATGTAGTAACCATGTGTAAAGTCAGTGTAAGCATACATTACCTACATATAAAGTTAGTGT